>OU744274.1:1205000-1665150 GCA_916610215.1 Omphaloscelis lunosa | reverse complement strand
GTTACGAGTAGTTGTGAATTAATGGTATATGTTAAGATCTATGCTAATATATATACGAATAACTTGCTTCTATCAGCGATTTTTATAGACGTACCACTGGCTTTACCTTACGTCCCGATCGTGTAGCGTACGTGTGTGAATGTCTGTCGCAATCCTTTGAATCTGGCACGTAGTTTGATTCGTCATTGATCATGAAAGCTGGTTTCAATCTATCAATTGATATCACTGTCTCCTTATCCCTAATTCTAATGCAAAATGTTTTATCTGTTCTACTAATTACTGGGTAGGGTCCTTCATACGGCGGCGTCAGGGCTTTCTTCATTCTATCACACCGAACAAATACGTGTGAGCATTCTTTGAGTTCGGGATGCACAAATATAGCTTGGTTATGGTTTTTTCTTTTCGGAATTGACGTCATTTGTGTGATGCCCTTTTGAATTTGTTTTACAAATTCTTCGTACGTTGATAACTGTGCTGCTGATGACTCAAAAAACCCTCCAGGGAGTCGTATTGGCGTTCCATATGTCATCTCTGCTGAACTATAACCTGTGTCTTCTCGCAAGCTACTCCGCAACCCGAGTAAAACTGTTGGGATTTCTTTTAACCAATTTTCGTTGGATTCTCTTGTCATTAACGCTACCTTTAAAGTTCTATGAAATCTCTCTATCATTCCATTGGATTGCGGATGATAAGGTGTTGTCCTAATTTTATGTATTCCCAAAAATCGAGAGAGTGACTCAAATATTCTTGATTCAAACTGTCGGCCTTGATCCGTAGTAATGCGCAATGGACAACCAAAACGAGTAATCCATCCTTCGAAAAGCGTCTTGGCTACTGTTTCTGCAGTTATATCTTCTACCGGAAATATTTCGGGCCATGACGTACAACGATCTATGATTGTGATTAAATATCTCTTCCCTTGTGAAATCGGAAGTGGCCCGACGATGTCAATATGTAAATGCTCAAAACGTTGCGCTGTCATAAAAGCACCAGGAGGTGATATCGTATGTCGTTGTATTTTTGATTTCTGGCAGGCTAAACATGATCTACACCAATTATTGATATCTTTGTTCATATACGGCCATAAATACCTTTGGGTTATCATTTTTCTCGTAGTTCTTTTTCCTGGATGGCTCATACCATGAATGGTATCGAAAATTTGTTTGCGAAAATGCTTTGGTAAGTAGGGGCGGCTTTTTCCAGTAGACGTGTCGCAGGTGATGTTTATTGTGGAACCCGGAAGCGTAATGTTTTTGAATTTTAATCTTTTATTGTCACGTAATTTACTAAGTTCATTATCTGTTGATTGACATTTTTCCAATTCAGCGTAATCGATAGGTGATGGCACGTATATTTCCTCTATTCGAGATAAGGCATCGGCGGTAATATTGTCACGTCCGCTTATGTGTTGGATGTTGGTACTGTACTGTGAAATGAAATCTAACTGCCGGACCCGTCGCGGTGTATCGTTTGATGATGGTTTTTGGGAGAATGCGTATGTCAAAGGTCGGTGATCCGTAAATATTGTAAATTCTCTTCCCTCGATTAATCTGTGAAAATGTTTGACGGCCATGTAAATTCCCAACAGCTCTCTGTCAAACGTAGAATATTTTTGTTGAGTTTCGCTCAATTTTTGTGAAAAAAAACCTAATGGTTCCCAATTGCGTCCGGATTTTTGTTGTAAAACTCCACCAACGCAAGTAGCACTAGCGTCGGTCATGAGCGCTAGTGATGCGTTGCGGAAAGGATGCGCTGTTAATACCGCGTTTTTCAAGCTTTCCTTGCATTTTTCGTAAGCTTGGTCTGCTTCCGTTGTCCAAGGAACAGGTGAATTATCGTTCTTTTTTGAACCATGTAGAAATTCGTTTAAAACTCTTTGATTTTCCGCTGCGCGTGGAATATTACTTCTGTAGAAATTGACCATGCCCAAAAATCTTCTTAATTCTTGAATCGTTTTCGGTTTGGGAAATTCCATGATTGCCTTGTAATTTTCCTCGGTAGGTTGTATTCCTTGGCTCGTTATATGATAACCTAAGAAATCTATTTCCCTTCTGTGAAATTCGCATTTTTCGAGATTAATGGTTATTCCATTCTCGTGTAAACGTTTGAAAACCGTTTCTAAATGCTGATAATGCAAATCTTCGCTGTCCGATGCGATGAGACAGTCGTCTACATATATAAATACGAAATTTAAATCTCTAAATAAGGAATCCATGAATCGTTGAAATGTTTGTGCCGCATTGCGTAATCCGAAAGGCATTCTTAAGTACTCAAAAAGTCCGAAAGGTGTGATGATGGCTGTTTTCTCTATATCCTTAACAGGAATACAGTGGTATGCTTTGCGTATATCTATCTTGCTTAGTATCTTCTTATTTTCTAATATGTATGTAAAGTCAGTTAATCTTGGTAGTGGGTATTTGTCCGGAACTGTCGTGCTATTGAGCATTCGATAGTCTCCGCACGGTCTCCATTCGCCATTTTTCTTTTTTACCATATGCAATGGGCTTGCCCATGGGCTATCTGACGGTCGGCAAATTCCGAGTTCTATCATACTTTGAAATTCCTTTTTGGCTATGTCGTATTTTTCTGGAGGTAATGGTCTTGCCCGAGCTGCGACGGGTGGTCCTATAGTGATAATGTGGTGTTCAATCTTATGTTTGGGCGCATTGCGTAGAGAGGACTCTTTCGTGATGTCTTCGTACTTGTTTAAAAGTTGCGTAATACGTGGATTCGTTCCCACTGCGATAGTACGAATTGCTTGTTGTGCCGCTTTTTCTGAAGTTACATGCGTTGTCAGCTCTGTAACTTTGTCGATAAGTTTGCGACCAGCTATGTCGACTAATAGTTTATAGTGCTCTAGAAAATCTGCTCCAATTATTGGTTGTGTAACATCGGCGATTATAAAATTCCATTTATAACATCGTTGTAGTCCTAAATTCAAGGTAAGCGTCTTCTCGCCGTAAGTCCTAATTTTAGTCCCATTTGCAGCGTATAGTGTGTATTGTTCATTTTGAAAAATTGAATATCTCTGTTGCTTGCTAATGACTGAGATATTTGCGCCCGTGTCAATCAAAAACTTCATACCACTTTTTCGGTCGGTAATGGTGAGGCGATTGGATGGGTGGATTGCACAGAGTTTCGCCGTTGTCTGTGCTCTTATTCGTTTCCCTGGTTCCGTACGTAAGTCATTGGTTTCCAACCGCATGGCTTAATGCAGTTCCTTGCATATTTTCCGAATCTTCCGTGGTAGTAACAAAATCGATTTGCCCCTCTATAGTTTGTTCTCGGCCTCATAATCGGGAATTGTTGACGTTCCTTGAAATGATTGTGCGTGTTGGGTCGATAGCCATATCGACCTTGCTGAATTGCGTCAATATCTATCTGTAATTTTGCTAGCTGGGTTAAAATGCATGCTGTATTGTTGTCGTTTGAAGTGTCGTTGCTAACAGCTGATATTTCGGTTACTTTTGAATTCATTATTATTTTGTCTGCAATTAAGCTCAGTTTGTCAATTTCCATGTCTTCCGTAACTGCTAGAACCGTAGTAACTGATGTTGGTAAAAGCCTGAACCATAGTAGTTTAATTGTTTCGTCACTGATTTTTCCTCTCCCGAGGACTCGCATTTGACGTAATAACTGCGAAGGTTTTTGATCACCGAGTTCTGTCTCTGATATTAATTTTTGAAACTGCCGCTGTTCTGTTTCTTCGTAACAATCAATTAAACGTTCCTTGATGTTTTTGTATTTATCTGTAGTCGGTGGCGAAGTGATTAGGTCACTAACCTGTAGTATTTCTTCCTTGGATAACTTTGCTATTACCGTACAGTATTTGTATTCGTCTCCTTGCTTCTGTGGTGCTAATATGGCTTCTAGTTGCGTGAACCATAATCTGGGTTGGTCTTTCCAAAATTCCGGAATGCGGGATAAAACCGAGGTGCCAGCAGCTACTTCAAGTGTTCCTTGCTGATTTATGTTCGCCTTGCACGGTGGTTGCGCCATGTTTCTTGCTGCGTATTCGTTCGTCGGGGTCACCAATTTGCCAAACTTCTTGGCAGTATATGGTTAGGTATAAATGAGACCAAAGATGTAGTATAGTCTGGTTATAATTATCCAAAGGTGCATCTTATATACTAACGACTACGTGCTGATCACAGATAGTAGAAACATTTAATAGATATTGAACGTGCGATAAAGAACATAAGATTGCGATGTAGATTGTAGATACAGCACAAAGATATTGTACTGTAACAGCCTACAAAAAAACATCGCCGACTTGGAGGATCAGTTGATACAGGCTGGAAACGATATAGCATACCTCAAGGATCAAATTCTACAACTACAGAAGCTATTAGATTTAAAAGAGAGCGGTAAAATATTTAACGAAAAGAAAACAACTGAAGGACTAAAAGAAGAACGCACTAACAAGATATTTATCTTTGGCACACAACAATGTGTTGGACTTTCGTCTGCATTGATGAAGTCGAGAGCGGCTACACCTTATATAAAATATACTGTGATGGCGGAAACAAAACCACACGCGCTTACTTGTGACATCATTAAGAATTGTCAAAATATTTCAGCATCAAGTGGCGACAAACTTATAATTTGTGTGGGTGCAAATGACTATGATACAAAAATCTTATCTGTGCAATTACGCCAACTCCTCGACGTATTCAGTAATAATTTTATAATTGTTTTAAGCCCACTTAAGAATATGTATATAAATATAAATGATCTGAAACAAACTTTACGTAATATTTGCAGTGAATACAAATGTTGTAAATATATTGATTCTGAATACAAATTGTACAATGCATGTAAATCTATAAACTATGCTATTGACTGTTACGATTACGAAAATAAGTATTTAAATGTTAAAGAATTAAAGAAAATAATACTGCGTAATCAAACTAACTGTGAAAAACCAGATCGCAAACATGTCGTAATAGCTTCAAAAGGTACAATCCCTTATTATTTTGCACGTCATCAAACGAAATGCCCTGCTACAAATGGTCATGATATTGAAAACTCTACTCATACAAAAAAAGGTACAATTCCACACTATTTTGGGGTTATAGATAAACAGCTTTTTCGTGAACAACAACGTCGTAACAACTGAACCTAAAACTTTTAAAATATTGCACCAAAATATCGCTAGTATTCTTTCAAAAAAGGAAATTTTAGAACTAACGTTGCTGGAGTTACGAGACATAAATAAAGAACCAGACATATTATGTTTGTCTGAAACCTTTATGCGTGCTGGAAATGAGAAATATTTAAAATTAAATAACTACACCGTAGCAGCTGCATTTAGTAGAGACACACAGAGAGGGGGGACCTGTATACTCGTTAAACAGGGTATTGTTTATAACGAGCTTTCCAACATTAAAAAGTACTCAACCCAAAAATCTTTTGAAGCCTGCGGCGTTGAAATTCCATTGCACAAATTACTAATCGTGTGTCTTTATAGAACGCCTAAGTCTGATCCTAACATATTTTTGGATAAACTTGATCAATTTATGTGCGAAACGGTAAAAAAATATGGATCAAGTACAAAAATAGTTGTTACCGGAGATTTCAATATAAATACCTTTAAACAAGGGAAAGTCACCAACTACTTGAAGGATCTATGCAATAACTATAACTTGCAGATTCACGTTAATGTTCCCACACGTAAAGACTCGTGTATAGACCACATACTAAGTAATTTAAAAAAATCTTCTACTGAGGTTTTATCCCTATATTTATCAGACCACGACACCGCACAACTCTTAGATTTCCCAGTAAAAGAGCAAAGTTTAAAGTCCAAATCATATTTTATGTATAAAAAAGACTATTGTAGTGAAAATATAAGTAAATTCAAAAAATGCCTTGCAAGTTTAACATGGTCAGAGGTACATCTCGAAAGTGATATAAATAATGCATTCAATAAATTTCACGAACTTTTGTGTTTATTGTATAATTTATGCTTTCCAAACATTAAGATTAAAATAAACAATTCTAATGCACATAAACAAAAATGGATAAGCAAGGGTCTTAGAAATAGTTGCAAAACTAAACGATGTTTACGGTATCTCTATTATAAAAATAAAACCCTAACGTACAAACTTAAATATAAAAAATATTCATCAATACTGAAAAAATGTATCTTTAAATCCAAAATAAACTCAAACATTAAATACATACATAACAGTCAAAACAAATGCAGAGCAACGTGGTCAGTCATTAACCGTGAAATTGGAAATACAAAATGTGACAATAATATTTCTCAACTAGTATTAGATAAGCGAATACTGACAAATCCCTCTGACATAGCAAATGCTTTTAATGATTATTTTATTAATTCGACCAGCACTGTGAAATTCAATAATTTACATAATAATGACGAGCCTAATAAAACCAGGACAATACCAAATTCCATGTTTCTTAGCCCTATGACTGAAGACGAAGTTAAAAAAGAAATAATGGCTTTAAATAACACTAATTCAGAAGGCTACGATGGAATTAGTACAAAAGTCATTAAAACTTGCAGTACAGAATTAATTCCTATTTTGACTTATTTAATTAATCTTTCATTTTCATCTGGAACTTTTCCTGATGCGTTAAAATTATCAGTCGTTAAACCTCTCTACAAAAAGAACGATAAAAATGATGTTAAAAACTATCGTCCGATAACTATTATACCCATAATATCTAAAGTATTTGAAAAATGTATGCAAAAGAGACTTTCCGACTACTGTAGAAAATACAATATCATAACAAAAGAACAGTATGGATTTCAAAAGCACAAGTCAACAACACTAGCAATTGCTAATCTTTTAGGGCATATCCATAATTTCCTAAATAAAAATTATTTAACGACAGGATTATTCTTCGACCTGTCACAAGCCTTCGACTTTGTGGCACATGGCATATTGTTGAAAAAATTAGAAAATTGTGGAATAAGAGGTTTAGCACTGCAGTGGATCGCGTCTTATCTAAGCAACCGAAATCAATACGTTGTTATTAATAAAGTAAATGAAAATTTGTTAACCTCGTACTCATCTGACTATAGAGTTAATAAGTGTGGCGTCCCCCAAGGGAGTGTGTTGGGACCCATATTGTTTCTATTATACATAAACGACTTACCGCTAGTGACTAATCATAAATGTGTATTATTTGCAGACGACATTTCAATTATTGTGACATCTGACAAAAAGTATAAAACTAAATCTGATCATGAGGTGGACATTAATAATACTATTGAAGACATTATAAAATGGTTACAAGCAAATAAATTGAAAATTAATTTAGACAAATCTAATTTTATACAGTTTAATAAATCAAAACACACCAAATACAATTTCAAACGTCATATTGACAGGTTAAAAGAAGTTCCACAAACTAAATTCTTAGGAGTACTCTTAGACCAAGATCTGAATTGGAAAGTACATTTGGATAGTTTGTGCAGTAGGATTAATAAGTTTGTGTATGCTCTCAGACAAATAAAGAACATAACCAATAAAAAAACAGCAATTACAGCATATCACGCCTACATAGAATCTATCTTACGATACGGGCTTATCCTTTGGGGTAACAGTACAGATAGACACAGAGCATTTATTGCGCAAAAGAAATGCATTAGAGCCATTTGTGGTATCCGTCCTGACGAGTCATGTAGACCGTTCTTTAAAAAGCTAGGTATATTACCACTTCCGTCACTGTACATTTTTGAAATTTGTAATTATGTTTATAATAATAAGGGATTGTTCAAAAGAGCCTATCAATTGAATTCTCGAAATAGAGATCCATGCAGACTTGTGTTGCAGGATACTCCTAAATCAGCCAAGTACGCAAAAAGTTTCCTAGTCATGTGTATACGCATTTATAACAAAATACCCAAAGAATTAAAATTGTTATTTAATATTAACTCATTTAGAAACAAATTATTGAAATGGTTGAAAGAACACATGTTTTATGACATTAAAGATTTACTTAACAATAATCTATAATTTCTGAACTTATGTCATTGCGAAAACTATTATTATTGTATTAACCTGGTATCTGTGACATTGTACTTTAAATTTACTTATAATTATTATTTTGCATGCAATTGATACAAATATCCTGTAAAGCTAAACATGCGGACTTTAGATTAATATCTGACTGTAACAACTTTATACCATGTTTAAGGCAAATAAAGACTTATCTTATCTTATCTTATCAAATTCAAAACGTGTTCCTGGCTTACGAGGATATTACCTCCGCCCTCACTTCCTTCACTAGACCCTCATAATGTATAACGCCTCTTATGAAAGGTTTAAACCCCGATCCCTAAAGGTACCTTCAATGCCAATGGCTTATTCAATCAGAAAGATGAAATCGCTGAATTCCTCCGCGATCATCAGTTAGATCTTCTCCTCATACAGTAAACCTTCCTTAAAACCCACAAACGAAACCCCTCTATAGCTAACTATCGTTTAACTCGAAATGATAGGACGCGCTGTCACGCGGGTGGCACTCTCATTTATTATAAAAAGGATCTGTATTGCATCCCTATGGACCCTCCACCTCTCTCCCGATTAGAAGTATCAGTCTGTCGTCTAGGCATGACTGGTCACTCACCGATCACTCTAGTGTCGGTCTATATCCTTCCCATCCCAGCTCAGGCCTCAGAAAACTACCAACTTATCTCTGATGACCTACAGCTACTCTTCGGCATGAGCGACTCTGTCATTATGGCAGGGGACTTCAACGCCAAACATCCTTCTTGGAACAGTCACACCACTAACCCCAGGGGCCGACACTTGTTCGACCTCTCTTCCACTCTTAACTTCGACATCATCGCTCCGATGAATCCCACTTACTATCCCCATATGGTTAATTACACCCCTGACGTCCTTGACATAACGCTCCTTAAGAACGTAAACTTACGACTTGACTCGATAGAAACGGTGCACGAGTTTACCTCTGACCACCGCCCAGTAATCATCCATCTTGTATCCCGCATAGGTCCCTCTGACCCTAACCACCCTCTCCCCACTAGAAAGGTGACGGACTGGAAGAAAGTAAGCGAAAAGCTGAAATCCAACACGTCCCCCTTACTAGACTCTATTCCTGACCAGTTTGACTCTATCGCTAACACGACAGCTGCGATCGACTCACTCACTGAGCACGTGCAAACCGTCCTGAGCGATTGCTCAAGGGAGGTTCCGGCAACAGATCCCTGTTACCTGAAACTCCCGGACGATGCGCGCGCCCTGCTGACTGAGAAGAACGCAGCGGTCCGTGCCTACAGCAGCTTTCCCTGCGCCGCCAACAAAGCCCACATGCGCTACTTACAGAGAACTGTAAGGACACGTATGGCGGAGCTGCGTGAAACGGGCTGGGACAAGATGCTGAGCGACCTTGAGCCTACCCACCTAGCCTTCTGGGAACTCCAGAGGAAACTCAGATCCCCCATTCAGGCCATATGCCCCCCTTAGTCCGCCCGGACAAAACATTAGCCTTCGACGACATCGACAAAGCCGAGTGCCTAGCCGACAGTCTTGAAGCCCAATGCTCTCCCAGTACCCTACCAGTAGACCAAGCTCACCTCGATGAGGTCGACGCCGAAGTCGAACGTAGAGCCTCTATCCCTCCCATTGAAGACCCTGATTTTCCCCTCCCCCCCATCGAACCAGATGAGGTACATGAGATTATCAAAGGTCTGAAAAATCGTAAAGCCCCCGGCTCAGATGGACTCACCAATAGGGTGGTCCAACTATTCCCAGCTCATCTAATTATGCTTTTGACCACCATCTTCAATGGCGCGTTAAGCAATAACATTTTTCCCCAGACGTGGAAAGAGGCCACTGTCATAGGTATCCCTAAACCAGGAAAACCCAAAAACGAGCCATCTAGTTATAGGCCCATCAGTCTGCTCAAGGTTCTCGGCAAGATCTATGAGAGGCTTATTTATAAGCGCCTCAGAGACTATGCAGAGACCAAGGGCCTCATCCCCAACGAACAGTTCGGCTTTCGAACTCAGCACTCTAGCGTGCATCAGGTCCATCGTATTGTCGAGCTGATCAGTGGTGCTCTCACCCATGGCCGACAGACGAGCGTAGTTTTCTTCGACATAGCAAAGGCGTTTGACAAAGACTGGCACAACGGCTTAATTTATAAGCTCTACAAACTCGGTGTGCCGGATCGCCTCGTGCTCATCTTACGAGACTATTTGTCGAATCGCACCTTTCCTCCCCCCGCCCCATAAGGGCAGGAGTCCCTCAGGGCTCAGTATTAGCCCCCCTCGTTTTCACGCTATTCACCAGCGACATCCCCAGACAGAGATCGACGCAGTTGGCTGTGTTCGCAGACGATACGGCGATCATCTGTAAGGGAAATTCAGCTACGATGCTGCTAAACCTCCAAAGGGCTGTCAACAACCTTGGCGCCTGGTTTAGAAAATGGCGAATAGAAGTAAATCCCGACAAAAGTCAAGCGGTTAGCTTTTCTAAACCGAGAACTAGACCCCCCCACTTTCCCCCGACCTATCACCATGTTCGGCGAACCAATCCCTTGGGCTAGGCGCGCCAAATACCTAGGTTTTATCCTAGATCATCATCTCTCCTTTTCTGAGCACATAAAGACGGTTCGTTCGCGAGCCGCTTTCGCTCTAGGTAGACTCCATTTCGTACTAAATGCACGCAGCAAATTGTCACTTAAGTGCAAACTGCGCATCTATACATCGTGTATCCGACCCATTATGACCTATGCGGGTGCGGTATTCGCCCACGCCAAGTCCCATTCCATCCATAGGTCATCCATAACGGTGTCTCCGGATCTAAGTACATCTAATGTAGGTCAGGAACTCAAGATTAAAGCTGCTTCTAGTTAGTTCTGATGTAGGTAATTTTAAGAGAGCAAATTTTTTCGTGCGATGAAAAAACGCGCGCGAAAGAAAAGTGACATTCCTGCGCGTGTTGCCACCAAGGACGATAATTCTATTAAAAAAATATAAATTTATAATATTTTATATCTAAACGAACGCGATGTCTACGCTGTGCATAAGAATTACTACTTTGTTTAACGAATTATATTTCAGATCGCCGTGAAGTAAAATAGGCAGATTGCGATTACATTATTATAGAAGACACTATTGCTATACTTAGGTAAATGAATAAGAATAAATAGATCTAAGGTGTAAATCTATTATAATGCAATTGCAACCTTAGCCGGTACTTACTTATGCATATAAATAAATCATATAATCGGTTATAGAAATTAAGTATTAATAGGAATTCATATTATATCAAATTTTATTTAATATTCATGGTTTTTTTTTTTCTTTCTTACAGTTACACCTAGACCCGGAATCAGAAAAAATAACAATGATATAATAATATGTCAAAAATGTCACATTGAAATACCTAAAATTGAATATCAGTATCATTTGAGAACGAATTTGCATAAATCTAATTGCATACTAAAAAGTGAAATTGAAAATATCGATATAATAGCCACGGCTTTAAAAAAGAGAATAATAAGTTACAAACTGAATCCATCAATGGAATACCTAGCACCTGAGGAATTCCTAATGGATAATCGGCATGAGGTCATAAGACTAATTAACGATTGTTTGATAAAACATAGTTGTATTAAATTAAACTTTGAGCTTTTTGCTTATTTCATACTTCCAAAATCTGATGAGCACCGCTTAAATCATTTAACACAAAATATGAAATTGTATATAATAATACAGATATAAATGAATTATATTTGAAAACAATAAACACATTTGACAGAAAGCTCTCAGAGTTCCAACATCGTGAATCTGGTTGGTCTTGTTTATTTATAAGTCATCTAGAAATTAACCTTAACAAATACTCTCCTTTGAAAGATGGTACCTATATAGATTTGCCGCAAGTAATAAAAAAAACTAGAAGTTGTTTAAATATTAAAAACAGCGATAACAACTGCTTTTTATGGAGTATTGTTGCAGCGTTATATCCCACCCAAATGAATGTTTGCAGAACAAGTTCATATCCACATTTTTCAAAAGTTTTAAATATAGATGGTCGATCATTTCCCCCATCATGTAAAGATATTAAAATATTAGAAAATTTGAATCCACACATAAGTATTAATATATATGGATTAGATAATAAAAACATGGTCACTGGTCCTTTATATGTGACAAGTTTAAGAAAAAACCAGCATGTCAATTTATTGTACTTTGAACAGAAAGGTAAAGGCCATTATTGCTTAATAAAAAATCTATTGAGATTGATCAAACGTCAAATAAGTAAACATAAAGGTTAGATATACCTATGTGAGACATGCTTACAAGTTTTCACGAGTGAAATGAGATACAGGGCCCATAATAAGTGTCCTAAGATTTTGACAATATTACCTGAAAAAAATAGTATTCTTCAGTTTAAGAACTTCGAAAGAAAACGAAAAAATAATTTCGTTATATACGCCGATTTTGAAAGTCTTTTACTAAACTGCAACATAAATGTAACTGAAAATACTCGTACCTATAAGGTTCACGAACCTTCATGTTTTGGTTACTATATTTGTTGTTCACACAATACGGATCTGAATAAGTATGTTACTTATAGAGGATCTGATTGTGTAGAAGTATTTATAAAATATTTAATAAGAGATTTGGAGTACATTCACAGTATCTTATTAAATAAAATACCGATGGCACCTATAACTAAGGGCCCAAGAAAAGGATTTAAAAAAAATGCCACTACATGTCATATCTGTAATTAGTAAGTATAAGTGACGTTACCTAGATTTTTTTTATTGTGGCTGATTCCTTGCCAATTTTTTTTTTTTTTTTTTTGTCTATTTCACATTTTAATTTAAGTAGGTAGGTACCTACCTACTTACTTAGGTAGGTAGGTACCTACCTAGGGAGAGGCAAATTTCGCGCCCTCACGCCCCTAACCGCCGCAGGAGGAGACGCCCTGGGCGTCGGGAATCGCAGGCCGATTTCCGGCCACCGTAGGCGCGGGCTTGCGGACGGTGAGCAATGGGTAGCTCGCCATCCGATAAGGACCAGGCCCGGGTCGACGGCGCGTTGTGTTCCACGCGCGCCTCAAAGAGATGTCAGCAGAATTGACGGGGTCCGTTAGGGCCGATGCCTGCCGGGGGTGCGAAGAAAACCGAAAGGGAGATCGTGGCCCCCGGCGACAGGGCAACCGAAGGAACACGGGTGGGTTTTAGTCAGTAAGGTCCGGTTGCTCGAAGCTCGGTCACGTCAACTTTAGGGTTAACTTTTGGTTAAAGTAAAATTAACCGGGGGACAAATTTAAAAAGCGTTGTTGAAGCAGCGGTTACTTTAACGAGCGGTCAAATTACCGATTTAACGACGGTCAAAATTACCGACAGGGTGGGGGTGGTTTAAATTTTGACGTTAGTAGAATTTGAAGTTAACGGTGACAGTTTTTAGGTAATTTACAAAATATTTCTTTGCGAATATCGTTTAAAATGGGATCGGAGCGTTTTCTTTTGGATTTAATTAATGAAGACAGTTCTTCTGATGACGAATTCATATTTGGACAAGTAGTCCGACAAAGACAGAGAAATTTTCGGCCACGAACTGATTTCTTTTTATGGGAAGAAATAGATTTTAGAGCACGCTACAGAGTGTCGAGGAATTTGGCTAAAGTGCTTGTAAATTTATTAGATTCGCGTCTCAAACGTTTGACCAGGAGGTGAGTCAATTTTAATCCATATAAATTAATAGATATGGTTTTTAGAAACATTTAGTTTCATAGTAAAACCTTTAAAATACCTTATACAACTAATGATGTATGTTCATTCACTTTTTTCAGAAACAATGCAATGACATCTGCCGATCAAGTCTTGTTAACTCTACAGTTTTACGCATCTGGATCATTTCTCAGATGTGTTGGGGATTCAAAAGGAGTGCACAAATCGACAGTGTGTAGAGCTATTCATACTGTGAGCAAGGAGTTAGCTAAACTTAGATCCCATTTTATTTATATGCCAAGAAACGAAGATGAGAGGAAAGCCACTGTAAACAACTTTTACAATATTAGCCGCTTTCCAAAAGTTATAGGTGCTATAGATTGCACACATGTCTATATACAATCACCTGGTGGCAATAATGCAGAGTATTATCGCAATAGAAAGGACTCATTTTCATTGAATGTCCAAGTTGTTGCTGATGCTAATTGCTACATCAAAAATATTGTTGCAAGATGGCCCGGAGGAAGTCACGATAGTCACATATTTGACTCAAGCAACACCAAAGGTAGAATGGAAGATGGGGAATTTGGTGATACATGGCTATTAGGTGATAGAGGATATGCCTTGAGATCATTTCTTTTGACGCCACTAGCCAACCCTACAACAGCAGGAGAGCATCTCTATAATGAAAGCCAAATAAGGACGAGAAATGTGGTTGAGAGGACATTTGGTTGTTGGAAACGAAGATTTCCTGCAATCGGATCCAAGTTGAGAGTCAATTTGAAATATATGCAAGCAATAATAATTGCAACAGCTGTTTTACACAACATCTGTCGTAAGATGAATGAGGAACAACCTCCAGATGTAGTACATGTTTATGAGGAGATGGACATAGTATATGAAACTGCTCCAAACTATCAAGATAGTACTAGAGGAGAATTAATTTCAACATATTTTGACAGATTAGCTGCTACTTATACATGACAAATGTTGTCTTATTAAGTAAAAAAAAAAATGAAATAAAAAATATTCATTTATCAGACTCTTTTATTTTGTACTATAATTATTGACCTTGAAATATCCAACAATTTTTTAATTACAAAGTATTAAACAAAACTTATACTAATTACTTTTACTATATTTAGGGTAAATTAAAATACAAAAATTAATTGTAACAGGGATCCAGGATGCTACAATAGAAATAAATAAACCTTAAACCAATCTTTTTAATTGTGCCTCTTCAATTTTTATTTTTAAATCTAGTAGTTGAATTTCTTTTTGGTGGCGTTCCTCATTGTGTTTTAAGAGTTGTTCATACAGTTCTTGTGTCTGTCTTAGTTTTTCTCTGTGCTCAACTTCTGCACGTCTATTAGATTCTTCAATTACTCTTTCCTTTTCCTTTGTGCACTGAAGTTTCTCTTCACTCAGCATCTTTATTGATCTCCTCACTGACACAGGAGTAGCTCCGAAATTTCTTTTCCGACCTAAAAAAAAACAATTTTCTATTCATAATCCCACCACAACCGACACATGACAACACTCTCTATTATATCTACTTACATTTTAAGGGTGATGACACTGGCTGTCTTAATAAACACCCAGGTGCACCAGTATCTTTTATTAAGGATTTCTGAAACAGAATAAATAAATTTGTGAAGTAATATAAAATGCAGAGATATTCCTTTAAGCACGCAATAAATTAATCACCTTGATACTCACAACATTTTCCAATTCACCAGATGGGATTAATGTTACCACATCGGTATTAGGCATTTTAAATTGGCTTGATGGGCTTGGTGTACGTGATGGTTGTGTGACAATCATATCATGAGACAGTAGCAGCACATCCTAAAAGAAATAAATAATAACTTAAATATCCCTTTATTACACAAAAAAGGAAAGCACATATTTGAACAATAAATTAATATTCAATTTTTTTGTACATTATTGTATCTTCATTAACAATAAGTGGATTGTCATACAAACAAATATTATTTTGTGTAATACTTCTACATTGCATACACAAATAAATTGTTATGTGAATGTGTGAAACTTGAATAATTATAGGGATTACCTGAGAGTTTTCTACGCACTCCAATTTCTTTTTTGCTGGCGGTGTCATCACACAATGTGATTCAATTATTTCATCAACATTCTACAAAATAAAACAATATTTTTTGAGCCATTTTGTTTTAGTTGTATAAGTTTTAGTTCATATTTAGTATAATAATTTTAAAATTACTGAAAGAAATAAATATTTCATAAAATATTATTGTTTTACTGCGAAAAATGTTATTTTTTCCTTAAATTTAATCGTATTTAATAAATTAAATATTCATGTTCAAATTAAATCGTAAAAATTAAGCAACATTTTATCTAGAAAAGTATTGAAACTCAAAACGATTATTTTTTTGCCCTATGTTTCGGCTACAATTTAACAAAATTAATATATAATTTTATCTTACTTTGAAAGACAGATAATGTAACTAGCAAAACATAAGAAAATAGATGTTGAAAAGATCATTATTATTAAAAATATTACACGTTAAACCTTTAAAACGCTCTCCTGTAAAATTTGTAAGTTTTGAGATTATACAGTATCAATGCGAGAAGACGATATAGTGACATTCTCAAAAAGTGTATATATAAATTTAGACAGCTACAAAGTAAGTAAATAAAAATAAGTGTAAAGCCACATGGGCGGTGATTAATGAAAATATTGATGATTTAAACGCTAAAACGCAAATTGACCGGAAAATTCTAGACCCTAAGGAAATAAGTGACACATTTAATCAATTCTACATACAATCGACCAATAATTCTTCACAATATTTCTTAAACCTACTGATGCTACGGAGGTATTTAGAATAATACAAAATCTTAAAAATACAAGTGCAGTAGGACTGGATGACATAACAACAAAGGTAATTAAATTAGGCGCTTCATGCATTTGCCAACCATTAAGATATTTAATAAACTTTTCTTTTGAAGAAGGTGCATTCCCAGAGATAAAAAAAAATCAATAGTAAAGCCGCTTTAAAAAAAAGGTAATACATCTGGCATGAAGAACTATAGGCTAGTGACTCTGACGTTGAGGCTCAGAATGTCAACTTCCCAAAATGTCCCCTGGTACCAAAATGTCAACTTCCCATAATGTCCCTTTCCCAAAATGTCCCTTTCCCAAAATGTCTCTTTCCCAAAATGTCCCTTTCCCAAAATGTCCCTTTCCCAAAATGCCGCTTTCCCAAAATGTCCCCCATTCTTAGAATTAAGCGTTATAACCCAACTAAAAAATAAAAAAACAATATAATAATCAAATTTTTTATTTTAATTACTTTGTATTAACTCTTTCGTCAATTTTTTATTAGAAAAAGAATTTTAAATGAAATATAGTTTTATATATTATCAACATATTATAAAAATAACTTTAATTAGAACTAATACGTTCAAGTACACAGTAATTCAATAGGATTTCAATAGTCAGATACAGACTGATAATTAAGCGTTAAACTATTATCAAATTTAGAAAGAAATTCAATTAAATAAAGCAAGTCTCAAAAATATCAATTTCTTTAAAAATTGTTGAATTGTGAGATGATTTCCTTGTAATTGTTTTAAATATCTTGCATATTTTCTATCGAACTCAATATCTCTGAGCCTTCTTCTGCGGTTGGTCTGCTTAAATACTGAATCCCGTATACGGCCATCCCAGTATTTGCTTTCTTTTTTTATCTTATATAAAAAAAATACAAATTTGGATTCTTTGGTATAAGACTATTTACACGTCGGTGCCATCCTTCTAGAGCATTGGTGGTTCTATGGCGTTGGCCAGCGCAGCTTAATATTAACGGTGATTTTCTGGGATACCAGGTAGACTCGAAATAGCTGCGAAAACGCCTCATCTCTGATGTATTTGGCGCTGTTTCCAAAATATAATTCCATGCGCCTGGTATATGATTTGCCGGCACCAAAGGAAGAATGGCACTCATTCTAGTCACGTTACGACCAGCTCTTGATTTATTCAATTTTGTTTTTTTTTAATATTTCCAAATCGCTGCATTGAAGTGACGGTAACAACCAGTCACTCTAGCCTGCGGAAAAACCGCCGAAACTGCGTTCATGATGGCAATTTCGTAATCCGATTTGAAAGTTTTAATTTGGATCTGTAAATTCTCTTTTATGAGACTAAATAGGCGCATATATGTTTGTTCAGTTTTGTTTGGTAAGAGGGCGTATATAACCGGTACTATTTTTGTAGTATTTTCATCCGATGCTAAATCCATGTGCAATACAAACATTTGATAAAAAGGTTTTGGAGCTGATTTAAACGTCCCATCGGCATAGTATGAACCTGGCGTTGTCATTATTTTTTTAGCGATAGTGCTGGCAAAAATTATAATTTTTTCCGTACTGCCATCTTCACATACTAAAAAAACTTTTTTGCTAAACTTTGTGGTATTTGAACTGTTTCAGTATTATTATGTACTAGCAAGTCTGTATTCAAATATTTTTTTCGCGCTCGGTAAAGAGAGCTTTTTAAGGAACGAAATGTTGGTATCAAGTCTCGATCATCACGATTCTCATTGCTTAGGTCTGCCAAAGTAGATTCGCAAATTTTTTGAATCGGCCCTAAATTATCACACACTTCCTTCTGCAACCTGATTTTTTCTTTTTTAATATTGATGGCAACAATATTAAGTTCACAAGTATGCGTTGATTCTCTTAAAACAATTTTCCTGCTTTTATCTAATGTCAATGATGCATTACATACGGTTCTATTAATACATCGCCATAACGTACTGTCTTTGTTAGTTTTGTTTTTGTTGTACTGAAATCCCTTCCATATTAGTGTTTGATTTCCTTTTTGGTTACATATAAAGTCTAATTCCTCACTCATTTTCAAGTTATTAATAAAAACACGTCACAAACAACAAAATTAAAATGTCTCACGTAAGTATAGTTAGATTTCGGGAGCGCAAATGAAACGGAGTTTGCGGGGAAGTAAGAGTTTATTACGACCCGAGCTTTACAGAAGTTCATGTAAAACTAACTTAGCCTATCTTAATTCTAATACATCGCAAAAACTTTCTCATAGACCGGTGGTCGGCCCGTATGCCTAATCACAAAAAGTGCCAGGTCAGCGTCTAGACTCTACCACATACCACAGCGTTAGGCTGGGAACATAACTCCTCCCCCCTTAAATCAAAGTTATCGGAAAAACAGGGGTTTTCCGAGAACTTTGTATGATTACAAATTAGAAACTACAATTATCACTTATGACAAAAAAATAAAATGATCAAACTATTCCTATAATAAAGTCACAACTTGAAAATTGTAAAGTCAATCAAACTAATAGTACAGGTCTTTGATTAACTTGACCGTCCTCAGGTTGTGCGGGATTATCCTCAATAACTCTATCCCGCTCTTTACAGAATTTTCTTACAACATCTAAATACTTATATATAATTACAGCTACTGACAATAAAATGACTACCGCGTATAAGACATAAAGGGCAACACTAACACTTTCACTTGTGGTTTCACTTTTCACTGTATTTGCACTATTCTTCAGAATATTATTCAGTTGGCGTATGTCATCCAAATTTACTCCCTTCAGATTTATAGGTTCGATCCTTGCTGTGTCACGAGTTAGATCTATCAAGTCAGGTAAGTTCAATAAGGGAATAGGCATATAATCCGTTTGTAGTGAGTAAGAGCGCCGTCCATGTATTTGAATATTATCTATAGAGACATCACATTGTCCTCGTACCGTTAGCAGATATGTTCCTCGTATGCGTTCTTTTGTTTCATCATTATTACAAGTCTGTGATATGACTTGGTTGTGTTTTTAATACACTATCCAACTATTGGGACCAATTCTTTGAAGTTTCAGGGACTCAGATAGTATCTTACGTGGGAAACAGCGCGACAGATTGTCGTGGTATTTCATTAGTTGCTCAATGCAAGTTTCTTCCCCATATTGAATTAGTTTATCTTCAGAGCAGAGGTATTCTTTAGCGGTTATCTCTTGACACGGTTGATCAGTTGGACGATACCTTGACCCTTCTACTAGTAGGTAGGGAAATTCAGGAATAACGGCAAAGGTAAGATTTGAGGAATCATCTGAGATAGGAATGGGATACAGTTTATAGTAACTATAAGTTGCATTATAAATAAGTGGAACTTTGATTACAAAAGTTAATTCTTCATTCTTAATGTAAGCTTTTACAGATAAGGATTCTTCTATGTTTATTAAATTTCGTTCATTTACAGGGTACATTAGATTATCATATTGGCTTATATATTTTAACACTTTCAACAGTTCGCTAGGATTCATTACGGCCTTATGTAATACTGATAATTTACTGAATGCAATGGCCGTTTCAAGTTCGCTGAGTTTTATATAAAGTGTTCTAAAGTTTACAATAAATTGGTTTAGTAATCCGAAGACATAGGTCATATAAATTGAGTGATTATCTTTCTTAGTGAGATCGGTTACAAGACCTTCAAGTAATTTAATGCGTGCGTCTATTATTTTTGTATTTTCATTGATTATTTCGGTAGAATTCAGAAAATGATCCAACATTTTAGATATCATCGTAAATTTGTTAGAAATTGCTTGTTCCTCGGTCTGAATACTACTGATTATATTGTCATATCTGACTGCATCTTCATGGTCAAGATTACCCGTTATAATTTTGATGATAGAGCCAAGAGGGTTTACAATACCACGTTTGAATCATTTAGATGGAATTAATTGCTGTAATTTTTCTAGAGTCTCATTTTTTATGTACTCCACCTGTATTTTAAGGCTCCTGAACTCATCCGCATACGATTTACTTGGGTGTAACATTTGGCTAAATTCGGAATATTTTTTTAATATTAAAGAAAGATCTGTACCAATGCATTGGAGGTTGATTATTTTAACAATAGACCATTTATCATATTGCATAAATGCTTGACCTAATTTCACCGGAAGAATCCCAGGGTTTTGATTAATGTTTACCACTTGAAGGGCCTGGCTTGGAAGTCTCCAACTGGTCGTTGTCCATATCACCAGGATCCAACACCACATGTGGAGGACGTTTTACATTTTTAACCGGAACTTTAGTATCTCTATTTTTTACTTTTATTGGTACGATGTTACGTTCTATCTGACCTGTAACCATGGCCTTTTGAAATCTAGGTTTATCTTTAGCTTGCCTTCTATTTACAGCTTTAATGAAAATCGGTTGGCCTCTTTCTAAGGCTGGTCTGGATTCGCCTCCCCATTTGGTTATAATTCTTTCCTTATGACTTTTTACCTTTTCAGAAAGATATTTATAAATTGCCCGTGTTCTTTTCTTATGATCCCTGATTAGTTGCTGATTGTATGCTTTATCGAATTCAGAGTTAAAAATAGAGTTTAATTCCGTATGACCAAACGCAGCTTCGAACGGTGTTAAATCAGTGGTACTGTGTATAGTGTTATTGTAAGCCATAACGGCGTAAGTCATCACTGATGCTGCGTCTGTAAATTTCTTTTCATAGTTCGCTAATCGATATATTTCTATAATTGTAGAGTGAAAACGTTCTATGAGCTCCATAGAATTGGGATTATTAGGTGTACCTATGTGTAGTTTAATTTTGTGCAAGTCCGTCAGTTCTTTTAATAATTCATTATTAAATTCGGTTCCCGGATCAAAACTTATTTTCTGTGGTATACCGTAAAAAGAAAAGTATTTCATTAATGCTCTAACCACTTCGGGTGTGGAGCGAGATGCAATTTCTATCGCTTGTCCTAATTTGCTAAAGGCATCGATTAAAGTTAAATAGTATTTTGATTCTATACTGAACAGATCTATAAATATTTCCTGAAAGGGGGCGTTCTGGGTTTGTGTGAGCTGCAGTACAGGTTTAATTGGTTTTCTGTCATACTTAGAGGTTTTACAACGATCACATGAGTTAATTATGGCGGAAACGGTTTCAGATAATTGTGGCCAATGATAATTACGACGGATTCTTTTAACAGTTTCTGTAATGCCGCGATGACAGGTCTTGCCTTCATGTAACTTAATCACAATGGCTTTCTGTTCCTGTTCATCTTCGACGTAAATAACGCGCTTGGTACATTCATAAAAATTAACCATATCTTTCTTAAATAATTAAATTATTATATTACTTAGATTTTATAAAGTCTTTTCTGTGTTCTGGATTCTCAAAATAAATGAAATACTTAATTTTGGGTTTTATATATTCTTTTAAAAATGTTTTGATATGATCTTGATTATGAAGAGGCAAAAATACTTCCAACACTTTTTTTTGTCCCTAGACAAGTCTTTTACGTGGAGCTCATTACGAAACCAGCTAAAAACTAGTATTTGATTAGGTTTGGTGTCTATTGCTTCCTTCAATATCGGTATTCCATGGGATTCGAGATCTTCGGCTGAATGAACTGTTTGTATACTAGAAGGTTCAGAGGGTATAGGATAATTATTGGGTGATTGTTCCAAGTCTGTACGAGTTTCGAAATCTAAATCTATGGTCATCGGGCTAGCTGTCGCGGTTCTTTCAGAGTCGGAAACAGAAATAGTCCTTGAGTCATCAGAATTTAGTGTGGCCACGTCTTCTAAATAATTTTGAAGTCTACTTTCTTTTTCGTTTATATTAACAATCATTGAAATGTCGTCGGAAACGTTGGCTTCTGCTAGTGCTTTAAGTTGAGACATAAGATCCATTCCAGTCAATCCATCATATCTATAATCCACATCATAAATATAAAACTTATGATAACCATTTACTTTAAAAATTGAAAAAAGGGGAATATTAGCTACTTCATTATGTTCGCTCGTAGCAAGTGTACTGGTAACTGTAAACGGTTCGTAGAATTTTGACTGTGGGAAATATTCATCAACTTTTCCAGGGCTTATGAAAGATCTAGTGCTTCCTGTATCCAACATAAATTTACCGTTTATGTCGGGAATGGTTATATAAGGATGTTTAAGATTAGCGTCAAACTTAAGTTCTATCATTTCGGGTGAACACGAATCAAATTTATTTGAAAATTTGGGACATCTTTTGCGACATCTTTCGAGTCTACTTTATTTTCAGCTGAATGCGAATCATCAGCCTTTTCAATAGCTTTGGGAATTTCAGTATTTGGGCTCTGATCCACGCAATCGTTGTTAATGTACATATTTGTATAGTCATAGTCACAGTATCCTAGATAACATATACCATAATCATTGTAATTGGGGTCATAATAGTACTGTTCATTACTGGTATAAAGCTCGTTAATAGGAAAACTTTGTGGTTGCTTAACAGGTGCTGGAGCAGTTCTCATTGTTACGTCACGATCACCCAATAAATTGTTAGGGGGGCGGTGGCTCGAAGGTTGTGGAGCTCTATAGCCGAATTGTCCTACTTGAGGTCTATAACCGAATCGTGCTGCTTGGGGTCCATAACCGAATTGTACCGCTTGGGGTCCATGACCGAATTGTGGTGGTTGGGGTCCATAACCGTATTGTGCTGCTTGAAGTCTATTACCGAATTGTTGAGGTTGTTTATTCCCAAGCTGTGGTAATTGCGGTCGAAAGCCTATTTGTTGATTCGGCATATTCGGACGTACGAAAACTTGGTTAGGTATACCGAATTTAAATTTAGTTTGATTTGCAGACGGCCTGTGGTAATTATGTTGCAATTGAGGTGCTGTAAAGGTAGGTTTCGGATTGTTTGAACTTGAATTAACGCCTTTTTCAGATGATGGCAATAACTGATGGCCTTGTGGCCGATGTTGTAACATTTTGCTGCGTAAATTATATTGTTCCTGGAAATTAACCTCTTCAAGGACAAATTGTAAGGCTTCTTCCAATGTACTAGGATTTTTCAATCGAACAATCCGCACCATATGTTCCGGTAAATTGTACATAAAAACGTTAAGCGAAGTGTTATTATAAATTACTTTCTTAGCTTCTCTTAACGTAGCGGAACCGTTCTGATTAACCTTAGATATTAAAATAGCACGAATATCTTGTATACGGCTGCAAAATTCTAAATATGACTCATTTGATTTAATTTTTAGGGTTTCGAGCTCAATTGCCACGCATTCCTCACTTCTGGGATCACCAAAATGTTGGATCATTAAAGATTTAAATTCAGAATAAGTTTCAAGGTCACCCCTTTCACTTAAAAGAGCCGCTGCTTTACCCTTTAATTTACTTGTAATATTCTGCATAAAAAATTCGTTTCGCTCTGAAGTCCCTTGATATTTTCCGATAACGTATTCGCACTTTCGTAAAAATAAACTAAATATATTAGTTTCACCATTAAATTCGGGAATTAATTTTAAAACATCTTGAGGTATCAAGGAATCTGGCAATTGCATCGGAAACGGAGTTTCAGAACGAACCGAAGGGGTCGGCCCTGCCGCCGCCGTCGCAGATAAAGGAATTTGACCTTGATTCATTTTAGACAAAATTAAAATTAACAATGTAATTTAAATTGTAAAATTAAAAGATAAACCTCAATTTATATGTTAAATTACACCGTAGAATTAATAAAAATAGGCAGAAACATTAATGTTACTTTCCTCTTTAAAAAAAAACTAAATTAAACTAATTCTAATTACGTCTATCACGATAATAGTGTAGGGAATGAGGAAGGATGTAGAAGGTTACTCACATGCCAACCGCTTGATATATTATCACCATCTCTGCTAACCCACGTAATTTGCGCGTTATCTAAACTTATTTATTTGGTTCGAAGATTGCCCAATATAGAACGCCTCACTGATTTTAAGCACGACGACTATACGTATATAATCAGTAACCACTCGCGAAAGACAGTCCACGCGTTCTCATGTATTTCACAAATTTTCGCACTTGACTTTTCGCGGAGGAAAACTGTTTGCGGCAATCCTACCGGCTGCGCCAGTTAGATTTCGGGAGCTCAAATGAAACGGAGTTTGCGGGGAAGTAAGAGTTTATTACGACCCGAGCTTTACAGAAGTTCATGTAAAACTAACTTAGCCTATCTTAATTCTAATACATCGCAAAAACTTTCTCATAGACCGGTGGTCGGCCCGTATGCCTAATCACAAAAAGTGCCAGGTCAGCGTCTAGACTCTACCACATACCACAGCGTTAGGCTGGGAACATAACTGTATACACAATACCATTACATAGAATAAAAATGTCAATAAAATACATATTTTTTCAAAAGTACCCACTTTTGTGAGATAAATATTTTTCTTGATAGTTTCGTTTAGTTTATGCAACATGTTTCAAAGAAAATGATTTTTAGAGGCTTTCTTTATTTATTTAAATTTCTTTTTAACTTGATAATATAAAATTTAATTACATAATATGTCGGTGGAAATGGTCAAGAACGAATAGATTAATTGAACTAGAATAGAAAATTAGAATAGTCCAGAAATTAATTGAACTAGATTATTATCTAGTTCAATTAATTTCTGGACCAACAAGATCGTCTAAATGTGACCAACATAATACATTCTAACAGTTATCTCTGACGTTGAGGCTCAGAATGTCAACTTCCCAAAATGTCCCCTGGTACCAAAATGTCAACTTCCCATAATGTCCCTTTCCCAAAATGTCCCTTTCCCAAAATGTCTCTTTCCCAAAATGTCCCTTTCCCAAAATGTCCCTTTCCCAAAATGCCGCTTTCCCAAAATGTCCCCCATTCTTAGAATTAAGCGTTATAACCCAACTAAAAAATAAAAAACAATATAATAATCAAATTTTTTATTTTAATTACTTTGTATTAACTCTTTCGTCAATTTTTTATTAGAAAAGGAATTTGAAATGAAATATAGTTTTATATATTATCAACATATTATAAAAATAACTTTAATTAGAACTAATACTGTTGTAAACTACTACCATTCTCAAAACTAATAGGTGATTATTGATTATATCTAGAGTAGAAGCTAACCATTTGCAACACTTCAGGGATGAGAATAAATAAGAGTAGATAAACACTATCATATTTTATCAAAGGTTTATATTTCAAGAATAAACACTAGATTCAATAATCCACAAATTATATTATCACATATTATGTTCTCCATTCCTTTTTACTTTAAATTCTATATAAAGATTCACAATATAAACTAATAAGTTACCTTATTTTCTAGAAGACCTCCAATACTTATCACCAACTTAAACTTTTCACTGACCCAGTCAATTGGAACGACCTGCTCTCATGAACGCCGGAATCAAAATTGCCCCCCAAAATACCGTTCCCGCGGCTCGAGCCGTTATTCACCATATTTTTTAAATCTTCGGTGTTGCCGGTACAGAGAAACTGTTTTTACCGACCTATTTCAAAATATTATAAATACCTGAAACTATTTAATGTTGCTAGCAAACTAACAATTAATTATTAAATAATTGAAACCTAACACTCGACCATCCTGACCTTGTGCATGTCCCCATGCACATAAGTAAAACATAAACCTAACACTTGGCCTTCTTGATTCGACTTTCATGAGATTGGTTCACAATATCAGTCACTTTAAATCGAGTACTTACAAAACTAAACTGAACATTTGAAGTCATACATCATTAAGTTTTCAACAAATTTTATAACTATCTCATCATTTCAATTCTCACAGTAAAATCATAATTCCATATCAGTTATATTAATGTTATCATGCCCTTGCGAACCCTCAATTCTCACAAAAGCAACAACACTTATATGTTTCTATTCTAGCAGCGGTGAACCCTCAATTCTCACAACTGATAGCATAGATTCAAATCATCACATTTCCGTTTTATAGTTATATGAGCAAGCTATTGTAAACCCTCCATTCTTACAAAGCTTAATCATATTTATTGTTTGCCTATCCAATTGGTGCAAACCCTCAATTCTTACAACCAATTAAATGGAATCAATTACACCCTCAATTCATTTCATATCTCACAAAAATCATGGAAAATTTAATAAAATGTTCCAAAGCAATTTGAAAATTAAATAAAATGTTCCACAGCAATTTGCTTAACAATTAACATAAATCTTTGATTAATTAACATTTAATAAACTAATATCCAGTATTAATTTTCATTGTATAATTTATGACAATATAATAAATAATATTCATAACTACGAATTCTGATCAGTTTGTATTTCATTATTCACAATTTCATCACTAAGCGATTCCTCGTCGTCATCATCATCACTATCATCATCTATTTCTAAAGAAGCTACATGAACCCAAGGCGACATGCGATCTGCAGCGACAGCGTTTATTTTTACTACTGGTTAAGCCCGGTATAGCCGCGACTGTATAACGATCATTATCTAACACCTCTACAACCCTGTATGGACCTATATATGATGGCAAAAGCTTTTTACTTTTGCCATCATTATTGAAGTTTGTTTTAGTAATTTTTATTAAGTCCCCTTCACTGTAAACATGATGAGGACGTTTATTCTTGTTGTTACATCTTTGTATACTTTGCTCATGGTCAATGTTATCTTTAGCCGATTCTCTAATGATAGTTATATCAGTATCTTCTCTAGTTTCCGTCACTACTTCATTTAGCCTAGGGTCTATTTCAGACTTCATGCAAAACCCAAACATTACTTCTGAAGGGGTTTTGCCGGTTGTCTTTTGGCGTGTATTATTCATACCCCATTGAATAGTTCCTACTTTGTTGTCCCACTCCTTCTCACAGTCATTCAGATTTTGAGCAGTCAACGAGTTAAGAATGGTGCGGTTGTACCGCTCAACCTGACCGTTAGACCTCGCGCTAGCTACTGCATTAAGGATATGCTTAATGCCCTTGTCTATGCAAAACCTTTTAAACGCGTGTGACGTAAATGATGTCCCGCGATCACTCACAATACGATCCGGATTCCGAAAGGTGTAAAATATTTCTTCCAAGGCTCGTATCGAAACTAGCGACTTCGTATTTCGGACCGGCTTGATCCAGACAAACTTTGTGAAAGCGTCCACAACAACTAATAAATAGCTATTTCCCCGCTTAGACCTTACAAACGGGCCCAAGTGGTCAATATGGAGAGTGTGAATAGGCACTTCCACCTTTGTAATCGGGTGCAGGTGGCCCGCACTCCTACTATTATTTTTAGAATATGCACACTCTATACATGCCTGAACATATTTCTTGACGAAACGGGACATTTTGGGGAACCAGTAAGTACTTTTTATCCGCACAAGGGTCTTTTCGACTCCAAAATGTCCTATCTCGTCATGATTTTTACGTAATATCTGCCACCTTGCCCCTTTAGGAACTACCCAACGTAACTGATTTTTATCTCCATCCAAAAAACGATATAATTTGTTATCTTTAAGGCAATAGTTGTCTCTTATATATTTTAATCCGTCAGCATCAAGATTACTAGTTAACGTTTCATGGATCCTACGCAGTTCAGAGTCGCCTAGCTGTAGAGTGGCTAACCAATCCTCACTACTTATCGACATTACCGATGGTAATCGTTCAGATTCGGAATCTCCAACGTTAACCGGGTTTCGAGATAGTGCATCAACGTGTGCCATTTTTGACCCCGCGCGGTATCTCGCTATTCGTGGTATAAGATCTCGTTTGACGAACGTTGAACGCAAAGCACTACAGTCAGTCACAATTTTGAAATCTTGGCCCAATAAATATACTCTAATTTTTTTTAACGAACACACTACCGCTAATGTCTCTAATTCGTAAGCGTGAAAATTTTTCTCTTCAGGTGATGTCTGGCGACTATAAAAGGCTACTGGGCGGAAAGTATCCCCATCATGAAGCCTTTGAAGTAGTATTCCACCGATGCCCAGTTTGCTGGCATCGGTGTGTAATTCTGTCTGAGCTACCGGATTATATATTGCTAGTATTGGTCTACCAACTAATTTATCCTTTAGAACAACGAATGCTTGCTCCTGCTCATTTCCCCAATCCCAGGTAGCATCCTTTTTTAAAAGTTTGTTTAAGGGATGCGATAAAGTTGCAAAACCCTTTATAAATTTCCTAAAGTAGCCGACGAGGCCTAAAAATTGTCGAACCGAATGTTGACTAACAGGACGAGGGAAATCCAGAACACATTGAGTTTTCTTATCACCAGGACGCACTCCGGACGCGCTTATGTCATACCCTAAGTAATTAATTGTATCTAGCAAAAATTGACATTTGGATAAATTGAGTGTTAGGTTAGCCTGCTCTATCAACTTTAAAATTTTCTCAAGTCTCTCTAAGCATTGACTCACACTATTCCCATAAATTAAGACATCATCAATGTATGCCGTGGCCTCAGTAATCCGAGATGGACCTAAAACCTTATTTATCATCCGTTGAAATACAGCGGGTGCGTTTGCCAACCCAAACGGCATGCGATTGAACTCGTACTGTCCGTCTGGGGTGACAAACGACGTAAGTGGTTTAGAACGCTCAGAGATCGGTACTTGATAATAACCCGATGTTAGATCTAATGTGATGAAGTATGCCTGCCCTGACAACTGCGCGATTTCATCTTCGATGATAGGCATAGGGTATCGCTCCTTAACTGTGATAGAGTTAAGCATGCGATAGTCTACACACATCCTTACCCCGCCATCCTTTTTACGAACTAATATTATTGGGCTAGCGTATTCCGACACAGAGTCTTGGACAATGCCTGCCTCTAACATTTCTCCTACCATTTCCCTAACCTGTTCGCGTTCTTTATGGGACAATCTGTAGGGACGATAGACGACGGGCTTGCGACTGTTTAATTCTATGTCCATTTCAGCAACATTAGTACAACCTAACCCTTTCAGCGATGCAGCGAAACAATGGTTATATTTTTGCAATAAATTTAATAAATTTTGTCTTTGACACTTATTAATTCCATCACCTATATTAACATTATTCTCATCAATTTTGTCTTGGTACGATACCAATGCTCCTGGAGAGGTACTACAATCCTATTAATTACCTGCACTCTAGCGCCGCGTGCTACTACCATACCTTCGCGCAAAAGAACAACGTCCATTACAGGAGTAATATTGGGGTATATTAAGCCGTCTTTTACGTAATAAACTCCTCCAATTACCAAAAAATGTTGATTGGGCCGCCCGACAACTTTACTATTCAATAGGATATTTCCGGTATAACATGAATTTACCCTAGCTTTGACAGAAAGTGGACCAAAAGCTTCTACGTCAGCCTGTATTGTAACAAGAGCTTTAGTCTCATCTAAATTACAACTTTCATTTAACCAGGAATTTAAATTATTATTATAAAACTTCAATTGGTTCGCATTTTTATAAACTAATACGTGTTCCTGTTCGGTAAAGGACTGACCCACTAAAAATGGTACGTCTAATAATTCATCCTGAATAACCTGACACATAACTTTTGCTGCCTCACCGTCAATACATAAATCGATCTCAACTCTACCCACTGAATACACAACCTCATTGCCAAAACCTTTTATCGGTAATGGTATTTTCTCCGGATCTAATTTTAATTTTTGAATCGTGGTAAGCGTGATTAGAGAAACGTCGCTTCCGAAATCAACGAAACAGTTCATGGGAACTCTATTGATTGTACACTCCTTCATGTACTTTGAATTGGAGCGAGAGGTTAATATTGTCATTGTTTTTGAAATAGGGTCAGCCTTGTGCGTCTGGTCCGTTTGAACGTCATTCCTAAATTTACAGCTATCTGATCTATGACCATAACGATTACACTTTGTACACTGAATTAAAGGCTTAGGACACTTTAAATAGGGATGACCCTTCTCCTTACAATTGAAACAAAATATTGTACCCGTATTCGTTCGGTTTAGCAATTTTCTTGATGAATTATCTGTGCTATTATTACCATGCTGTTCAGACTTCACCCTATTCCTATACGATTGACCGACTGTTTGGGACGTATCTTGATTACTCATTAGGAATTGCAATAATTGGTCGGGCTGAGTACAGCGTAACGCATTAGCACTAGACCTCAGGTTTCTGTCGCTTAACCCATGTATCAAACAATCAACAGCATGCTTGCCTGCGATGTCGCATTGGTTCAGTAGAGCCAGCTTCTCATAATAATAAACCTCTAATGGTTCGTTGTATCTAGTCTTTCTACGTAACATGTCCTCCAAGGATTGGCCATAGTTCTGTTCGCAGGGAAAAGCACTTAAGAGTTTTTCCTGCCATTCCGACCAATTAAATAAAATAGAATTTTGACTTTCGTACCAAACTTTGGCCAATCCTTGGAGTTTCTGCATGGCAAAGTGAACGGTTGTCCGTTCATCCCAACCGTAGACAGTAGCACACTCATTTACCTTCCTTATCCAAATATCAGTCCTCTGAGTTTTGACAGACGGATCGAAATCCGGTAAAATATTTTTCGAATTAATGCTGTTATTAGTGGAAGGTAATGAGGAGCCTGCTGTCACTGGTTGTGGTTTCAAAGAGTTAATAAGTTTAATTACATCTTTACAGTTAAAAGTAGGGCTACGTGACCTTGTATTCCGTGCGGCGACTCTGCTCTCCGGATCTCGGTCGTCTCTACAACGAAGGCGGCTGCGCTCCCTGATGACTCCTTCTTCAAGGGCACGTAGTCGCTCTCGTTGTTTTTCCAGCTCCTGCTCTCGCTCGCGTAGATCTCGGTCTCTGCTCCGTTTGCTGCGGCTGCGGCTCTGCAAACGTCCACTGCGGTTGCTGCCTGGTCCACGGTTGCGTATGAGGCTTCGACTTCTATGTCGTCGGCTTTGACTACGACTAGACCCCGGTTGAATCCTTGATTGAGTATCACCTCGAGTCGGAGTAGTCAGCCGACGCTGTGAGAACGTTTCACTGTCGCGAGGCATTATCTGAAACTTGTAACAAAAGGCTTGACTCCTTTCCAAACAATCCTTGAAAAGTTAAAATCCTAATAACCTCAAAGTCTTATTTTGTAGCTCTGAAATTAAATTATCTTCCTCGTACCACTAAACATATCTACAATAACGTGTCAAGGAAAGTAAGGTCAACCACACGCAGCCGAGGTGCATTAAAAGTGTACAACGTTGGAGCCCCTTGGGAACGGATAGCACTAGACGTTGCGGGACCATTTCCAGAAAGTGAGAGCGGAAACAAGTACTTCCTGGTGGTCATGGATTACTTCACAAAGTGGCCAGAAGTCTTCGCCATTCCTAACCAAGAAGCTACAACTGTCGCAGATAAATTAGTTCAGGAAGTTTTCTGTCGTTTTGGAGTACCCTTAGAAATACACAGCGATCAAGGAAGGAATTTTGAATCGCAAGTATTTCAGGAAACTTGTCGATTGATGTGTACCTACAAAACCAGAACCACCTCTTACCACCCACAATCTGATGGAATGGTGGAACGATTCAACCAAACGTTGGAGAGATATCTGGCAAAAGTCGTGGAAAGCAGGCAGAGGGATTGGGACAAGCACATACAGCCGTTTCTGCTGTCCTACCGCAGCGCAGTCCACGAAAGTACGACTGTGACGCCAGCCTTCGCGAACTTTGGAAGAGAATTACGGTTGCCTGCAGATTTAATCACTGGAGCTCCCCCTGATGCTCCACGTAGTGTAACAGATTACGCAAATGATTTGCGTAACAAGTTGAATGATGTTTATGAGCATATCCGACAATCCGGCCAACAGATGTCTGAGAAGACGAAGACCCGTTATGACCGCAAGGCAAACAGTAGGGGTTTCGACGAGGGTTCACTGGTGTGGTTACATAACCCAGTGCGGAGCAAGGGGAAGTCTCCGAAATTGCAAGCAAATTGGGATGGACCATACCGAGTCGTGACTAGGATCAACGATGTCACCTACCGAATACAGAAGGGTCTACGAGGTGCGCCTAAGATTGTTCATGTAGACCGATTGGCCCGATACTACGGGGCTAATGATGCTCGGGACGAGCATGTCTAATGAGGGGGCAGTGTTACGTCGTACGTACGAGATCTTTCGAGAAAGCACGGATTACAGTGTGTTTGCGCTAAAAACTTCGAGAAGCATTCCATTATTATTAGTTTGAAGTTAAGTAGGTAACTACTTATAAAAAATATTAGGACTCGTCATTGTAATTTCAACCGTACGCCTAGAGCATAAAGTACCTATTTCTTTATTCGGTACAAGTAGGTTATTATTTTTTATACCTACTACTTTTGTATTTCCTGGTAATGTTTATTTGTTGATGTTTTTCTGGAACCGTTCTACACGTCGCCGGAATGTTCTTGAATATTGGCGGTATAAAAGCAGAGCGCCGACACACGATGGGGTCAGTCTGATTTAGGCGATACAACGAAGCGAATCGAAGTGAACTATAAGTGCGATATCTAAGTGAATAGTGATCAGTAGTGTATTTGTGATTAAGTTTTAAGTGTTTTGTGTTTAATAAAGTTATTTAATTGTCTGATTGGTAATAATTAATTTATCCCATACCCAGCTCGTAACACTATGTTGCAAGCATCTTGGCTTTAAAACACAAGAAGATGATCCCGTATTCTTATCAGAGCATCTGACTTCCAAGGGTTCCCGTCTGCACTTTCTGGCGCGAGATTTAGTTAAATCTGGATCCTATAAGTACTGCTGGACGTCATATGGCAACGTGTATGTAAAAAAGGAGGATCAAGCCCCAACTATCATTATTAAAAGTGAGGAGCAAGTCCACAAACTAACACTAGCTAAATGACTATGTGTAAATTATAGCTATTATTACTATTTTTTTCATGTACTATGTAATGCAAGCGCACTAGTCTTATCTTGTATCGTTAAAATGCATAACTGTTCTTTCTATATAAGATGCCTGTATTTTTATATTGTATTTGCGCTATTTGCTAAAGTAGTTGATCTGGTTAAAAATATGTTTGATGTATTGTTGTCTAACATCTTTATATCTCACTGTCACACATACAATTCATATATGCATACATTTACTCACAATATACATCCATACGACACTCTCTCACCTTTCACACAATGTATATACACTACATACACATATCACGTACACTTCTATACTCTAAATACCATATTGCACACTAAACATATAAAAAAAACAAGAGGTCAAGATTTCTCAGAAAGTATAATATTTGCTTCTAATCCCAAGTATGGCATGGTTAATAACATTGGACACATGCGCTCTGAATTGACGTTGTACGCTTGCATTCCCTTGAAATGACTGATTCATTACAAAATATTACTGAGATAGATAAAATAGAGATTGCACGAGCTATTGAATGTGACTGCGTAGAGCTCAATAAACACATTTATGTAAACAAAAAGGACTTAACCATTTTATCTCAAAACATAAGAAGCATATATTATAATTTTGATGATTTCTTGCTGACATTATCTATAATTAAATTTGAAGTGGATATCATTATTTTAACAGAGTGCAGGTTGAGCACAAATAAACCTATTCCACAATTAAGTAACTACCAGTCGTACATGACTACACGGCAGCTGAACCAAAATGATGGAGTCGTAGTTTATGTTAAAAATACATTAAAACCCCGGGTTAAGGAAATATCACTATCACAAGCCTCTTGCCTACAGCTGGACGTATTAAATAACACTATCCTATGTATCTATCGATCTCCATCAAATACAAATACTGACAGTTTCATAGACTCACTAAGTACACATCTAGAATCCATAACGTCACAAAAAAGTATTGTTATTGCGGGTGACATAAATATCAATATTACAACGAAGCCGACCGAGCAGTCTCATGAACAAAGAAATAGAACAAACTATCTCAATATGCTATCTCTTCATGGTATCCTGCCTGGGCATTTGTTACCGACTAGGGATAAAACATGCCTAGATCACTTTATGTTAAAAATAAATAAGAAAAAGTTTTCCGCTACCATTGCTATCCTACACTCTACCATCACAGATCATTTCACAACGCTTCTAGTATTGTCTAAGCAAAAATATAAACAGGCTATACCTAAAACGACTACTTAACTATGAACAGGCTCTAACACATTTGCAAGAAAAGAACATAAGCGAATTGCTTTTTTGTAATGATCCAGATTATTTATGTAAACTCTTGTTGCAATCTCTTACCGATACTATTAACTCTACTACTACTACCATCAATATTCCTAGCAGCAAACGCATTATCAAACCATGGATCACTACAGGTATCTTGCGATGCATACAGAATCGTAATAAACTTCAAAGGAAGCTTCGTCTTGACCCAGATAATGTAATACAAAAAATAACTTACACACGATATAGAAATTATTGTAACAATTTACTAAAAAGGTTAAAAAGAAAATACGAAAAAGAGCTTCTTTCAAATTCAATAAAAAATTCAAAACAACTGTGGAAAAATATTAAATCTATAACATACACTAATAAAACAGATAATCAAAATACAGAATTGCTAAACTTAAAGTCATCCCCCTCCGAATCTATAAATTTCATCAATAATTATTTTGCTAATATTATATAGGCTGTAAGCTAGCTCAGCAAATTCAACCTGAAACTACGAATTGCCCTACTCCACTCAGTGATGCACTCACACAAGCTAATTCTTTTGTGCTTCTCGAAACTGACTGTGATGAGGTACATAGAACTCTAATGAATCTTAGGTCCAACAGCACTTCGGGCTGGGATAACATATCCACAAAGTTTTTAAAACACACCAGCATTGTAGTGGTCCCCATCATCACACACCTTGCAAATCTGTGCTTTTCGAAAGGAATTTTCCCGGCCCCGTTAAAAGAAGCTATAATCACGCCAGTGCACAAGGGTGGAGATAGAGATGATATCAGTAATTATAGACCAATTTCAGTCTTGACTGTTTTATCAAAAATTATTGAAAAACTAATAAATACTAGACTACTAAATTATTTGAGCACATTTAATATATTATCCGACTCGCAATACGGCTTCAGAAGAAATATGTCTACGGAAGATGCTGTTAGTGCTCTATCCTCTCTAATAACCAAACATCTAGATAATGGACAAAAGTGCCTCACTGTCTTTTTAGACCTCAAAAAGGCGTTTGATACCGTCTCTACCACTATCCTTGTAAACAAACTGGAAAAGATTTGTATTCGGGGAATAGCTCTTGACCTTTTAAAGGACTACCTTTCAAACAGGACACAAAGTGTGAAGATTGGCCAGCACATCAGTGGCTACGCGGCTGTATTGTACGGAGTCCCTCAGGGGAGTGTATTGGGTCCAACCCTTTTTTTAATATATATAAATGACCTCTGCAGTATGATTATACCCAATAATCATACTGCTAAAGTTTTCTCCTACGCCGATGATACAGCCGTTGTCTTCTATGGGAGCTCTTGGCACGATGTCAAGCATCATGCTGAGACAGGTATTTCTCGTGTCGCTGATTGGCTAAAATTCAACCTCCTAACGCTAAATGCCTCCAAAACTAATTTCATATGTTTTAGCATTTCTAAGCGTAATGAACCAACTGATGATTTTGGTATCGTTATACATACATGTAAGGGTGAATACGGCAATAATTGTAACTGCCCAAGTATTCGAAAAGTTACCGAAATTAAGTATTTGGGTGTAGTAGTGGATAATAGGCTATCCTGGTACCCTCATGTAGAACAAGTTACCGCCAGAATTAGAAAGTTAAGTTGGTTGTTCAAAACCCTAAGACATGTTGCGCCAATGGTAAAAGCAAACAAAAACTGCCCGTCTAAAAATTTACTCACTCAAGTTTACCTTGCACTTGTACAATCTGTGCTCGGATACTGTATTCCGGTTTGGGGAGGTACAGCAAAGACCAAATTGATTCAACTAGAACGAGCACAACGCGCACTCCTAAAGATTATGCATTTTAAAAGACTTAGATTCCCTACTGTAGACCTTTATCACATTAGTGATGTACTCTCTGTCAGAAAGCTGTACATAGTCCAAACAATATTAAAAAAGCATAAGTCTTTGCCCCTTAATGTGGGTATTACCCCGAAAAGAAGGAAGTTCAGCATAGCAGATATACCATCAACTAAGACAAAATTTGCATGTAATCAATATCGTAAACGATCAGCTCAATTGTAGAATAAATAAAAAGATAAATATACACTCGAAAAATAAATATGACTGTAAAGAAACACTAATTAAGTGGATAAAATCACTTACGTATGAAGACACAGAAGCATTGTTATAACACGGAATTATTCACATACTCACAGACACACACACCCACTTACTCTGACAGTCACGCTCATACACACACACACACACACCCCTACACACACACACAAACATACAACACATACACGCACACTCACAACCTTTAAGTACACTCTTAATTTTTTTTTTCTTCTTTTAATTTCTTATTTTGGGTAGCCTAGACTTAATATTCTTTTACATCTTAAAAATATTGTGTTAATTATCACGCTATACAAAATAGGGAGGGGCGGAGTCTTCTACTACAGGCATTATTTGTCTAAAAGAAGATTCCGAACACAACAATTTGTAAGACCAATTATTTGACACAATAAATTTTATTTTATTTTATTTTTATTTATTATTATTAGTATAGCGGGGTGTGAGGGGGAGGGGGTAACCAGAGCCGGGAAGGTCTGCTGGTGATTATAATTGAGTTGAGACCACGGGCTAGGTCTCTGAGGGCTAAGCCTCTGAGGCATCTGAGCTGAGGGGAAAGGTTGATGCACCTGTTGACGTTGCTGTCTAGCGTCTAGACGCTTAGACAGCTTTGCTGTGTTAGCCTTAGGGGCTTTGGGACATCCGCGGTAGTTAGCCGTGTGGCCTTCGAGGCCGCACAGCACGCAACTTGGCGGGGTGGCGCATAAGTTGCGATCCTTGGGTCGGGTGCAGTCTGCAGTGCCATGGTCTCCCAGGCACTTGACGCACCTGGGTTTCGCATGGCAGTGCTTTTGGCTATGGCCGTAAAGTTGGCTACGGTGACATTGCCCTATGACGCTGTTTTTCCAGGGCTTCTCTATGGAGAAGCCCACTAATTGACATATTGTCTTGACATTGAAAATGGGGTGATGCCCCTCGGTAGGGGAGCACACGACAATGACCATGTCGTATGCTTCCCTGCCACGCGAGCGGTGCATACGGTGCACTTCATCCACGGGGATGTTCTGCGACTGAAGGTCGGCAAGGATTTCGGAGGAGGGGATCTCTTTGGGGATCTTTTTGATCACTACCCTAATCTGTCTTTCTTCTGGGAGGGAGTAGGTGTGGAATGACACACCTCTCTCTCTCAGGACCCTGGTTAAGTCCCTATAGTCTTTCGACGTAGGGACGAGTACTTTAATACCCTGTTGGGTTGATCGGGCGCTAGTGTAGCCTATTTTTAGGTCTACACACCATTTCGAAACAGCCGTCCACTTATCCTTGTCTTGGATGAAGACAGGAGGTGGCGGCGCGACCTTTTTAGGGCCGGAGGTTGGCGCGGATGGCGGTGCGTCATTCTGCGAGGATGACGCAATCGGGCGAGGGGCGGTGGAGGGGGAAGCTACGAGAGCGCAAGTAGCAGTGGGAGTACTGGAGACTACCTGAGGGGTAACTATAATGGAGTCGTCGATGACGACTACTTTGCTCGCTTGGGTCGAGCTCTGCTTCTTCTTCTTCCTCTTGTTCCCTTTCCCGGTGACTGGCGTGAAGCCGTCGTCATCCGAGTGGGAAGAGGAGGAGGAATGAGCAGAGGCTTGAGCCTCTGAGTCGGGGGTATAAAATGGATGGGGGTTCGGGGCGCGGGCTATGGCGGTCGCGTCTTCTACAACGTCCATATTGTCTGATGGACATGGACTAAATTGGGCATCGATTACATCGCTGAATTCAGCGATGGAAGAGGACCTAATATTGGTCTGCTGTGAAGCAGCCAGACCTTCGAGTTCGGTACCGAACTCGTTGATGAGAGTAGGCTCCTTTTTAAGAACCCTATTAAGGAGGTCGAGGAGCTTGGAGTTTTCACTCCTGAGGGATATGAGGTCGTTACGGAGTGACTGAATGTCACTCTGTACGGCCTCCATATTGACAATTTAAATTAAAATTTGGGATCTAATTTTCCCTAAATATCCTAACAACCTATAATTCCCCGGGCGGACTACCGGGGATGTGTAAACCCTCCCTGTCGGGTATAGACAGGGAGGTTGTGTGCCTATTGGTGAGCCCTAAGCTTGCTTTTGCCCGTTGCCTATCTTATTGTGCAACGGGGTCCTGACCAGTCTAGTGCGCCGGGTGTAGACACACCCGACCGACACTAGGTGTGTTGCTGTGGAAGGAAAACTGTCACCAATGCCGACTAGGAGACCCCCCAAGGCCGAACACTGGGACCCGGCCAATTGACTGCCTAACCCTGAAGGGGATCGGCGGGTGTGATTGGGCCAACACCCCCTCGGTTTCGTTGGCACCGTATGGTTTCCACCGAGGACCACGAAACTGTGGTTTTTCCCTGAAGGGGCAAAATGACTTGAAGAGTCAGTTGACGTTATTCCGTTAAAGAAACAGATAATTAATCGTATCTTGAAAAAGACTCCGATTAATTGGTCGACGATAGTCGATTAATAATAATCGACTATGAAGAGCGTCGCAGTACGCGACGAAACGATGACTCAGGAACAGGATCGCTTGAGTCACTATCGGGAACCACAATCAGCAGCGCAGCACGTCCGTCCGCGTCCGATGCCAGGCGCAGAGTGTGCCTTTTCGCCGTTTTTTTTTTTTTTTTTGAACGGGCATCTCGCAGTTTTGACCACTAAGGTCTTGGCTGCTTAACCGGACTTTCCTGTGGGTGCCTTAAGCTGCTACACTCAAAGCCTCCAGCCAGGGGATAAAAACTAAACTAAATTAAAACTAGGCGAACGCTCGCTAAGGGCACCCCCTATGGGGTACGAACCTCGGCTTAGGGCGTCGCTGAGGGGAGGACAACAAGAAGGGACAGCTGGATCAAAATTGGTTTAAATCATGATTTTTATGCGGGGTAGTTTAAAGCTACGTGCTCAGCGGCAACAACTTGCTGGCACCTCGTTTTCGAGCAAGGGTCGGGGAGGAGGCCTTTTTCGATTCTAGAAGATGTCGCGACGCCCCCGCAAGGGGGCGTGGCGAGCGGGGTCAGGGCTTCGCCCTTCGCCCGCGGAGGCACCACGTTGGTCCATAAATATGGGCCCCTCAATTAGATTCGCCTCGGGCGGCGTAAGGAAAAATAAGACGCATTTTGTGAGGCAAAATGCGTCTATGTAATTGGTTGCTCTGAATATTATTGTAGGCGCGCCACGGCGCTAGCTATGTAGCGCCGCTTTCTTCACGACATCCCGGCGGACAGTCCCCGCCAGGTGAGACCCCCAGTTACCTGGGGGAGGCCCGACGAAGACGACCAGCGACAGGGATGCCGACTCGACGCTCCTACATGTTAATATGTAGTCTACTTCTCGCCCCGTTCACAGATCGAGCCGTTTGCGGATTGAGAGGCAGGCAGTCTCGTATGTATGAGCGGCTAGTGTTGTAGAGTAACACCGCTCAGTGTATACTCGCGTCGCGACCCGCATCGCGCCCGCAAGTGTTGTGTTGAAATGCATGTGTAGTGGTGGTTGTCTGTATGCGGTTGTGTGACGCGCCTAAATTAACCTAGAACACGCCACACAACGGATGTATGTGTACATCTGTAGAGTCTTATTATTTCGAGTAAGCTGCGTGTAACCTGGGTGCTGCTTACTCGAGGCGTCAATCCGGTGCGATGGGGTCAAGGGTCCGCTGCCAGGTCGCGGGGCAGGGGTTTCGCGTCAGGCGGCCGCGCGTGCAAGGGCGCAATCTGCCTGCCATGGGGCCAGGCAGAGGCGTCGGCACGCGCGAACATGGCCTTCGCGAGTCGCCTCACAAACTCATCCAGGCTCTCGATCCCGAGGTCCCGCTGGATGATATCGTTCCTCACGAAGCGAGGAGCGTCAACGATAGTCCGCAACGCGAGGTTTTGTTGCGTGCGGAGCAGCTTCCGGCTCAACTCGCTCGTGAGGGCGAACCAAGCGGGAGCGGCGTACGTCAAGACTGGGCGCACGTACATTTTGTACACGCTCAGCTTGACGCGCGCCGGGATGCGGGACGAGAGCACGGGTCTGAGAAGGTTGCGGGCGACCTTACCCTGCGCGACGACCTTGCGGACAATGGGGCCCCATCGTGAGGCGGCGGTCGATGGTCACACCCAGGTCGAGTCAGTTGAGGTCGAGGGCGCGCTGCATTTTGACCGCCGCGTACTTCGCATTAAGCGATGTGGTAATGTACGCGGCGTCGTCGGCATACAGCGCGAGCGTCGCCTCTGGAGTGGTGGGGATGTCGTCGGTGTACCGTGAGTAACACGCCGGCGAGATGCAGCTGCCCTGGGGCACGCCAGCCATCACCGGGCGGGCGCCCGATAGCGCCCCGTCGACCACCACCCGGAAGGTCCTGTGGGACAGAAAGGAGGTGGCCAATTTATGAAGCCTTTTTCGCCGTTTTTTTTTTTTTTTTTGAACGGGCATCTCGCAGTTTTGACCACTAAGGTGTTGGCTGCTTAACCGGACTCTGACCTCTGAGGTCATGACTACTTAACCGGTCAATATCAATCCTTTTTCGCATACCGGGTCGTCGCGACGTCCCCGCAAGGGGACGTGGCGAGCGGGGTCGGGGCATCGCCCCTCGCCCGCGGGAGCCATACGGTGACCCATTAATATGGGCCCCTCAATTGGATGCGCCTCGGACGGCGTCGTAGCATTCGACGTATCTTGCGAGCAAGATACGTCTGTGTGTTTGGTTGCTATGAATATTATTGTAGGCGCGCCACGGCGCTAACTCCTGTAGCGCCGCTTTCTTCACGACATCCCGGCGGTCAATCCCCGCCAGGTGAGACCCCCAGTTACCTGGGGGAGGCCCAGCGAAGACGACCAGCGACGAGGATGCCGACTCGACACACCTACATGTTAATATGTAGTCTACCTCTCGCCCCGTTCACAGATCGAGCCGTTTGCGGATTGAGAGGCAGGCAGTCTCGTATGTATGAGCGGCTAGTGTTGTAGAGTAACACCGCTCAGTGTATTACGTGCGTCGCGGCCCGCGTCGCGCCCGCTCGTGTTGTGTATAGATGCATGTATAGATATGGTTGTCTGTATGCAGTTGCGCGACATGCCTATATTAACTTAGAACACGCCGCACAACAGATGTATGTGTACATCTGTAGAGTCTTATTATATCGAGTAAGCTGCGTGTAACCTGGATGCTGCTTACTCGAGGCGTCAAATCCGGTGCGATGGGGTCAAGGGTCCGCTACCAGGTCGCGGGGCAGGGGTCTCGCGTCAGGCGGCCGCGCGTGCAAGGGCGCTATCTGCCTGACATGGGGCCAGGCAGAAGCGTCGGCACGCGCGAACATGGCCTTCGCGAGTCGCCGCACAAACTCATCCAGGCTCTCGATTCCGAGATCCCGCTGGATGACATCATTCCTCACGAGATGAGGAGCGTCAATAATGGTCCGCAGCGCAAGATGTTGCTGCGCGCGGAGCAGCTTTCGGCTCAACTCACTCGTGAGGGCGAACCAAGCGGGGGCGGCGTACGTCAAGACTGGGCGTATGTACATCTTGTACACGCTCAGCTTGATGCGCGCCGGGATGCTGGAAGAGAGCACTGGGTAAAGGAGGCTGCGGGCGACCCTCCCCTGCGCGACGACCTTACGGACATGAGGCCCCATCGTGAGGCGGCGGTCGATGGTCACACCCAGGTACTTAGCCCGGGGCGACCAATCGACTGACGCTCCTTGTAGCGTCAAGGGTGGTGGGAGGGGCGCGCACCCGGTAATGAGCGCCTGCGTCTTACCCACGTTAACCGAAAGCCGCCATTTCGACAGCCATGCGGGGAGCGCGTCGAGGGCGCGCTGCATCTTGGACGCCGCGTACTTCGCGTTAAGCGATTTAGTAATGTACGCGGCGTCGTCTGCATACAACGCAAGCAGCGCGTCTTCAGTGGTGGGGATGTCGTCGGTGTAACGTGAGTAGCACGCAGGCGAGATGCAGCTACCCTGGGGTACGCCGGCGAGCACCGGGCGGGCGCTAGATAGCGCACCGTCGACCACCACCCTGACGGTCCTGTGGGAGAGAAAACTAGACACCACCTTTACTACGCGACGGGGCGCGTCCGAGGTGGCGAGCTTGTATAAAAGGCCCTCGTGCCACACACGGTCGAAGGCCTTCTCCATGTCGAGGAATACTGCCACCGAGTATTCCTTCTTATCTAACGCAGCGGTCATGTGGTGCAGTACCCTCGACAGCTGGAGCGTCGTGCTGTGCTCCGACCGGAACCCAAACTGCTCGGGTCGCGGCACGATGTGTGGTGTGAGGTGTCGCAGCAGGAGCACCTCGAACACCTTGGAGATGGATGGCAGCAGGGTGATTGGCCGATAGCTCTCCGGCTTCAGTATGTTCTTCCCCGCCTTGGGCAGCATAATGACGCGCCCCTCCTTCCAGGCCGCGGGAAAGGTCCCGGTGCGCAGTATCGCCGTGAACAGGCGCGCCAGTGCCGCTACTGTACGGAACGGCAGGTGGCGCAGCACTGTATTGGTGATACCGTCAGCACCGGGGGCCTTCTTGGGCTTGGTCCGCAGGATGGCGCGTCTCACTGCCCCAGGCGAGAAGAAAATGGGGTCTTCTTCGGGAGCTATCGGCGTCGCGAAGTAGCCTCCAAGGTGTTGCTCGACTGCTGCGACATGGTCGTGGTCGGTCGCAGGATTCGGTCGGAACTGACGCTCCAGGTGACTGGCGAAGACCTCCGCCCGGTCCTCCGATGCGTATTTGAGCGCCCCGTCGCTATTCAGTAGAGGGCGCGGCGGGACTGGGGTACTCGTTAGTTGGCGGCAGAGCGCGTGTACCGACGGCCAGCTGTCCGTCGTCGCGTCTATTCTTTCCTCCCAGCCCGCGGCGGTGTGGGCCACTAGCTCGGCCTTCACCTTCTCCGCGAGACGGTTAAGTCTTGTCTTAAGACTCGGGCATCTAAGCTGTTGCCACTGCTTGCGTAGGCGCCTCTTCTCGGCGATCAATCTTGTAATATGTGCCGGCAGGGGCGGCAGTAGCCCTCTCCCCTGCGGCACTGAAGTTGTCGCCGCTTGTAAGGCGCTTTGGATGCAAGCAGTGACGTCACCCGCTGTCTGGTCCACGTCCGCGGAGGTGACGATGGGCCGAGTTGGCGTGGTGGTGTCTAGCATCTCTCCGAAGGTAGTCCAATCGGTACGTCGACGTGGCGCTAGAGGCTTCAGTCGGGTCGGCACACCCGATAGGACGACGAGTACGGGTTGGTGGTCGGACCGCAACTCGTCGTCAATCACTTGTTGGGTGATCTGGCGGTGTAGCCCTCGGTGGACTACGACGTCCAGCACATCTGGCATCCGCCCTGGGTCGTCCGGGTAATGGGTGGGCGTCTCCGGGCCGGACACCGCATACCCGAAGGCTTCCGCGTCCGCGAAGAGCCGTCTCCCCCCGTTGTTAATGTTTGTAGAGTTCCACGCCGGGTGCTTACAATTTAAGTCGCCGGCGAGGAGGACCGCGTTCCCGTTACGCGTGCTAAGTAGGGCCCGCATCTCGACCATGTCCATGGGAGACGCGGGCGGCTTGTAGCACGCGTAGATGTTTATGTCCTCGCCGGCAACATGCAGTTGCACACCCAGCGCGTAGAACGTGCTGAGGTTCGGCGGGGGGAGCTCCTGGTGGACGACTCTCCGCCTCACAAGTACCGCCAGACCACGGTAGCGGGCGTTCTGTGCCGACCTTTCGTCCTTCCGGTACAGGTAATATCCTGGGACCCTGACCCTATCTTCGGGTCCCAGGAGCGTCTCGTTGATGAGCGCCACGTCGACGTCCTGTTCCCGAAGGAGGTGGCGGAGGAGGGCGACCTTTTCCCTTAGGCCGCGGGCATTCCAATGTATGATCCGCAACGGCCTAGCCATCACAGAGAGCGAGCAGAGTGGCCAGGCCGTCGAAGACCACTGCCTCTATGTCTCGGCCCTGCCTCAAAGCCCTGATGAGATCCATCAGGAGCTTTATTGCGCAGGTTGTGAATTCTTTATTTTGTTTGGCCGTTCTCTGTTTGTTTGCCGATACATTTGGCAAAGTATCGGCAGATGCGGCGACTAGAGCGCCGCCACTCGTCAGTGCAGGGAAGTTTTCCTGCACTATGATTGGCCGCGGCGTCTTCATGACTTTCGCCGCGGCGGTGGCGGCGCCATGCGGTTTTTGGGCGAACCTTTCTAATTCGGCATTCTGCCGCAGCGATTGCTTGGCGCTAGTGGTAGGTTCGCCCATTCGCTTCATGTCGGTTCCCTTGTGCACAACCTGCGCTGCCGTGGAGGCAGGGGCGGCCGTGGGGGGGTCGTCTTTTGCGCCCGGGGGGGAGTTCCTCTTCCTCCCTTTCCCCCCGCGCTTCTTCTTCCTCCGCCCAGAGGAGGGGGCTTGCGTCCTGGTGGTGGGCTCATTCGCCGCCGCCATCAACGTCGCGCCGTCAGTCTGGACGACTGTTGCCATCTGGGCTTGTGGCCCAGTTGTTTGGGCCCGTCTTGTGGCCGTGATGGCGACGGTCCCCGCTCGCTTATTCCGTATCTCACGCTCGAATACGGGGCATTTGGTGTTATTTGCGGGATGCGGGCCACCGCAATTTGCGCAGGTGGCCGGCTCTTCCCGCGGTCGCGGACAGTCACGGGCCGCGTGCTCCGCCCCGCATCGTACACAAGCGAGCGGGCGGTGACACTGGTGCGAACTATGACGGAATCGCTGGCACCGGTGGCACTGTGCGGGCCCACGCTTCCCACGCCAAGCCTCTATTTTGACACCACGCATGTTCATGAACACGGTGGTGCCATATACCTCCCTAACGTCCGGGGTCTTCTTAAGAATAGCGTGGAACACGCAGCCGGGTCGTCCAAGTGCGCCCTTTATGTGACGCACATACTCCGGCTGGTGCCCCATCTCCCGGAGTTCCTCCTCGATCTCCTTCGGGTCCGTATCCGCCGGTAGGCCCCTGATGGCGATCTTTAGGTTCTTCTCCGCTGGCAATGAGTAAGCAAACCAGCTTACGCCGCTACTCTTTTCCAGGCCGGTCAAGTAGCGCTGGACCAGCCGATACTCATCCTCGGTCTCCGGGGTGAACCTCACCCCGGTCCCGTAGGGACGAGCATTCGGGGGCCGGCCCAGCTTTTCCCGGATGGCCCGGAAGTGCGCGGCCCAATTTGGCAGCGTCTCCACTACCAGCGGGGGAAATCTCAATTTCTTCTTTTTCCCCGGCGCCGAAGCGCCCGGGGGGGCATCAGGGGGGGGGGGTAGTTGTCCTACCGGTCGGGGGTATGTTCCGGGTACTTACCTCTGTGGGCGACACAGAGGGTGTCGGCGACATCGGCGGTGTACGCCGGCGGACCGCGTCCGAGAAGGAGGGCGATTGCGGCGCGTCCCGACCCCGCGGCGCGCTTTCGCGCTGTGGCCGCGGCGGGTCAAGGCAGTACCGCTTCGCCTCCTCCGACGCGGTCTCGCCGGAGCTTCTCCTGCGTCTCTGGGGCCTGGGCTCGAGTTGATACTCAAAGTCGAGCCCCAGAGACAATGTTGATGTGGATAAGGCAGCTCCTCCCACGATGGGCCGCTGTCCGGATCGCGATGTCATGTCCGGGGACATGTCTCCGCGACCGGAGGCGGCCGAGCCCGCAGACGCCAGCGACATGCTCGACCCCGCACGTGAGGAGCATGCCGACAACATCGCGGGTGAGTCGTAAGCCGAGGATCGGGGTGGCGCTGGCGATTCAGGCGCCTTTATGTTGAATTGTGCCGGCCGTACTAGCGGCCCGGCACCGGTTGCCCGCTCACGCTCAGCCGTTGCCGGTCCCGCCAGCGAGAGGCGGGGGCCGGGGGCGGCGGCGCGAGGAGCAGCTTGGGGTTGCGTAGGCGACACGAACCTCGGAGGCGGAGCGGAGGTTCGCGTCGGTGGAGCTCGGGCCCGCTCCGCTGTTACTGGTGTACGCGGGGGGGGCAACGAGGGGAAATCTTGTTTAGACGCGCCGGGGCGCGTGGTGGGCAATCGTTGCTGTCCGGGCGCGGTGGCGCGCGCGGACGGCGTCGGGGCACGCGCATGTAGTGCGCGGCTAGTGGTTGCGGCCGGTCCCGGAGCCTGTATTGGCACCGGACGGAACGCGGCTGGGCGGACAGGTACAGCGTGCACCCGGCTCGTCGACGGCGTGGGCGCAACGCGCGCAGGCACCGATGACGTCGATGGGCCAGTCGCGACGACGGCACTCACCTCCCTCTTGGTTGAGGCTGCTGCAGGCTTCTTCTCCTCCTTCCTCTTCTTTAAAATCTTCGGGGGGCCGACCGGCGGCGCACCGGACGACGCGTCGCCTATGTTGGGCAACGACATCGCCCGGTCCAACGTCGGGCGGGCCTCTTCCTGATTCCCGGCATCGCGGCCTAACGAGCCGCGCTTGCCGGGCTTCGGCATGATGACGGGGTTGATTGGCCTCCGCGACCGCAACGGCGGACTCGCCGGGCAGCACGGGGCTGCTCTCTCTGTGTGCGCACAGGGACCCGACGGTGTCCTGCACGTACACAGAGAAAGTAGAGTTAAAACTTATAGCGATCCGCGCGGAATCCGGACTTTACTGACGACTGTATGGACGCTAGTAGGTCCGGTGACCAAGTGGCAAATCCCTCCTTTTTCGCCGCTGTGCGGACCTCTTTTATACGGTAGAATTGGAGGTGGGGTAACGAAGTAGCGAGCAAGTGGGAGAATGGCGCAGTGGGGCACAGCGCTACGTTGTTGCTAGCGCGCTACGACGTAGCGCGCACTAACTCCGCCCCGTAGCGAGCAGGTGGGAGAATGACGCAGTGCGGCACAGTGCTACGTTGCTACCCGATGCACATGTTGTTTACAATGCGACGCCGACATATATTTCTTTTTATTTTGTATTTACTGTAAAATCAGAAGGTGAAATAATACTTCATTAGGCATACATACTTATTAACTAAAAGCAAAACCATATGTTACTATGTTTTACTAAAAGCTTTTGTTGAGTGCGTCGAAATCGGAAATATGTTTTTCACCTTCCTGGTTATTATCACATAATAAATAGTGTTTTAGATTTGTTGTTGTATCTTGTTTATGAATTATTCTTACGTGTTGGTTATGAAATGTTTAAATATTGAAATAATTGTTACTGTTACAAATCATTAGTGTTATTAGTTTTGAGTGAATAGGCATGGATCAGCATATTATATGCTACTTCAAATACATGTTTTGATAAAAAAATAACAATAGTGTAATGTAATAAAATAAAACTGCGTTTTATTGTAATCAATTCAGTTATGAATACACCTCACCCATCTGCTCTAGATTAAGGTATAGCTATAGTTATCAAGTTATCATTTGCAAGCTCGGCGGTCTGTGCCTACCGGATGAGCCATGTACGCATTAAGGTGGATCCAGACTTGGCGAGGCATGCGCTCCGCACGGCGCACAACGCATGCCTACGTGCATTATGTACTGCAAATACTCCATTTGAAATAAGATTTGACATTTAAACAAACGTTTTTACAGTCCGTTCAACCGATTTTGACTTCGTAGCTCATGCCTCGCCACGAATATAAAGGTACATACCTTGCGAGGCATGCGTTGTGCGCCGTGCGGAGCGCATGCCTCGCCAAGTCTGGATCCACCTTTAGTAGATAGAATAAAACACTCCTCCAAATCGGCAATACGTGTTTTCATTTTATTCCTCAATAAAAATCATGAGCAGGTAGTTTTACATTACAAAGGTTTCTCACGCCCCGAAACCAAAAGTGGCGCAGCCGGTAAGATTTTCTCTTAAAAATCCGTAGTTTTCGCGTTTTTCCGGCGTCCAAATTAGTCAGAAAATAATTAGTCGTAAAATCTACGAACCAGAGGAAATCCTTCGAACCAAAGAAATATTCTTTTGTATCGCGTGAGTGCACAAATCACCGAGTATGGGAGTCGCGGACGGTTGGTGAGTAACTCTTTTCGCCAATCCCTTGTTCCCCTAATCCTCCTATATTTTTCATAAGTTTTAAATGTTATTGTTACGAGCTGGGTATGGGATAAATTAATTACTACCAATCAGACAATTAAATAACGTTATTGAACACAAAACACTTAATCCTTAATCACAAATACACTACTGATCACTATTCGCTTAGATATCGCACTTTTAATTCACTTCGATTCACTTCGTTGTATCGCCTAAATCAGACTGACTACATCGTGTTTTTTTTTTTTTTTTTTTTAACATGGCATCTCGCAGTTTTGACCACTAAGGTCTTGGCTGCTTAACCGGACTTTCCTGTGGGTGCATTAAGCTGCTACACTCAAAGCCTCCAGCCAGGGGTAAAACTAAACTAAATTAAAACTAGGCGAACGCTCGCTAAGGGCACCCCCTGTGGGGTACGAACCTCGGCTTAGGGCGTCGCTGAGGGGAGGACAGCAAGAAGGGACAGGCTGGATCAAAAATGGTTTAAATCATGATTATTATGCGGGGTAGTTTTAAAGCTACGTGCTCAGCGGCAACAACTTGCTGGCACCTCGTTTTCGAGCAAGGGTCGGGGAGGAGTATCATTTACTCAGGGACATGGTCGCGGTCTCAAAGGACCTCGACGGCGAGGTCGGAATGACGGGAGGCGTCTGTTCTTGTGTATTGTGCTGGTGGCCCTATTCTGCTCTTGGAGGAGTGTGATGGGATCATCAGGGTCGGAAAGGACACGCCGCGGACGGCGGATCTGACTAATTCTAGAAGGGACATAGTTGGCTGCTTCGACAATCAAGGGGTTACGATGTCTAGGAGCGGAGTCAAAGTAACGCTTGGACATGCGTTTAAGGAACTGGTGAATCGTAGGGATTTTACAGTCGAGATGGAGGATCTCGTTTCTAACATAGAAGGGAGCTCCCGTGGCTTTACGGAGGAAACGGTTCTGCAAGGCTTGCAACCTATGGATGGAATGGGAATTGGCGTGGGCGAATACTGCACCCGCATAGGTCATAATGGGTCGGATACACGATGTGTTGTGCTGCGCAGTTTGCACTTAAGTGACAATTTGCTGCGTGCATTAAGTACGAAATGGAGTCTACCTAGAGCGAAAGCGGCTCGCGAACGAACCGTCTTTATGTGCTCAGAAAAGGAGAGATGATGATCTAGGATAACACCTAGGTATTTGACGCGCCTAGCCCAAGGGATTGGTTTGCCGAACATGGTGATAGGTCGGGGGAAAGGGGGGGTTCTAGTTCGCGGTTTAGAAAAGCTAACCGCTTGACTTTTGTCGGGATTTACTTCTATTCGCCATTTTCTAAACCAGGCGCCAAGGTTATTGACAGCCCTTTGGAGGTTTAGCAGCATAGTAGCTGAATTGCCCTTGCAGATGATCGTCTGCGAACAGAGCCAACTGCGTCGATCTGTGTTTGGGGATGTCGCTGGTGAATAGCGTGAAAACGAGGGGGGCTAATACTGAGCCCTGAGGGACTCCTGCCCTTATGGGGCGAGGGGAGGAAAGGGCTTCTTCGATACGGAAGCGAAAGGTGCGGTTCGACAAATAGTCTCGTAAGATGAGCACGAGACGATCCGGCACTCCGAGTTTGTAGAGCTTGTAATGTCGAAGAATACTACACTCGTCTGCCGGCCTTGGGTGAGAGCACCGCTGACCAGCTCGACGATACGATGGACCTGATGCACGCTAGAGTGCTGAGTTCGAAAGCCGAACTGTTCGTTGGGGATGAGGCCCTTGGTCTCTGCATAGTCTCTGAGGCGCTTATAAATAAGCCTCTCATAGATCTTGCCGAGAACCTTGAGCAGACTGATGGGCCTATAACTAGCTGGCTCGTTTTTGGGTTTTCCTGGTTTAGGGATACCTATGACAGTGGCCTCTTTCCACGTCTGGGGAAAAATGTTATTGCTTAACGCACCATTGAAGATGGTGGTCAAAAGCATAATTAGATGAGCTGGGAATAGTTGGACTACCCTATTGGTGAGTCCGTCTGAGCCGGGGGCTTTACGATTTTTCAGACCTTTGATAATCTCATGTACCTCATCTGGTTCGATGGGGGGCAGGGGAAAATCAGGGTCTTCAATGGGAGGGATAGAGGCTCTACGTTCGACTTCGGCGTCGACCTCATCGAGGTGAGCTTTGTCTACTGGTAGGGTACTGGGAGAGCATTGGGCTTCAAGACTGTCGGCTAGGCACTCGGCTTTGTCGATGTCGTCGAAGGCTAATGTTTTGTCCGGGCGGACTAAGGGGGGCATATGGCCTGAATGTGGGGATCTAAGTTTCCTCTGGAGTTCCCAGAAGGCTAGGTGGGTAGGCTCGAGGTCGCTCAGCATCTTGTCCCAGCCCGTTTCACGCAGCTCCGCCATACGTGTCCTTACAGTTCTCTGTAAGTAGCGCATGTGGGCTTTGTTGGCGGCGCAGGGAAAGCTGCTGTAGGCACGGACCGCTGCGTTCTTCTCAGTCAGCAGGGCGCGCGCATCGTCCGGGAGTTTCAGGTAACAGGGATCTGTTGCCGGAACCTCCCTTGAGCAGTCGCTCAGGACGGTTTGCACGTGCTCCGTGAGTGAGTCGATCGCAGCTGTCGTGTTAGCGATTGAGTCAAACTGGTCCGGAATAGAGTCTAGTAAGGGGGACGTTTCTTCCAGTCCGTCACCTTTCTAGTGGGGAGAGGGTGGTTAGGGTCAGAGGGACCTATGCGGGATACAAGATGGATGATTACTGGGCGGTGGTCAGAGGTAAGCTCGTGCACCGTTTCTATTCTATTCTATTCTCAATGAGCTCAACTCGACGAACGATACCAAAAAAGGACATTTGGGTAGTAGGCCGCATAAACTTTTTTTTTTTTTTTTCTGTTGGGCATCTCGTAGCTGACCTCTGAGGTCATGACTACTTAACCGGTCAATCCTGTGGTTGCCTTAAGCTGCTACACTCAAAGCCTCCAGCCAGGGGCATGCAAAACTAAGCTAAAAAGCTAGGTGAACGCTCGCTAAGGGCACCCCCTGTGGGGTACGAGCCTCGGCTTAGGGCGTCACTGGAGGGAGGACATCAAAGATGGGACGGGCTGGTCCGCATAAACTACTCACCGAGTACTTTTATATATAGGTACCTATCTTAGAGGCTTTACTCGGCGGGTTTAGGAGGAAAGTGAGTGATTGACAGCGCCATCTGTAACAATAAACATACAACTTTCCTGCGATGTACCTATATAACTATGGACTACCTACTATCATTTCTGCTTTGAGCCTTGTTTTTACTAAGTTTTGTTAATTTATTTATTAATCCCGTAATTTACTCATAGTCAATGTGAAAATACAATTACTAAATTGTCTGAGTAAATTACCTGCCGGATTAATAAATAAATTAACAAAACTCAACTGTATTAAAATAAGGCTGCAGAAAATAAAACCATAATTATGATAATCAAAATAGTTTATTTCTCACCACAGAACGGTTACACGTTTTAAACTATTTTCTAAGATACAATTTTGGTCGTACATTAACCTTATATTTTATCTTACCATGCCATAACATAAAAACACGTGTTTAATAATCTTACTACTACTACTTAGTAGTCGTCCTATGTCAACTCATCATAGAATATTTAATTCTAGTAATCAACGAGTATATTTTTCCAAAAAATTCTCCCACCTTTGTAATTTGGCATGTGATGAAATTAGGTGCAGATAATTTTTTTACAAGAAGTTAGTAGAAAAAAAAATCTCATACCGACACACTTTCTGTATAATATAATAACATGATCAAACAAACTCACCTGCAGTGAAGTTGGATCATTATTGTACGAAGGCTTTGTTCGAAGATGTATATGTTTACCATGCAGCTTCTCCGACTCACTCGGCAACCTGTCGCGCTTTAGAATCTATATTTTAAAAATTATTAATGTTATCTGTGGTCTAGCTGTCAAACTTCATACTTTAGAGCTAAATTAGCATAGACATTTAATAAGTATGGACTGGAAATACCTACAAAAAAAAAGGTGCATACCTACAACTCAAAATGTCTCTTAAAATGGCTGCCAATGCTAGGGTTGTGTCAAGTAGGGAAACATAGTGTTACTATTTCGAGTATCGATACTAGTACATAATAGTATTACGAATCTTACTAGATATCACGTTTGAATCGTATTAAAAAAATATTAGCTAATAGTCCGTTGTAACAGAAAAAAACGAGTATTGACAATTTATCACTTCCCAAACAATTTTCCGCATAATTATAATTTCATTTATAGAATTATTACTTAGGAAATAAAGTTTTCACAAATAATTGTAACGCAAACCTAATGTTTGGCAAGTGAACGTTTAAACAAAGCCGAATATTTAGTATCGAGCGAGCATGCAAGTCTTATGCCTGTTTTCACCTTCACTAAGTGACACTTAAATGAATCGCTAATAAAAGTTCACTGTTGGTTTTTTAACGGTAGACTCAGCGCTGAGAGTTGAAAATCCAACAGTGCAGTTTTATTTAGGTATTCATTTAAGTGTCACTTAGCTGTCGGTGAAAACGGGCATTAGTGAATTAAATTTTTAACAATTTTATCATAAATGAACATTCGGAATAATACACATCCTTACATATTATAAAACAAAGTCCACCGCCGCGTCTGTCTGTTTTTCTGTCTGTCTGAACGCGAAAAACTCAAAAACTACTAAACGGATTTTCAATCAATTTTCATTAATGGACGGAGTGATTCATGCGGAAGGTTTTAGTGTATAATTGATTAAGGTTTTGTGTAAATTGGCTGAAATTTGACGATTATTTGAAGATGTCGATAAAAATCATGCGGACTGGGAACTTTATTAGCGTGCGCCGCGGAAATCATAAAAGTTAGATACATAAAATGTATGTTCTACAGTATTGTTCATATTAAAAACTTCAACAAAAAAATCGTATAGACATCATAAAACTCTGTGGAATGGTCTCTCGGTGCTATGAACCAAAGAGTACAGTTTGCTGTAAACCACGGGCCGGACCTAGCAATATCATTACAGCGCAGCGAAGGAACTAGTATCAGAAACTATTACGGCAACGGTACAACACTATTCCACCATGACATATCATTGTAAACAAACGAATGAAATTATGAAATAATAAAAAGGTCTGTTGGACGGAAATAAACCCATATAATTAAAATGTAAGCCGTATTTAATGATCGCCTAGCAATTTTTTCATCGAAAGTTTATCACTTTATGTAGTATTGCATGAAAACCGGCTACTAACCTGTGCAAAGACAATTGAGGTTGATTTTCCTTCTTTCTTGCACCACACTTCACAATACAACACACAGGCATGTTGAATTGGTGTTTTCCAACGTATATATGTAGTTTTAAAGAAAAACTCCTCGTAATTTTCTCACAAATCTCAATAAAACAAAAAGTAAACAACCACTTGACAGCAGAACTACCATGAACTTGTCGCATATTATGGCGGATATGGCACTTACCTACAACTGTTACTACGTCTCAACAAAATGTTGCCATTATGAGGAACAACTGAAATATTGTTGTCTCTTTTATCAAATACGATTACCACATTAGAAAGAGTGAAATAACACGATATTTCACATTCTAGTTCGTATTTCACCTATATATGTATAAGCAAATTTATGTATAGAATATCGCGGCGCCTCCATGTTTTTTTCTATCTCAATGTAAATTAGTTAAGCTCACAACTTCAAAAAACAGAGGGTCTAAGTACCTGCAATACAGGACTGGGTGGGTGGGTACATATACATCTTCGAACAAAGCCTTCGTACAATAATGATCGAACTTCACTGCAGGTGAGTTTGTTTGATCATGTTATTGTACAGTACCGACCAAAAGTCCATAGGCAATCGCACAAAGCAATAGACTGACGCTTCGGTTTGACTTACGACCTTCTTCTATAAGATGTTACAATACTATAGATACACACACACTCACTTTGTCTGCAACTCATAGTAGTTCATAATTTCAATCGATATAGAATACGGCGTGCTAGCTCAGTGGATAACGTGCTTTGGTATGTGCGATTATGGCGAGCCGAGCGAGGGTTCAAATCTCATCCGTGGTTTGCTTATAATTTTTTAATAATTACATTCATAGTTTTTGTTATTTTTTAATAATTACAATTCATAGTTTTTGTTATTTTTTAATAATGACTAGTTCAATAATCATTCGTTTTTTGTTTCGGTCGTCTTGTTCACATAAATATTAAGGTTTAGCAGGTAGACCACAGAAAACTAAGTAAATTATTTCGATTTCTGTGGGGTAGACAGACGCAGTTCGTTACGCGTATTTGCTTAATAAAACTTTGTTGGTTCGTGGTTATTGTTGGTGACGAGTATTTAGGTATTAGCGGTGTTGTGGTTATTGTTTTCAAAATGCAGTCAAATATAAATATTGAAGGGAGATCAAATATTATTGCGCTGCGTAAAAGTGAATGTAATTTACACAAATATCTAATGAGACCGGACTAAGTGTGAGTGTTATCATTTAAATATTTCATATTTTACTAAACATAAATCTTAATCAAAGGTATTGTTGATAGAACAGAGGTATTGTTGAGACAGAAGATGCCTTTAAAATTTTAAATTCATTATGAGGTTTAATTCGATTAGTGAATGATAAATAATTATTATGTGTAATAAATACAATGTTATTCTTTGTTCTAGAGAAATACTGTGAGGGTTAAGAGGAATGAGGAAGAGGCTTATTATCGAGCAGTAGCGACGTCAGATGATGGAGGAATATGAAACAAATGGTTTCATACCAACGAGATATTTTGCTGAATTATTAAACACGTCATTATGAACCGTTCGCTGTGCACTCTGAAGACTTGTATCACTGAAGACCAGCTAGGAAGCCGTTTTCGACAGAAAGGCATAAACAAGAACGTTTAAGTTTCGCACGATAATATTAAGACTTCAAGTGGGACACTGCTATATTTTAACCTTAAAATATTTACCGTACCAACTTAATAAACAACAGATTCGTTATTGCATGAATTTGTGGTAACGATTTTTTAAGCAAGTTACAATATGTTGTTTGTCGTATTTCTCGCAGATAGACCGAAAATGTTTAAGATTATTTTAGTAATATTATTATTTTAGGATTACAATTTGAGGTTAAGTTTCAATCTTCTTTTCGTAAAGAAAATGAATACTTAAGCTATAACCTCAATACCAACCAATATTTACTAAAGCCAAATAAAATGTAAAATAAATAATGTAAACAAACTGCCCATACTTTACCTTAAAATCACCTATTTTGTAAGTAGTTTTTTTTACATTTTGATTAGTCTTATATTCTTATTTATTGCTTAATTACTTCGACCATGATCAAAGCTAACTAATAATAAGCTAGCTAATATTTATGGTGAAAAATCAATTTAAAATTTAAAACATTTCATAATACAAATATGTCAAAATAATATAAATTACTTCTAAGTTTTTTGACATCTATTTCACATCTTATTGAGCTGACGTAATGACAAATAATTGTAGCAATATATTATCTATAAGTAAAATAAATATAACGAATACAATTTTTTAATTTTGCTATCACATATTACGCATTTTTAATTCTAAACCCTTTATTGCAATAACAGCATTAATAAAAAAGGCAGCAATAGTTAAGATATAGTATTATTGCAAACAAAAATATTAATATTTGCAAAAACTGCATTGTGCTTGACGAGGTTGGAACCTAAGCCAGTTTGCATCTCAGACCAATGCTTAACGCGTTCTGCTATCTGCACACGTAAGTTTGGATTGAATTTTAGCATTGCCATAAACTGGCCAAGGTCAAGCGCATGATGCGTGTTGTCTAACAAAAGCGACAGAAATATATATTTGTTTCGGTAGTGAGGCGCAAGTACGCGACGATACGACAGTGTGTAAAGCGCAAGCTGCGTTCTCTGTGGTGTGTGTGCCGTGTTGTTTACACATACAGATATACGGACTATACCGCGTGTTCACAGCAATATGATTCTTAACGTGCTTATGCACTTTTGAACGCTTACTGTACATCAGCTTTGTTCTCGATGTATATGTTTACCATGCAGATGTTTAGAGTTTACATCATGAAGTTGTGAACTTAAAACAAGTACGGTATATACACTAAGTAGGTATTAGAAAGGTGACACAATATAAAAAGAAACCTCTTTTTATAAATCAAATTATATTAGAATACTATCAGTAACTATTAATTAACTTTTACTATGAAAATAACATTTCTTCTTGGAATGACAGTACTTAATGAATATTAATCAAATTATATCAATTGTTTTTTTTTTTTTTAACACTAGTCTTTAGTTTCCTTCTAATTAAATTATTACTTTTTCTTTAACAATCATTAATAATGTATTTTATAATTTATTGATTAAAAATAGCCTCAGTAAAAGAGTCACAAGTTATAGGTCTATTATAGAACCTTTCAAAAGTTTTTGACATACTGGTCCATCCCGCTGTCTGCCTGATTACATATAAAGGCACGCCTTTTGACTTAGCCATAGAGGTTGCAGCATGTCTTGTACTATGTCCTGTAAACATATCAATGTTTATACCACAACCTAATAAAACATTTTTAATCCAGCGCCCTATTGTTGAAGAAGACACAGGTTTGTGTGGTTTCTTAAATGATAGAATAAGTAGGTCTGAATTATTTCTTATATCTTTTGTGATTGCTAAATAGTCTCGAAGAGTTCTCGCTGGGCATAAGTTTTGTGGATTTATATAATATAAATTAATACTAGGCTGGCTGCGGCCTGGACCAGATGTCTTGACAATATCAGAAATTATAATATGAATGCCAGAGTCTGAATATTTTATGTTACTAATTTTTATAAGAGATAAAGTTTGAGCTCTGTGGGCTGTACTTAATGCTAGTAACATCACCAATTTTTTAGAAATATTTTCTAAACTTAAATTATTATTTGGATACCAGTCTTTTAAGTTATTCAACACCTTGTTTGTGTCCCAAGTTACGTTATATTTTGGTAGCGGTGGTCTACCTTTATAAAATCCCTTCAATAATCTCTTTATGCGGTCATCTTCCCCAAGTTTAGAGTTACTAATTAATGAAAGTGCAGATTTATGAGAATTCAATGTCCCATAGGATGCACCTGAATTATATAATTTTGTGAGGATTGTCATGACATATGGCACTGAAGCTTGATAAGGATCAATACGGTTTTCTTTACAAAAATTCCACCATAACTTATAAGTAACATTGTACTGTCTAAGTGTATTCACAGCAAGAGATCTAATCATTACATCCACAGCCTGTGTAGGAATTAATCTATTTAACCAGGCTTGCCGGATAATATTCCTGCTATCAATGTTAATTGATGGTGGAGTGGATGACTGACTCTGAAAGAAGAGGATAAAAGATTCTTATGAGGAGATAAATGAACCAATTTTGATACCAAAAGTTCATTCATGATCGGATACCAAGGCTGAGATGGCCAATAAGGCATAACCATAATGCCAGTGGCCATATCCACTTTTATTTTCTGAATACATTTCAAAATTAAACTAAATGGTGGAAATGCATAGAAAAAATGTTACGTCCAAGAAATTGTAAAAGCATCAACCTCCCAAGCTTCTGGATCTGGTTTCCAAGATACAAAAAACTTACACTTTGTATTATGTCGTGATGCAAATAGATCTATGCTGGGACAGCCAAGTTCTGATACTATTTCTTTATAGGCGAAGTCACTCAATTCCTACTCTGTATCTGGATTTATTTTTCGAGATTGTTCATCTGCTTCCTTATTATCTGATGATTTAATGTATGATGCAAAGAGCCATAGTTCCCTATCTTCACACCATCTCCATATATCTTTTGACAATTGGTTAAGATGTAGGAATTGAGTGCCTCCCATTTTGTTAATATAGGATATTGCTGTAGTATTATCTACTCGTAACAATATATTCAATTTTCGTCTGTGTTTAACAAATGATTTTAATGCAAGAAATATGGCCAACAATTCCAAATAATTAATGTGATAATTAAGTTCTTCAGTTTTCCAATAACCACTAATTTTTGAACTATTACATACACCCCCCCAGCCAGTTCGGCTTGCATCAGTAAAGATAACCATATCATAAGTAGAAGATAACATAGGTTTCCTAAATTTTGTAATATTAGTAAACCACCACTGAAGATCTTCTTTGATGTCCGAATTAACATACATTGTAGAGTCATAATTATTATTACTTTTTATAAGAGCTTTTAATTTATAGTGCTCTAGTGTTTTAGTGTATAACCAACTGTACCGGGAGGCTGGACAAGCAGCCACTAATGTACCTGTCAACTTGGCAATGTCACGAATGGAGCAAGAATCCATTTTGATGTATTTGGCGACACTATTTTCTATGCATTTCACTTTCTCTGAAGGTAAGTTAATTGTCATATCCAATGTATTAAAGACAAAGCCTAAAAACTGACACTTCTGAGATGGTACTGTAACACTTTTTTCAAAATTTATGACAAATCCCAAACACTGAAGTAAGGAAATAGTTTCTTGATAATTTTTGAGAGCAGAGGTATAATCTGATCCAATTAGTAACAAATCATCTAAGTACTGAACTGATTTAAAGCCTCTTTGACGAAGGTAAGTTACTACTACTTTCATTACTTTTGTAAACACCAGTGGTGCACTACAAAGGCCATATGGTGGAGATTGAAACTCATAAAGTTCTCCATAGCGGAATCTTAAAAACTTTCTATGACTTGGTGTTATGTTAACTAATAAGTATGACTCTTTCATGTCAATTTTTACCATAAAATCCCCTGGATTAAGGAGGGCCATGGTTGTTCTGATATCTTCCATTTTAAAATGGGTAAGCGTCAGGACCCCTGGACCAAGAGAGATATTTGATGTTTAGAAAAAACCAAAATTTACTACCTTTTTGCTACAATTTGATACCTAACTTCAAATATTTAGTACCTCAACTGATAGCGAAAAAACACGTAAAGAATTCATCAGATTATACCTCTGCTCTCAAAAATTATCAAGAAACTATTTCCTTACTTCAGTGTTTGGGATTTGTCATAAATTTTGAAAAAAGTGTTACAGTACCATCTCAGAAGTGTCAGTTTTTAGGCTTTGTCTTTAATACATTGGATATGACAATTAACTTACCTTCAGAGAAAGTGAAATGCATAGAAAATAGTGTCGCCAAATACATCAAAATGGATTCTTGCTCCATTCGTGACATTGCCAAGTTGACAGGTACATTAGTGGCTGCTTGTCCAGCCTCCCGGTACAGTTGGTTATACACTAAAACACTAGAGCACTATAAATTAAAAGCTCTTACAAAAAGTAATAATAATTATGACTCTACAATGTATGTTAATTCGGACATCAAAGAAGATCTTCAGTGGTGGTTTACTAATATTACAAAATTTAGGAAACCTATGTTATCTTCTACTTATGATATGGTTATCTTTACTGATGCAAGCCGAACTGGCTGGGGGGGTGTATGTAATAGTTCAAAAATTAGTGGTTATTGGAAAACTGAAGAACTTAATTATCACATTAATTATTTGGAATTGTTGGCCATATTTCTTGCATTAAAATCATTTGTTAAACACAGACGAAAATTGAATATATTGTTACGAGTAGATAATACTACAGCAATATCCTATATTAACAAAATGGGAGGCACTCAATTCCTACATCTTAACCAATTGTCAAAAGATATATGGAGATGGTGTGAAGATAGGGAACTATGGCTCTTTGCATCATACATTAAATCATCAGATAATAAGGAAGCAGATGAACAATCTCGAAAAATAAATCCAGATACAGAGTGGGAATTGAGTGACTTCGCCTATAAAGAAATAGTATCAGAACTTGGCTGTCCCAGCATAGATCTATTTGCATCACGACATAATACAAAGTGTAAGTTTTTTGTATCTTGGAAACCAGATCCAGAAGCTTGGGAGGTTGATGCTTTTACAATTTCTTGGACGTAACATTTTTTCTATGCATTTCCACCATTTAGTTTAATTTTGAAATGTATTCAGAAAATAAAAGTGGATATGGCCACTGGCATTATGGTTATGCCTTATTGGCCATCTCAGCCTTGGTATCCGATCATGAATGAACTTTTGGTATCAAAATTGGTTCATTTATCTCCTCATAAGAATCTTTTATCCTCTTCTTTCAGAGTCAGTCATCCACTCCACCATCAATTAACATTGATAGCAGGAATATTATCCGGCAAGCCTGGTTAAATAGATTAATTCCTACACAGGCTGTGGATGTAATGATTAGATCTCTTGCTGTGAATACACTTAGACAGTACAATGTTACTTATAAGTTATGGTGGAATTTTTGTAAAGAAAACCGTATTGATCCTTATCAAGCTTCAGTGCCATATGTCATGACAATCCTCACAAAATTATATAATTCAGGTGCATCCTATGGGACATTGAATTCTCATAAATCTGCACTTTCATTAATTAGTAACTCTAAACTTGGGGAAGATGACCGCATAAAGAGATTATTGAAGGGATTTTATAAAGGTAGACCACCGCTACCAAAATATAACGTAACTTGGGACACAAACAAGGTGTTGAATAACTTAAAAGACTGGTATCCAAATAATAATTTAAGTTTAGAAAATATTTCTAAAAAATTGGTGATGTTACTAGCATTAAGTACAGCCCACAGAGCTCAAACTTTATCTCTTATAAAAATTAGTAACATAAAATATTCAGACTCTGGCATTCATATTATAATTTCTGATATTGTCAAGACATCTGGTCCAGGCCGCAGCCAGCCTAGTATTAATTTATATTATATAAATCCACAAAACTTATGCCCAGCGAGAACTCTTCGAGACTATTTAGCAATCACAAAAGATATAAGAAATAATTCAGACCTACTTATTCTATCATTTAAGAAACCACACAAACCTGTGTCTTCTTCAACAATAGGGCGCTGGATTAAAAATGTTTTATTAGGTTGTGGTATAAACATTGATATGTTTACAGGACATAGTACAAGACATGCTGCAACCTCTATGGCTAAGTCAAAAGGCGTGCCTTTATATGTAATCAGGCAGACAGCGGGATGGACCAGTATGTCAAAAACTTTTGAAAGGTTCTATAATAGACCTATAACTTGTGACTCTTTTACTGAGGCTATTTTTAATCAATAAATTATAAAATACATTATTAATGATTGTTAAAGAAAAAGTAATAATTTAATTAGAAGGAAACTAAAGACTAGTGTTAAAAAAAAAAAAAACAATTGATATAATTTGATTAATATTCATTAAGTACTGTCATTCCAAGAAGAAATGTTATTTTCATAGTAAAAGTTAATTAATAGTTACTGATAGTATTCTAATATAATTTGATTTATAAAAAGAGGTTTCTTTTTATATTGTGTCACCTTTCTAATACCTACTTAGTGTATATACCGTACTTGTTTTAAGTTCACAACTTCATGATGTAAACTCTAAACATCTGCATGGTAAACATATACATCGAGAACAAAGCTGATGTACAGTAAGCGTTCAAAAGTGCATAAGCACGTTAAGAATCATATTGCTGTGAACACGCGGTATAGTCCGTATATCTGTATGTGTAAACAACACGGCACACACACCACAGAGAACGCAGCTTGCGCTTTACACACTGTCGTATCGTCGCGTACTTGCGCCTCACTACCGAAACAAATATATATTTCTGTCGCTTTTGTTAGACAACACGCATCATGCGCTTGACCTTGGCCAGTTTATGGCAATGCTAAAATTCAATCCAAACTTACGTGTGCAGATAGCAGAACGCGTTAAGCATTGGTCTGAGATGCAAACTGGCTTAGGTTCCAACCTCGTCAAGCACAATGCAGTTTTTGCAAATATTAATATTTTTGTTTGCAATAATACTATATCTTAACTATTGCTGCCTTTTTTATTAATGCTGTTATTGCAATAAAGGGTTTAGAATTAAAAATGCGTAATATGTGATAGCAAAATTAAAAAATTGTATTCGTTATATTTATTTTACTTATAGATAATATATTGCTACAATTATTTGTCATTACGTCAGCTCAATAAGATGTGAAATAGATGTCAAAAAACTTAGAAGTAATTTATATTATTTTGACATATTTGTATTATGAAATGTTTTAAATTTTAAATTGATTTTTCACCATAAATATTAGCTAGCTTATTATTAGTTAGCTTTGATCATGGTCGAAGTAATTAAGCAATAAATAAGAATATAAGACTAATCAAAATGTAAAAAAAACTACTTACAAAATAGGTGATTTTAAGGTAAAGTATGGGCAGTTTGTTTACATTATTTATTTTACATTTTATTTGGCTTTAGTAAATATTGGTTGGTATTGAGGTTATAGCTTAAGTATTCATTTTCTTTACGAAAAGAAGATTGAAACTTAACCTCAAATTGTAATCCTAAAATAATAATATTACTAAAATAATCTTAAACATTTTCGGTCTATCTGCGAGAAATACGACAAACAACATATTGTAACTTGCTTAAAAAATCGTTACCACAAATTCATGCAATAACGAATCTGTTGTTTATTAAGTTGGTACGGTAAATATTTTAAGGTTAAAATATAGCAGTGTCCCACTTGAAGTCTTAATATTATCGTGCGAAACTTAAACGTTCTTGTTTATGCCTTTCTGTCGAAAACGGCTTCCTAGCTGGTCTTCAGTGATACAAGTCTTCAGAGTGCACAGCGAACGGTTCATAATGACGTGTTTAATAATTCAGCAAAATATCTCGTTGGTATGAAACCATTTGTTTCATATTCCTCCATCATCTGACGTCGCTACTGCTCGATAATAAGCCTCTTCCTCATTCCTCTTAACCCTCACAGTATTTCTCTAGAACAAAGAATAACATTGTATTTATTACACATAATAATTATTTATCATTCACTAATCGAATTAAACCTCATAATGAATTTAAAATTTTAAAGGCATCTTCTGTCTCAACAATACCTCTGTTCTATCAACAATACCTTTGATTAAGATTTATGTTTAGTAAAATATGAAATATTTAAATGATAACACTCACACTTAGTCCGGTCTCATTAGATATTTGTGTAAATTACATTCACTTTTACGCAGCGCAATAATATTTGATCTCCCTTCAATATTTATATTTGACTGCATTTTGAAAACAATAACCACAACACCGCTAATACCTAAATACTCGTCACCAACAATAACCACGAACCAACAAAGTTTTATTAAGCAAATACGCGTAACGAACTGCGTCTGTCTACCCCACAGAAATCGAAATAATTTACTTAGTTTTCTGTGGTCTACCTGCTAAACCTTAATATTTATGTGAACAAGACGACCGAAACAAAAAACGAATGATTATTGAACTAGTCATTATTAAAAAATAACAAAAACTATGAATTGTAATTATTAAAAAATAACAAAAACTATGAATGTAATTATTAAAAAATTATAAGCAAACCACGGATGAGATTTGAACCCTCGCTCGGCTCGCCATAATCGCACATACCAAAGCACGTTATCCACTGAGCTAGCACGCCGTATTCTATATCGATTGAAATTATGAACTACTATGAGTTGCAGACAAAGTGAGTGTGTGTGTATCTATAGTATTGTAACATCTTATAGAAGAAGGTCGTAAGTCAAACCGAAGCGTCAGTCTATTGCTTTGTGCGATTGCCTATGGACTTTTGGTCGGTACTGTACAATAACATGATCAAACAAACTCACCTGCAGTGAAGTTCGATCATTATTGTACGAAGGCTTTGTTCGAAGATGTATATGTACCCACCCACCCAGTCCTGTATTGCAGGTACTTAGACCCTCTGTTTTTTGAAGTTGTGAGCTTAACTAATTTACATTGAGATAGAAAAAAACATGGAGGCGCCGCGATATTCTATACATAAATTTGCTTATACATATATAGGTGAAATACGAACTAGAATGTGAAATATCGTGTTATTTCACTCTTTCTAATGTGGTAATCGTATTTGATAAAAGAGACAACAATATTTCAGTTGTTCCTCATAATGGCAACATTTTGTTGAGACGTAGTAACAGTTGTAGGTAAGTGCCATATCCGCCATAATATGCGACAAGTTCATGGTAGTTCTGCTGTCAAGTGGTTGTTTACTTTTTGTTTTATTGAGATTTGTGAGAAAATTACGAGGAGTTTTTCTTTAAAACTACATATATACGTTGGAAAACACCAATTCAACATGCCTGTGTGTTGTATTGTGAAGTGTGGTGCAAGAAAGAAGGAAAATCAACCTCAATTGTCTTTGCACAGGTTAGTAGCCGGTTTTCATGCAATACTACATAAAGTGATAAACTTTCGATGAAAAAATTGCTAGGCGATCATTAAATACGGCTTACATTTTAATTATATGGGTTTATTTCCGTCCAACAGACCTTTTTATTATTTCATAATTTCATTCGTTTGTTTACAATGATATGTCATGGTGGAATAGTGTTGTACCGTTGCCGTAATAGTTTCTGATACTAGTTCCTTCGCTGCGCTGTAATGATATTGCTAGGTCCGGCCCGTGGTTTACAGCAAACTGTACTCTTTGGTTCATAGCACCGAGAGACCATTCCACAGAGTTTTATGATGTCTATACGATTTTTTTGTTGAAGTTTTTAATATGAACAATACTGTAGAACATACATTTTATGTATCTAACTTTTATGATTTCCGCGGCGCACGCTAATAAAGTTCCCAGTCCGCATGATTTTTATCGACATCTTCAAATAATCGTCAAATTTCAGCCAATTTACACAAAACCTTAATCAATTATACACTAAAACCTTCCGCATGAATCACTCCGTCCATTAATGAAAATTGATTGAAAATCCGTTTAGTAGTTTTTGAGTTTTTCGCGTTCAGACAGACAGAAAAACAGACAGACGCGGCGGTGGACTTTGTTTTATAATATGTAAGGATGTGTATTATTCCGAATGTTCATTTATGATAAAATTGTTAAAAATTTAATTCACTAATGCCCGTTTTCACCGACAGCTAAGTGACACTTAAATGAATACCTAAATAAAACTGCACTGTTGGATTTTCAACTCTCAGCGCTGAGTCTACCGTTAAAAAACCAACAGTGAACTTTTATTAGCGATTCATTTAAGTGTCACTTAGTGAAGGTGAAAACAGGCATAAGACTTGCATGCTCGCTCGATACTAAATATTCGGCTTTGTTTAAACGTTCACTTGCCAAACATTAGGTTTGCGTTACAATTATTTGTGAAAACTTTATTTCCTAAGTAATAATTCTATAAATGAAATTATAATTATGCGGAAAATTGTTTGGGAAGTGATAAATTGTCAATACTCGTTTTTTTCTGTTACAACGGACTATTAGCTAATATTTTTTTAATACGATTCAAACGTGATATCTAGTAAGATTCGTAATACTATTATGTACTAGTATCGATACTCGAAATAGTAACACTATGTTTCCCTACTTGACACAACCCTAGCATTGGCAGCCATTTTAAGAGACATTTTGAGTTGTAGGTATGCACCTTTTTTTTTGTAGGTATTTCCAGTCCATACTTATTAAATGTCTATGCTAATTTAGCTCTAAAGTATGAAGTTTGACAGCTAGACCACAGATAACATTAATAATTTTTAAAATATAGATTCTAAAGCGCGACAGGTTGCCGAGTGAGTCGGAGAAGCTGCATGGTAAACATATACATCTTCGAACAAAGCCTTCGTACAATAATGATCCAACTTCACTGCAGGTGAGTTTGTTTGATCATGTTATTATATTATACAGAAAGTGTGTCGGTATGAGATTTTTTTTTCTACTAACTTCTTGTAAAAAAATTATCTGCACCTAATTTCATCACATGCCAAATTACAAAGGTGGGAGAATTTTTTGGAAAAATATACTCGTTGATTACTAGAATTAAATATTCTATGATGAGTTGACATAGGACGACTACTAAGTAGTAGTAGTAAGATTATTAAACACGTGTTTTTATGTTATGGCATGGTAAGATAAAATATAAGGTTAATGTACGACCAAAATTGTATCTTAGAAAATAGTTTAAAACGTGTAACCGTTCTGTGGTGAGAAATAAACTATTTTGATTATCATAATTATGGTTTTATTTTCTGCAGCCTTATTTTAATACAGTTGAGTTTTGTTAATTTATTTATTAATCCGGCAGGTAATTTACTCAGACAATTTAGTAATTGTATTTTCACATTGACTATGAGTAAATTACGGGATTAATAAATAAATTAACAAAACTTAGTAAAAACAAGGCTCAAAGCAGAAATGATAGTAGGTAGTCCATAGTTATATAGGTACATCGCAGGAAAGTTGTATGTTTATTGTTACAGATGGCGCTGTCAATCACTCACTTTCCTCCTAAACCCGCCGAGTAAAGCCTCTAAGATAGGTACCTATATATAAAAGTACTCGGTGAGTAGTTTATGCGGACCAGCCCGTCCCATCTTTGATGTCCTCCCTCCAGTGACGCCCTAAGCCGAGGCTCGTACCCCACAGGGGGTGCCCTTAGCGAGCGTTCACCTAGCTTTTTAGCTTAGTTTTGCATGCCCCTGGCTGGAGGCTTTGAGTGTAGCAGCTTAAGGCAACCACAGGATTGACCGGTTAAGTAGTCATGACCTCAGAGGTCAGCTACGAGATGCCCAACAGAAAAAAAAAAAAAAAAAAAGTTTATGCGGCCTACTACCCAAATGTCCTTTTTTGGTATCGTTCGTCGAGTTGAGCTCATTGAGATAGTAAAAACACGGAGGCGCCGCGATATTCTATACATAAGTTTGCTTATACAAATATGGGTGAAAAACGAACTAGAATGTGAAATATCGTGTTATTTCACTCTTTCTAATGTGGTAATCGTATTTGATAAAAGAGACAACAATATTTCAGTTGTTCCTCATAATGGCAGCATTTTGTTGAGACGTAGTAACAGTTGTAGGTAAGTGCCATATCCACCATAATATGCGACAAGTTCATGGTAGTTCTGCTGTCAAGTGGTTGTTTACTTTTTGTTTTATTGAGATTTGTGAGAAAATTACGTGGAGTTTTCCTTTAAAACTATATATATACGTTGGAAAACACCAATTCAACATGCCTGTGTGTTGTATTGTGAAGTGTGGTGCAAGAAAGAAGGAAAATCAACCTCAATTATTTTTGCACAGGTTAGTAGCCGGTTTTCATGCAATAGTACATAAAGTGATAAACTTTCGATGAAAAAATTGCTAGGTGATCATTAAATACGGCTTAAATTTTAATATATGGGTTTATTTCCGTCCAACAGACCTTTTTATTATTTCATAATTTCATTCGTTTGTTTACAATGATATGTCATGGTGGAATAGTGTTGTACCGTTTCCGTAATAGTTTCTGATACTAGTTCCTTCGCTGCGCTGAAATGATATTGCTAGGTTCGACCCGTGGTTTACAGCAAACTGTACTCTTTGGTTCATAACACCGAGAGACCGTTCCGCAGAGTTTTATGTAGTGTATACGATTTTTTTGTTGAAGTTTTTAAGATGAACAATACTGTAGTACATACATTTTATGTAACTTTTATGATTTCCGCGGCTCACGCTAATAAAGATCCCAGTCCGCATGATTTTATCCGACATCTTCAACAATAATCGTCAAATTTCAGCCAATTTACACAAAACTTTAATGAATTATACACTAAAACCTTCCGCATGAATCACTCCGTCCATTAGTGAAAATTGATTGAAAATCCGTTTAGTAGTTTTTGAATTTTTCGCGTTCAGACAGACAGAAAAACAGACAGACGCGGCGGTGTACTTTGTTTTATAATTTGTAAGGATGTGTATTATTCCGAATGTTCATTTATGATAAAATTGTTAAAAATTTAATTCACTAATGCCCGTTTTCACCGACAGCTAAGTGACACTTAAATGAATACCTAAATAAAACTGCACTGTTTTTCAACTCTCAGCGCTGAGTCTACCGTTGAAAATCCAACAGTGAACTTTTATTAGGGATTCATTTAAGTGTCACTTAGTGAAGGTGAAAACAGGCATAAGACTTGCATGCTCACTCGATACTAAATATTTGCCTTTGTTTAAACGTTCACTTGCCAAACATTAGGTTTGCGTTAGAAATATTTGTGAAAACTTTATTTGCTAAGTAATAATTCTATAAATGAAATTATAATTATGCGGAAAATTGTTTGAGAAGTGATAAATTGTCAATACTCGTTTTTTTCTGTTACAACGGACTATTAGCTAATATTTTTTTAAATATGATTCAACCGTGATATCTAGTAAGATTCGTTATACTATTACGTACTAGTATCGATACTCGAAATAGTAACACCATGTTCCCTGAATGACACAACCCTAGCATTGGCAGCCATTTTATGCGACATTTTGAGTTGTAGGTATGCACCTTTTTTTGTAGGTATTTCCAGTCCATACTTATTAAATGTCTATGGTTGAGCTCCACAATTACTGACAAATGCTTGCACTGACTGGACAGGTCCACTCAAATCTGTGTGGTTCTTTCCTCAAAAACCATTTCAGACACTAATCTACATTGTCCTCACATGGCCTGACCAAGATGTCTGGACTTTAAAAGAGCTTGCGACCTCTGAGCTTGTTTCGGCCTGTCTTCTCAGAGTTGTCAGATAGGAAACGCCGAACTCATCTAGCTTATTTTTAATATGACGTGTAAAAGTGATTCCGATATCCTATTTACAGAATGAACAATTTCATTTAATTTCAAAGAAGCTTAAGAATTAAGATAGAGTTTTTGTCGACTAATGCACAGATTTTCTCAGCGATATAGTTTTAGACCCACCATACCACCAGGGGTATGGCCATGGGTTGCGAAGAAAACCGAAAGGGAGATCGTGGCCCCCGGCAACAGGGCAACCGAAGGAACACGGGTGGGTTTTAGTCAGTAAGAGTCTGACACGCCCTCCCGCTCCGCCCAGAGCGGGAGAAGTTATTTGATGACTTCCCACCCTCAAAAAAAAAAAAAAAAAAGGGGTATGGCCATGGGTATGGTGGGTCCGCAATGGAATTCAGAGATGGGAGAAAATTTTGAGATCTCGCCTCGAATAGGTTAAGTTCTCTATTATTGTGTTAGGCATTTTCAGATTCCGGAGGTGACTGAGGTAGAGATGAGAGCGGCGGTACGCAAGCTAAATGCGAAAAATACCGCCCCAGGACCCGACGGCATACCTGGAAAAGCCTGGGTCCTGGCCTTGGGGGCTCTCGGGCCTCGACTAAGAGGGCTCCTAAGCGCATGCATGGAGAGGGGCCAGTTCCCACTTCGTTGGAAGACGGGGAAACTGGTCCTCATCAGGAAACCGGGGCGCCCAGCGGACTCTCCGTCCGCCTATCGGCCCATTGTGCTGCTCGACGAGGTGGGCAAGCTCTTTGAAAGAGTGATTGCAGACCGCCTTGTCGGGCAGCTGGTGCGGGTGGGGCCGGATCTGGCGGAGAGCCAGTATGGTTTCCGCAGGGGGCGCTCTACGGTGGACGCCATCATGCGCCTGCGGGCCCTCACGACTGGGGATGCTGTGGCCCGGGGTGGGGTCGTCTTGGCGGTGTCTCTAGACATCGCCAATGCCTTCAACACCTTGCCCTGGAGTTGCATCAGGGAGGCACTCCGGTATCACCGGATGCCGACCTACCTCTGTCGTGTGGTCGAGGCCTATTTGACGGACAGGGCCGTCATCTTCCCCGGTCACCAAGGAGAGTGGAACCGGCGAGAGATGTCGTGCGGTGTCCCACAGGGATCGGTCCTGGGGCCGCATCTGTGGGACATCGGATACGACTGCGCGCCGACCTCCCTAGCGGCGTCAGCGTCGTTTGTTACGCTGACGACACGTTGGTCCTGGCGCAGGGGAGGTCGTACCAGGCGGCGGCCGACTTAGCGACACGCGGAGTTGCGATAATCGTCGACAGGATCCGGCAGTTGGGACTTGAGGTGGCCCTGCACAAGTCCGAGGCCTTCATGGTCCTCGGAATGCGCCACCGTCGAGTTCCCAGGTAATGGCGGGAGGGGTTCACATCGGTGTCGAGTCTACGATGAAGTATCTGGGACTCGTCCTTGACAGCCGGTGGAACTTCGTGGAGCATTTCCGACGTCTGGCTCCCAGACTGGAGCGGGCCGGGGCTGTTTTGAAGCGGCTCCTGCCCAATCTAGGGGGTCCAAACGCCTCCTGCCGGAGGCAGGTAAATTAATTTCAAAGCTTCATTTAATTTCAAAGAAGCTTAAGAATTAAGATAGAGTTTTTGTCGACTAATGCACAGATTTTCTCAGTGATATAGTTTTAGACCCACCATACCACCAGGGGTATGGCCATGGGTTGCGAAGAAAACCGAAAGGGAGATCGTGGCCCCCGGCAACAGGGCAACCGAAGGAACACGGGTGGGTTTTAGTCAGTAAGAGTCTGACACGCCCTCCCGCTCCGCCCAGAGCGGGAGAAGTTATTTGATGATTTCCCACCCAAAAAAAAAAAAAAAGACATTTTCAGATATTGCTTTAGTTCTGAATGTTTTTACATCTATATTTTATTTTGAAACAAGGGAGGTGCAAGTGAACCCTCTTGCACCCCTCTCCCGGCTTATAATAAAAAAAAGATGTATGACTTTTTTTTATAGAAAAAAAACCGATCAAAGGCGAGTCGGACTTGCGCACCGAGGCGCGAGGGTTCCATAATATAAAATGTACTCCTTGTTCCATACCATTTTAAATTTTCATCGGCGAGGCCTTTATTCGTCAGAAAATTTTAACACTACTAGTATTATCATCTGCACAGAGTACTTTGGGCTTTGGGCTAGCACTTTAGGTTAAATTTATAATTTGTGGTTAAATTTATCTCATGATTTATTTTGACGTATGATTGGATAATACAAATTTTATTATTTAAATCTTAAAATAAATGTTTATTTTTATAATAATATTACGAAATGTATAAGTTTTTAATCTTGTGAACAGTGAGTGACATCTACTGCAATGTGGAACAACTTTTCAAACGCGTCGAAAGTGTCGAAACCTCAAAGAAAATTAAAGTGTACGGACTGTTAGAGCACTGGTCTAACCTCAAATACTCTTGTTGTGCTTTTGTGTTTTCTGCTGTATTTTCTTAAATCTCAACGTTTTGGCTTTTGTTTTTAGACTCCGACTCAAGTATTTCCGTAAGATTGTGGCATTGTTTATTGGACTACGACGATTTAGTTATTTCTATATGATTTTGGCATTCGTTTACTGGACTCTTGATTTGCTTCATTATCTTGCGATACGGAATTATTTAAGATGGCTCACAAAATCTGTTGTGTTCCTGGATGTGGAAAGTCGCGTAAGTATCTTTTAAGTATTATTCTTGTATTTCATTCTATAATAATAATCTAATGTTTATAGAAATGTACAAACTATTACGCAAGGGTATGCACCCTATCTTTACTGTTTATTTTGTACTAAATGTTGTGATAATCATAATATTTCAATAGAAATGCGTACCTAACAACTCAGACCAAATAAAAAACAAAGACAGATAGCTGCAAACAATACAGTGGCTTCACTGTATTGTTTGCAGCAAACTGTCTTTTTTGCGATAACTAGTAGACCTCGACTCTGTGCATACACGCTCACATTCACACATTTACAATGACACTACACATCACTTCATGCACACATTTTTATGAAACTGGCTTCATGTCACTGTTGACGGCGCTGTGTTTTGGTTTGTTATTTGGTCTGAGCCTAACAATAATACTAAACATTCTACAAATTAATATTTTGATCTCTCTTTTAGGTTCTGATAATGTGGCTCTTCATATGTTCCCTAACCGTGATAATGATGCAGATCAATTCAGAACTTGGTTGTATACAATTGGAGGAGAAATTTTGCAACTAGACAACCAAAAAATAATAAAATATCGTAAAGTGTGTGACCGCCACTTTGAAGAAATATATCGCACTCGGAGTAAGCGGTTTAGTGCTAATGCTGTTCCAACTCTTTATATGCCAGGTCAGTTACTAATTAGTTTTGGTTATTTTATCTACAGACTACAAAGGTTGCACTAATGCTTTTGTTAGCCGTCCCACACTAACATCTTTTAATATATCTTGAACTTGCAATATTACTCAGAATTGTTATTGTACCTATTATTCATAACCAATATGTTTATTTTATCTTTATGTTAATTAATTAACTAATTTGTATTTTTTTTTTCTAATTTATATTGTTTAATAAGAATACATTTAAATAAACAAGTGTGTAAGGCAGCTGGTAGTTTATGGAGAGCTAAGTTATGTATTATTCTGATTCTGAAACATCTGACCAGACCAGAGCCTAACACAGAGTTTAATTAATATCATGCATCTTACCAAATTTATTGTTCAATCATCATCATCATTTCAGCCGAAAAATGTCCACTGCTGGACATCGGCCTCCCCCAAACACCGCCTCCCTTCTTGGTCAATATCTAATTCAAATCAGATCTTCAAATACTTGTTAAGTTTTCTATGAAGAGTGTTCTATTTTATGGGATACCACTATTTAATTATGGTTTATAACCTGTTGCAGGATTCTCTGTTAATAGACAAGCAATAAGAGCAATCACTGATCAAAGCCATAATAATCCCAATGTACTGTCAACCAACTTCTACATGTACATCTGGTATCAAACACATCAGTTGTGATCAAAATGTCAATGTTAGTCTAACTGATGAAGCAGAAATACAGCAGCCAATGAGTTCTGCAGGTGTGAGCGTTCTGTTCTAGGTTCGGGTTCTCACACTATTATGCACTGGATTGGAGGGCACTATTACTTGGTTCACTGAATAAAAACTCTTGATTACTTGTCGAATATTATTTACTGTTCACTTATGAGATCTGGATAGAAAATTGAATAAAAACTAATACAAACGCCTATACTTGTACAAAGTTACATAGGCGCAAGTAGCGGCGGTACTGATTAATACTTAAAATAAGTTAACAAATGAAATAAGTAAAAATAAATTGGTGATCTCACGCGATCCCAGGTCCACCAATCAGAGCGAGGCAGAGGCGTGTCAATGTCGGACAAGTTCGTACAAGTTCTGACAAGCTCGGTCAGGCTCAAACTCGCATCTCGACTTGACCTAGAATTGCGTACGATCATAACAGAGTTCTTATAATTAAATAATTATGTTTATAACATTGTTCTTGATCGATTTTCGTTACATATAATCATATTACTATATTATTAGTGGGCGTCCTGCACATTTCTCCCGCCGTGCGTCGTCCGTTCTGACGTCGCAGTTGTAGAAGCCGGTGCAGGTTCGCCGTGGTCGATCGATAGTACCACTATCTTTTTCACTGGACGTCTCATGATACCTCCTTTCGTGGACACGTCCACTGTGCGGACTACTCCATCTGGGCCAGGGAATGTAGCGCTGATGCGTCCTCTAATCCACATGTTTCTTGGGAGGTTACCATCTACGATGAACACTAGATCGCCTATATTGGGGATCACGCCTTTAGTGTGTGGTTCTCTACGGTTCCGTAGTTCTGGGAGATATTCTTTCAGCCATCGGGCCCAGAATATATCGGCAAGCCTCTGGGCTGCACGCCAACTGGCTCGTAGACGTAAGTCGCTGTCGTCGAATTCTCCTGGTGCCGCGATGCGACCTGGACCGCCCAAAATGAAATGATTGGGTGTCAATGCTTCAGGATCCTCGTGGTTCACGGACACGTGCGTCAGTAGCCGGCTGTTGACAGTGTGTTCGGCCTCGATGAGTAGTGTGTTAAGCACTTCTTCGCTCGGGAATCGCTCGTTCAACGTAGTGGCTAGCGCTGTCTTCACAGACCTCACCATGCGCTCCCAGGCGCCTCCCATGAACGGTGCTCCGGGTGGGATGAAACGCCAGTCGATCATCTTCTTCGAAGCTTCTTCGGCCGTAGCCGCGAAGATGGCTGTTCGTAGCTCCTTTTCAGCACCGTGAAAGTTCGTTCCGTTATCGGACCATAGCTGTGTTGGACATCCTCGGCGTGCTATCATGCGTCGTAGTGCCATGATTGCCGAATCTATGTTGAGCGATGCCACAAGTTCAAGGTGGATGGCTCGCGTCGTCAGGCACGTGAATAAAGCGACGTACCTCTTATGATGACTACGTCCCACTGTAATGGTCAGGGGTCCGAAGTAGTCCAACCCGGCGTAGGTAAATGGTCTCTGGTGGTGTGCTAGGCGACAGGAAGGGAGATTCCCCGTCATCGGCTGAGGTGGAGAGGCTGCCTTTATACGACATCGCAGGCATTTGCTTATGATGTTCTTGATTGTTGGTCGTAGACGGAGCACCCAATGTTGCTGGCGACACTCGTTGACTATGGTCTCGGTGCCCGCATGATGTAATTTGCGGTGGACGTGTTCGATCCACAATCGTGTCGCAATGTGATCTCCATCTAGTATCATTGGATTCTTTAGGCGTTCGGTGATGTCTGTCATAACGGTTATTCTGCTCTTCAGGCGAATCTCTCCTTCTGTGTATTCTATGCACAACGCGTGCAGACGGCTGTTTCGAGATATTGGTTTCTTGTTGGTCAGAGCTTCTATCTCTTCCTGGAAGGATTGTTCTTGTGAAGCTCGCAGGATTAGACTTTCGGCGTGGTGTAGGTGCTCACCGGTGAGAGGCAGGTGATTGTTTGTGACCTCTCGCCTCTCTCTTGGTTTGACTGACACTGACTGCTTACTTTTTCTCCAATCAGGGTCGTTGCTGCTGTTCTTCTTAGTTCTTTTGTAGTTAATATTCTGCCCTGATTGGCGGCAGAGATGCAGAAACTGTAGAACTCGTGCTGTGGCTCGTAGGTATCTTTCCCAACGTGAGAATCTGTTGGCGTCTGGTATAGCTTCGCTAATCTGTACGCTCTTGTCTCTGATACTACAGGTTCTCTCTTCCCCTGTGATTATGAGAGGGTTCTTCTCGTCAGCTGGCCATGTTTCCGGAGGTCCACGTAGGAATTCTGGACCGTTGAACCAGCGATGATTTTGATCATAGTGTTCTGGCACGTCTCTTGTAGCGTCGTCTGCTGGGTTTGATTTGGTCGGGACCCAGCGCCATTCATTGGTGGAGCTGTGTTCTTCAATTGCTGCAATGCGGTGGGCGACGTATGGTTTATAAGATCTGGACCCCGTTCTGATCCATGACAGCGTAGTTCTGCTGTCGGTCCAGAACGTGGTCGACTCTGGTGTTCGTTCATGTTCTTCCTTAACCGCTGTCGCCATGCGTGCGCCAAGTACTGCTGCTTGCAGCTCTAATCGTGGGATTGACATTAGTTTCAATGGTGTCACCTTGGCTTTGGCTGTGATCAAGCAGACGTAGACTCTTCCGTCCCTCGTGACTGTTCGCCAGTATAATGTTGTTGCGTATGCAGATTCGCTTGCGTCGGTAAATATATGTATCTGTAGTGATTCCGTAGCGCTGAACCCTGGATAGGTTCGTGGAATGGAGATATGTTCTAGTGCTCTGAGATGAGTCAGCCATTTCCTCCAGCTTGCGGCTAAGTCACTCTCTAGGGCTTCGTCCCATGCTGTTCCACGACGCCAAACTTCCTGTAGAATCTGCTTGGCTCTGATGGTCACCGGCGATACAAGTCCCAATGGGTCAAATAGGGACATAACTATACGAAGAGCTTCTCTTTTCGTAGGCGTGTCGTTCTGTAGGATGTTCTGAGGTATGCGTATCAGATTCAGGTTGAAGGTAAGCGAGTCTTCTGTTGGCCTCCATATCAGACCGAGGACTCGCTCTGTCTGGATGTTGTCTTCCAGATTGATTGTGTCTTCGGTCTTGGTTACTTCCCCTAGTGCTTCAAGAAGGGGAATAGAGTTTGATGACCATTTCTTGAGTTCAAAGTGCGCTTCTCTGTGAATGTTACGCACTGCTTGTGAGACTCTTACTGCTTCTTCTAACGTGTCGAAGCTGTTCAAATAGTCATCCATGTAATGCTTTCTTTTGATAGCTTCGACTGCCTCTGGATATTCATGTTGAAATCTTTCGGCGTTCGTGTTCTTCACATATATGGCTATAGCTGGTGAGCAGGAAGCTCCGAAGATTAGAGACTTCATGCGGTATTGTTCAGGCGGCTGGTTGTCTCTTCGGTCTCCTCGCCATAAGTAACGGAGAGTGTCCCGGTCTTCGGGTCGAAGTTCTATTTGTAAGAACATTTCAGTGATGTCGGCGGTCACGGCGATTGAATGTTGCCGGAAGCGCATGATCACTCCTGGTAATGATTGTAGAAGGTCTGGACCAGTGAGTATTTGATCATTTAGAGAGACCCCTCGGGTCTTGGCTGCAGCGTCACAGACAATCCTCAATTTGTCCGGTTTCATCGGGTTGTAAACTGCGAAGTGAGGTAAGTACCAGGTTCTATGTTTCGAAGTGGTCGTTGGAGCTGGTTCGGCGTATCCCTTTGATACTAGTGCTTCCATTTGTTCAGAGTACCTCTTCTTTAGTTCTGGATCTTTATCAATTTTCTTTTCCACACTGATGAGTCTGTTCAAAGCGCTGTCGTAGTTGTCTGGCATCTTTATGTTTTCATCTCGCCATAATAGAGCGGTTTGATACCGTCCTTCTGCGGTTCTCTTCGTGTGCTGCTGCAGGATACGAAGTGCCTTCTCATCAGGATCATTGATGGGTTTCTTTGGATTGATTTGCATATTGTCCATTGTGATGTGTTCTTTCACCAGTTCATGAAGGTCGTCGTCTGTGTTAGCATGTCTGATGAAGTTCACTCTGTGGCCAAGTGCTCGTGTATGGCTGCCATGTAGGACCCAACTGAGTGGCGTTAGTGATGCCACTGGTTGGTTCTTCTTTCCTGTTTTGGTTTCTATAGTAATTAGGAGATCCCAGTTGTCTTGGCCGATCAGGAGTCTGGGTCTCGCATCTTCAGTTACTATGTCTATGTCTCGAAGATGTTCACAGTACCTGATTGCTTCTCCAGGTATCCTCTGTGCAGCCAACTCTAGCTGCTTGACTGTTCTTGCTTGTAACTTGCGTTCAGATGTGTGAAATCCTTTGATAAAGAAATTCACTCGTCGAGATGTCATGTCGATCGTAGGTTCGCCGTCGAAAACTGCTATACGTAGTGGTTCACAAGATCCTTCTGCTCCGATTTGATTGGCTAGGCTCTCGTCGATAATGGTTACCGTAGAGCCGTCATCTAGGAGTGCGTAGGTATCTACAGCTCCCGCCGGTCCAGAAAGTTGCACAGGTATTATTTTGAGGAACGATACCTTAGGTGTCCATGCTGAATGTATCTTCTCTTGTTCTTCTTTGGGGCATTCAGGTTCTACTTTCTTCTTGTTCACTGCACTATTGGCGTGTAACATCTTATGATGGAAATGTACACAGTCGTTTATTTCGCACTTCTTTGGTTTACAGCTGTGTTGCTTTGTTCTGTATTTGAGGCAACGAAAACACAAGCGATGCTTCTTGGCTATATCCCATCTAGCATCAGTAGTTGCTTTCTTGAATTGTTCACATACCATGATGCTGTGCCCCTGACGTTCACATAAACTACACTTTGGTTTGTTCGTTTCTTGTGTAGTATGTACTCGTTGCTGGCGTCGCTGCGTGTTCTGAGAGGTTTGTGGTGTTGCAGCGATGTTTTCAGGCAGTGCATACGGGCTGCATATTTCAGCTTCAATCTTAATGAATCGGGTGAACTTGATGAGATCAGGTTCTGTTCTGGGCTGCATTGCTGAGAATTGGTACCACTGCCTCTTCAAGGTTGGCGTGAGCTTCTCAACAATAGCTTTCGTTACTTCTGGATTGAAGAGATAATGTCCACAGTTGAGTGCTTGCAGAGTCCCAACTATGCTTTCAACTTTGGTGGCGAATGTACAAACTTCACGCGGAGATTCAGTGAGGCGTGGCAGAGTTCGTAGACGCTCTATTTCGGCCATTGCGATTGAGTCTGAGCGTCCGAAGCGTAGTTCGAGTGATTTCATAACTTCATTAGGGTCGGCGTTCACTATTAATAGACCCTGTACAGCTTCCTTGGCTAGACCTCGAAGGCTTCTTCTAAGTCTAGACATGTTCTCCAATGCTGATAGTCGGTGTGCCGTCTCACAGTAGGCGGCGCGGAACGTGAGCCAATCTTGATGTGCTCCGTTGAAGCAGGGTAGTTCGGTATGTCTTATTGGCTGCTGGTACTGCGTGGCTTGCACAGCGTGTGTGATCGCAGCAGCAAGTTCTTTCATGTCCGCTCTTGGTTCTTGAACAGCCAGTGTTGAAGGCTGTTGCACGACGTGCGCTGATGGCATGGACTGCGGTACCCGGGTCTCGGTGGCATACCTTGGATTGTAGCTGTGATATGGTGCCGTAGTGTAGATCGGTTGCCATGATGTGTTCGTTGTCGCGTATGTCGAGTTCTGTGGCCAGGGTGCGACGGGTTCAGTCGGCACTGGCATTGGTTGCGGCTGAGCAGGCACGTATTTCGGTTGCCATTGCGTGGATGTGATCACTGGCTGCTGGTTCGGGTATGACTGCGAGGGCACGGAGTTCTGTTGCCAGGCGGCGATTACTGGCGGTGGGTTCAGGTGCTGTTGTTCTGTCGCAGGGTTCGGCTGCCAGGAGGCGGCGGTGCTCACTGGCGGCATGTTCAGGTGCGGCTGTTCTGTCGCAATGTTCGGCTGCCAGGAGGCGGCGGTGCTCACTGGCGGCATGTTCTCAGGTTCGGTGTTCAGGTTTTCAGGCGGTGGGTGCATGTCGTTGACTCCCGCCGGTAAGGTCGCCGGGATGGTCCAGGACACGGCTGCGGTCACTGGAACTGTATGTTCGGTTGGCGACTTTACTTCGGATTGATGTGGTCGGTCGGCGATAGCGAGTACTTGAGTTGATTGTAGCCAAGTAGTCACTCGTTGATCATTTCCAGTTTCAGAGGCGACTGAGCATGAGTCATCATCCGTAGATTCAGTTTCGACTTCGGCGAGGCGCACAGTTGCTAATTCGACTAACCTTTGTGCTAGCTCCGCTTTGGCCTTGGCTATGCGACGCTCTTTTGACACTTTTTCACTCTTTTGCGACGTAGGTTTGCTGCGGCGACCACTTTCTTTGTGTTCAGGTTCGGTTTCTTGTTGTGTGGCGGCAACTTTGACTGTAGATTCGGTCGCAGTGGGTGCTTCTGACGTATCAGCTGTCGTTCTCGTAGCTTCCGTACTGACCGTCTCAGTTGTAGTTTCTGTAGCGGTCTCGGTAGCGGTTTCAGTCGCAGTTTCAGTCGTGGTCGACGGTTGTCTGCCTCTTTTACCCGTAGATCTCGTAACCGGCATTGTTCTTGATTCTAAATAATGTTCTTCAAGAAGTTCGGTAGAGTTTACTCACTAGTGTTTTCCTCAGATCCGGCTAACGAAGGACCAGACAATGTGAGCGTTCTGTTCTAGGTTCGGGTTCTCACACTATTATGCACTGGATTGGAGGGCACTATTACTTGGTTCACTGAATAAAAACTCTTGATTACTTGTCGAATATTATTTACTGTTCACTTATGAGATCTGGATACAAAACTGAATAAAAACTATTTTTTTTTTTTTTTTTTTTTTTTTTTTTTTTTTTTTTTTCTGTAGGGCATCTCGTAGCTGACCTCTGAGGTCATGACTACTTAACCGGTCAATCCTGTGGTTGCCTTAAGCTGCTACACTCAAAGCCTCCAGCCAGGGGCATACAAAACTAAGCTAAAAAGCTAGGTGAACGCTCGCTAAGGGCACCCCCTGTGGGGTACGAGCCTCGGCTTAGGGCGTCACCGGAGGGAGGACATCAAAGATGGGACGGGCTGGATCAAAGTTTTGATCATTATTATTAATCGGGGAATTTAAAGCTAAGTGCACAGCTGAAACCACTGCTGGCACCTCGTTATCGAGCAAGGGTCGGGGAGGAGTATCATTTACTCGGGGGCGTGGACGCGATCGCAAAGGACCTCGACGGCGAGGTCGGAATGACGGGAGGCGTCTGTATCTGTGTAGAGTACTAGTAGCCCTATTGCTCTCCTGAAGGAGGGTTATGGGGTCATCAGGGTCGGTGAGAATGTGCCTAGGTCGGCGGGTACGGCTAATCCTACTTGGGACATAGCTGGCGGCCTCGACAACCAGAGGGTTGTGATGTTTGACCGCGGAATCGAAGTAACGCTTTGCAAGGCGTTTTAGAAATTGGTGGATCGTGGGAATTCTAAGGTCGAGATGGAGACTCTCGTTCCTAACATACCAGGGGGAGCCTGTGGCCCTACGGAGGAATCGGTTTTGGAGCGTTTGCAACCTATGGATATGATGGGGTTTTGCATGAGCAAAGACGGCACCCGCATAGGTCATGATGGGACGAATACACGCTGTGTAGATTCGCAATTTGCACTTAAGTGACATCTTGCTGCGTGCGTTTAGGACGAAATGGAGCCTACCGAGAGCGAAAGCGGCTCGCGAACGAACCTTCTTTATGTGCTCAGCGAAAGTGAGATGGTGGTCGAGGAAAACACCTAGGTATTTGGCTCGCTTCTCCCAAGGGATCTGCTTACCGAACATAGTGAGAGGTCGGGGGAGGGGGTCTCTGAGCCTTGTGCGCGGTTTCGAGAAGAGAACCGCTTGGCTTTTTTCGGGATTGACTTCTATGCGCCACTTTCGAAACCAGGCAGCGAGTCGATTGACTGCGCCTTGGAGAGTGTGGGCGATATTGTCGGGGTATCTAGACCTAAAGTAGATGGCCGTATCGTCTGCGAACAGAGCGAAATGCGTCCTTCTACCTGGGTTTGGAATATCGCTAGTGAACAGCGTGAACATGAGGGGAGCTAGCACGGAGCCCTGAGGGACTCCTGCACGAATGGGGCGGGGAGAGGAAAGTGCTCCTTCAATGCGATAGCGGAATACGCGATTCGATAGATAGTCCCGTAAGATGAGTACGAGACGATCCGGCACGCCGAGTTGGTACAGCTTGTATAATAAGCCGTTGTGCCAGACTTTATCGAATGCTTTCGCAATGTCGAAGAAAACTGCACCCGTCAAAGAGCCGCGTTGGAAACCATCGCTTATGAACTCAATGATGCGGTGGGCCTGATGCACGCTAGAGTGCTCAGTTCGAAAGCCGAACTGTTCATTGGGGATGAGGCCCTTGGTCTCGGCGAAGTCTCTGAGACGCTTGTAAATAAGCCTCTCATAGATTTTTCCGAGAACCTTGAGCAAACTGATGGGACGGTAGCTAGAGGGCTCGGTACTGGGTTTACCGGGCTTTCTGATACCTATGACTGTGGCTTCTTTCCACGACTGGGGAAAGAAGTTGTTGCTTAAGGCACCATTGAAGATGGTAGTCAAAAGCATTATCAGGTGGGCAGGGAATAATTGGATCACCCTATTGGTGAGTCCATCTGAACCGGGAGCTTTACGAGCTTTAAGACCTTTGATAATGTCATGCACCTCGTCTGGAGCGACGGGAGGCAGTGGACAATCAGGGTCATCGACGGGAGGGAGAGAGGCTCTACGTTCGACTTCAGCGTCGACCTTTAGGAGGTGAGCTTGGTCTACTGGCAGGGAGCTGGGTGAGCATTGGGCCTCGAGGGTGTCGGCCAGGCATTCTGCCTTTTCAACGTCCTCGAAGGCTATGGTCTTGTCGGGACGGGTCAGGGGGGGCATGGAGGAAGATTGAGGGGATCTGAGTTTCCTCTGAAGTTCCCAAAATGCCAGATGGTTGGGCTCTAGTTCGCCGAGCATCTTGTCCCAGCCCGCGTCACGCAGCTCCTGTATGCGTGTCTTTACAGATCTCTGTAAATAGCGCATATGGGCTTTGTTTGCGGGGCAGGGGAAGCTACTGTAGGCACGGACGGCCGCGTTCTTCTCAGTCAGTAATGCACGCACATCGTCCGGCAAGCTCCAGTGACGGTCGTCCGTCACTGTAACCTCCCTTGAACATTCGTTCAGGACGGTTTGTACGTGATTAGTGAGTGAGTCGATCGCGGACGTCGTGTCTGCGATAGAGTTGAACAGGTCGGGAATAGAGTCTAACTGAGGGGACGTGTTGGATTTCAGCTGAGTGCTTACTTTCTTCCAGTCCGTGATCCTCTTAGTGATAGGGGGAGAGTTTGGGTCGCGGAGACCTATACGGGGGTCTAATCTCATGACTACCGGACGGTGATCAGAGTCGAGCTCGTTAATAGCTTCTATGGAGTCTAGTCTTAGGTTGACGTTCTTAAGGAGCGCCACATCTAAGATATCAGGGGCATGATTTACGTTAACCTGAAAGTGGGTGGGAGTCATTGGAGCGATGACGTCAAAGGTCAGAGAGTGGGAGAGGTCGAACAAGTGTCGGCCTCTTGTAGTAGTTACCGAACTATTCCAGGAGGGATGTTTGGCATTGAAATCGCCCGCTAAAATGAGCGAGTTACTCATAGTGAGTAGAATCGAGAGGTCGTCAGAGAGGAGTTGGAAATTCTCCGAAGTATTAGCGGGGGGGAGATAGACCGACACGAGAGTGATCGGCTGGTGGCCTGACATGCCGAGGCGGCAGGCCGAAACTTCTAATCGTGAGAGGGGAGGAGGGTCAATTGGGATGCAGTGAAGCTGCTTTTTGTAGTAAATCAGGGTACCTCCTCTATGGCAACGTGACCTATCGTTGCGAACTATCCGGTAGTTAGCTATTGATGGGTTACGGTTGCAAGGTTTTAGAAAAGTCTCTTGGACTAAGAGAACGTCTATTTGATGATCGCGGAGGAAAGCCGCAATCTCTTCGCGTTGATTTTTAATGCCGTTTGCATTGAAATAACCTATTATTAGGGATCGCGGTTTGAACCTAGCTAAGACCGTGTTATCCATAATGGGGTTTAGTAGCGAGGGAGGTTAGGGCTTGCGTAATGTCCGGATACGCGTTGTAGATGGCCTGGATCTGGAGGAGATTGCCATGGGCCGCAAGGATTTCGTTGGCCATTGTCTTTGCGCGAGGGGAAACGAAGGCCAAGAAGGTTGACGTAATTACGTTGAACGAGTCAACGGAGACGTTGGGGGTAGCCACGGGAGTGGATTGAGAAGGACGCGTAGCTTTAAGAGCGGACGTGGGTTTCGCGGGGGGCGCGGCGGGTGCCGGAGGCGCAGAGGGCGCAGGGGGCGCAGAGGGCGCAGGGGGCGCGGGTGGCGCGGCGGCGCGAATTCGGGGATCCATAAGGCGGGGGAGGGGAGCGGGGGGAGGGGGAGGGAAATTTACAAATTGAGAGGGCACCATGGCAGGGAAAGACTGCTGGTGGTGGAGGTAACTCCACGGACTAGGCCTCTGAGGGCTTAGTCGTTGGGGCAAATGGGATGAGGGAATCCTATAAGAGGAGGGAGCTTCCCTTTGCTGGCGGGCGTCGAAACGCTTGGCCAGTTTGGGAGAAGAGGCCTTAGGGGCTTTGGGGCAACCGCGGTAGTTGGCCGGGTGGCCTTGTTTGCCGCATAGAACGCAGCTGGGGAGGTCGGTACAAAGGGAACGATCCTTTGGACGGGGGCAATCGGAAGTGCCGTGCTCACCTAGGCACTTGACGCATCTAGGTGTAGCATGGCAGTTCCTTTGCGAGTGACCATAAAGCTGGCAGCGGTGGCATTGACCGACAATGCCACTCTTATGGGGTTTCTCAATTTCGAACCCTGTGAGCTTGCACAGGGAACGAATTTGGAAGATCGGGTGGTGGCCCTCTACGGGCGGGCAGATGACAAGGACCATGTCGTATGACTCTCCGCCTCTAGAGCGGTGCATGCGATGGACCTCATCTACGGGGACTTTCTGTGACTGAAGGTCATCAAGAATATCAGATGCTGGGATTTCGCGTGGGATACGTTTTATTACTACGCGGATCTGCTTTTCCTCTGGGAGTGAGTAGGTGTGGTATGACACACCTCTCATTCTCAGAAGTCGGGTTAGTTCCCTATAGTCGCGTGACGTAGGGACGGAGACTTTGATACCCTGTTGGGTATTTCGGGCGCTAGAGAAGTTTATTTTGTGGTCGACACACCATTTCGATATGTCGGTCCACTTCGCCTTGTCCTGAATGAACAAGGGTGGCGGGAGAGGGATCTTTTTGGCGTTAGGCGCGGGGGTGTCCTTCGCGGAGGATGACGCAATCGGACGAACGGTGGAGGGGGAAGCTACTGTAGCGCAGCTAGCGGATGACATAATCGGAAGAGAGGTGGAGGGGGAAGCTACTATAGCGCAAGTCGCGGGGGTAGCGAGGGTGATTTTAATAGACGGTACCACAGGTGCGGGTGATGAGGGAGCAGAGTCTAAGTCCTCAAGCGCAACGACCTTGCTGGCTTGGGTCGAGCTCTGCTTCTTGTTCTTCCTCTTCCTACCCTTTCCTTGGACGGTTGTGAAACCATCGTCGGATTGGGAGGAGGATGAGGAAGAAGAAGAAGCGGCGGACTCTGCTTCGTCATCGTCCGAACCATAGGGGTACGGGGTAGTGGGCCGCTTTGAGGAAGCGGCGCTGATGGGAGCGTCAGTGTCCATTGACTCTGACGGACTAAGGGGTCGGGATGGCTCTGTAGCCGGGGGGGTTTCTAGGGCATCGCTAAAGTTAGCGATGCTATTGTCAGAGGGACATGTCTGGGACTCAGACTCAGCTTGGAGCTTGGCGAACCGAGCTCCATACTTGGTCTTCAGGGCGGGCTCTTCTTCGAGAACACCCTGGAAGAACTTGATAAAGAGCGCTAGGCACTTTACCGGGTCCTTCATACTGACGGGGGAGAGAGAGACTTTACGCGGAAATCTTTCCTAACTTCCTAATAATCCTAACTCCCCGGTGGGTATGCCGGGGATGTGTAATCCCTCCCTGTCGGGTGTAGACAGGGAGGATGTGTGCCTATGGGTGAGCCCTAAGCTTGCTTTTGCCCGTTGCCTATCTTATTGTGCAACGGGGTCCTATCCAGTCTAGTGTGAAGGGTATCGATATACCCGACCACGCTAGGTGAGTCGCTGTGGAGGCAAAACTGTCACCAGTGCCGACTAGGAGACCCCCCAAGGCCGAACACTGGGACCCGGCCAATTAACTGCCTAACCCTGAAGGGGATCGGCGGGTGTGATTGGGTCAACACCCCCTCGGTTTCGTTGGCACCGTAAGGTATCCACCGAGGACCACGAAACTGTGGTTTTGCCCGGAAGGGGCCAAAATTGCCTCGACGAACGTTTTGAACGACAATCTTAAAGAAAGTCGATATTAATTGTGTCTTGAAAAAGACCCCAATTAATAGACGTGATGGTAGTCGGGTGACTACGGAGACGACTCGGGAACCACCAAGGAACGCTTGAGCCGGAAAATCGGGAACTCTTGTACACAGCAGCGCAGCGCAACACGACCGTCCGCCACCGGTGCCGGGCGCAGAGTGAATAAAAACTAATACAAACGCCTATACTTGTACAAAGTTACATAGGCGCAAGTAGCGGCGGTACTGATTAATACTTAAAATAAGTTAACAAATGAAATAAGTAAAAATAAATTGGTGATCTCACGCGATCCCAGGTCCACCAATCAGAGCGAGGCAGAGTCGTGTCAATGTCGGACAAGTTCGTACAAGTTCTGACAAGCTCGGTCAGGCTCAAACTCGCATCTCTACTTGACCTAGAATTGCGTACGATCATAACAGAGTTCTTATAACTAAATAATTATGTTTATAACATTGTTCTTGATCGATTTTCGTTACATATAATCATATTACTATATTATTAGTGGGCGTCCTGCACAGCAGGTATGTGCAATATTATATCCACTTGAACCATTATTATACCAAGTACCCTTTGAGGTTTACAGAGAGTAATCTGTTCACCTTGCTCCAATTCGCCCTTCAAAATAAACTTTATTTTGCAATTTAAGTAGAGTTTTACCTATGAAATCTATACATCTGCCAAGTTTGTCATTTTAACAGTACATTATCAGGTGTTTTGTAGATTGTTATCATAATACTAGCATTACCTTTTGTTTAGTTTAATGTGGAGATTTTATTTATTTTTGTTTAGCATAAATTTATGGCACATCTGTTCCAGGACCCTGGAAAAGAAAAGCAATGAGAGATATTACAAATCAAAACTGCAACTATCCTGAAGTCCAGCCTTCTACTTCTGCTGGTATGGAAGATACCAGTATTATTAAAAGTGACATTGTCCATGTAACTGAGAAAACAGTAACACAACAGCCATTGACTTCTGCAGGTATGTGCAATATTGTTACAGCTGGTATTTACTATTATTATATCTTAAATTCAGTAACCCTTAATTTTTGGCTGGTGAGTGTACAACTGTAGTACACCTCTACTTAAACCCCTCGGCGAATACAGGCGTGATGCTATGTTATGTTATTAATTTTTACTGTTAATGTCTTGCAAATGATCTTTAAGTCTCTTTCAAGTTTCCGATCACTCTGTATAAAAAATTAAACTTTTTGTTTTATATAGTTTTATTATTGATGTCTAATAACAAACCACTGAACATCATCATCACATTCATCATCTTTTAACTTGTAATGTTTATATTCTAGGCCATAAACAAAAGCAGAAAAAGATATTATTTCATTCTTCTGAGATAAGCCTTTTAACAAGAAAAATAGAGAGATTGCAGAAATCAAATGCAACTTACAGCAACAGACTCAAAAAGGCCCTAAACCTGTCACAAAATGGAATTTTCCAAGCAGCATTAAAAAAGTTTTCAGCATTTGCTCTCATTTTTACAATGCTACAATTTAGAGAAATTAAAAAGAAAAAGATGGGTCGCAGATTTACAAAAAAGGAGAAAATTGTGGCACTAGCTCTCTACAAACATGGACCTAAAGCATATCGCTGGTTAAGGAATGTTTTTGTACTCCCATCGCCTTTGACATTAAGCAGATTGATCTCAACAGCTGCACTGAAAGCGGGTATCAATGACAGTATTTTTGAAAATTAGAAAATGAGAGTAAAAAAAATGAAAAATTCCGACAAACTATGCCCGTTAATGTTTGACCTCTATATTGGTATCTATTGCACCTCATTTCAAGTACAATAGAAAAAAGGACGAAATAGTTTGATTTGTTAATAATGGCAAAAACATGAAAAACAAAATAGCTGACCATGCAATTGTTTTTATGATAAGAGGAATATCCAAAAACTATAAACAGGCAGTAGCATATATAGTTTTTGTGCAGGGAGTACAGAAAAAACGGAATTGGTCTGCCAATTAAAGGAAGTCATCCAAAAGTTAAACGAAACAGGACTCAATGTTTTGGCAACAGTTTGTGACCAAAGGGGCTTCCAACAAAAGTGCAATCAATTATTTAATAAAAGAGACAAAAGAGAAATATCTACGAATAAATAGAAATTGGAACAAAAATACTTTTGATGTTGATGAAAAAGAAATTGTGCCCCTATATGATGCACCACACCTCATAAAAGGTATAAGGAATAATTTGCTAAATAAGGACTTAATATATGGAAAGACTGGTGAGAAAAAAACTGCAAAATGGAATTATGTGATTAAATTACATGAAGAAAATCCATCATTTATGGGCTTAAGAATGTTGCCTAAACTAACAGACCAGCATGTTTTACCTGACAAAATTAAGAAGATGAAGGTTAAATGCGCAACTCGGGTGTTCAGCAAATCTGTTGCTATAGCTATGGGGTATCTAGCAGGTGAGCTATGTGACATTTTCCTCAAAAATGAGTTTTACAGAAATTTGAAAAGAAATTTTGAATACGCATACTTAGCAAAAACTCCCATGTGAATATCTTATTATATCGAAACAGCACGTATCATTTTTAAAACCTCTCAAGTGTCAGCCTTCATTTAATTGTAAATCAAAATGACCTATGTGTCTGATGTACACATTGCAAATTAAAATATCCTATGTGATCGTTCTCTCACTGTAACACTACAGTTTCGCGCCGATTTTGTGCTAGAAAGAGAATGCATTATTACTTCACGCACGAGGTAAGGTGAGATAGATGCGTCAAATCTAAACATTCGTCCCTAGGTCAGGGCCACGCGTCAGTGTAGCTGCAACTTGTCGCGCGTAAGCACTTTCTTAGCGTTATTACTTTAGTAATTATGTCAGAAAAATATAAAACTACTGGCCGGGGTCATCGAATGATAAATTTAGTGCTTCAATCTGAGTTTGCTGACGATAATGCCGACCGTGCCGCCTCTGTCGCCGCCGCCGCATCGGTGAAATCTCCTCCACATCTTGAGGATTCATTAATTACGCATGATGATTTAGGATTGAATGTTGAATCGATATCTCCGATGTCGGAGACGCCGTCACTGTTGCTGTCACCAACAACTACTGCGGATATTATGCCAATCTTGTTCAGTAGCGATGACGAAGAGGAGCTGTTCATGATATCTACTCGGGCTATCGTACATTCCAATTTAGAAGGTAATAATGAGGTAGTCAGTAGTCCAGCAAATGAAAATCTGAACAAAATTTCCGTATCATCACAATCAGTACGTCCTGCCAAGCTACCATCTCCAGATTTGGATACCATTCTCTCATTTGGGAGCGATGATAGTGTGCAAGACCCACACTGGGTTACACCCTCAAAAAAAAAGAAAACGGCAGTTGTCTTTATCTGACAGTGAAGATGAAGTCCCATTGTTGCCATTAAGAACGAGTGAGCCAAGCTCTTCAGAAAATATACCACCGACAGACGAAGAAATTGAACACCGTTTCAGGCCTAAAGAAAACGTTGTGCAATTAAATAGAAAAGCCAGAGTTTTAGGTAAGTCCTACCTGGGATTTAAGAAGAGTGATGATGGAAAATATAAACCCTGTGTTGGAAAACCAAAAAGAGAAATAAAACCTCGATGTTCTCACACAATATTGAACACCGATTCAAAACATAAAAACTCATTCTTGTGTGCATCCATTTCGGAAGAAGATCGTAAAACTATTCATTCATATTTCTGGGACCTTAGAACATGGGCCGAAAAGAAAACGTTCGTGAGGACTGCTGCTGTTCGTAGATTAATTAGACGTCGTCGCCGCAAAGATCAGCTTTCATTGAAAAAAGGAAGTGGCCATGATATCACCCACACTTGACATCGAGAATACACAGTCATTATTGCCGAGCAAGTTCCATGCAAGCTGTATGTTGAGTCGACATTTAGGTCTGAAAAACACATGCATGACGTTTTCGTGGAATGGTGTAGAGAACACAGTTACCAAGCAGCAAGCAGACAGACTTTCCTAAGAGTTCTGAAACAGGAGAATATAGCAATTCACCATCCACGCAAAGACCAGTGTGATACTTGTTGTAGTTTTAAAGCGGGTAATATTTCACAAAAGGAGTATGACGACCACATAATTAAAAAGAATGAAGAGCGCCAAGCTAAAAAAGATGCCATAGAATCGGCGAACGAAAAGGTGGTAATAATCACAGTGGATGTGCAGAGTGTCCTACTTGCACCTAAGCTTTTGGCCAGCTCTTTATATTATAAACTTAAGTTACAATGCCATTACTTTACTGTCTATGACTGCAAGACGAGAAAAGTAACTATTTACTTTTGGCATGAAGCTGATGGGAAGCACAGAGTTCTTCGTATGATAGAAGCTGCTGTCCCACGACTCGGAACAGATGCATTTTCACAACTTTCACGACACTTTCCCAAGCGCCTCCGAAGTGTGGAGAGTTGGAACAGATAAATTTCCAAGCTATCCGACTCTCAGCGTACTCTTCCTCCAACTTTGGGCGATATACAGTATTGAGAAATTTATTCAAATCGCGGAGGTAAGAGTTAGCCCCTTTGAAACATGTACCATTATCAGAGTACATGACCTGAATCGGTCCTCGACGGGCGAGAAACCTCTTCAGCGCTGCAAGAAAACTGGGCGTGCTGAGGTCAGTGGCGACTTCGACATGCACGGCACGAGTCGTAAGACATGTGAAAATGCACAGGTAGGCCTTCGCACTGTGGATGCCACGACGGCGCACAGGAACGTACGATAGAGGACCAGCATAGTCACAGCCTACGTGCGTGAAAGCTTTAGTGACCTGACGCGTGCGATAGTCAGGTAAGTCGGCCATCAGCGGATAAGTTGGGCGCGGTTTTAAACGAAAACACGTATTGCACATGTGGACGCGCTGTCTCACAATGCGGCGTGCGGGCAAGATCCAGAACTTCTGTCGAAGAAGCGACATCAATAATTCTGGTCCGGCGTGTAAATACTTTACATGGTAGAAATCAATGATCAAGCTTACGACGGGATCATTGCGCGGTTAGATAACTGGATGCTTTTGAGCATAGCCCAGCGCGGAATTAACGAGTCGACCTCCTACGAGGATCAGACCGTTTTCAATGAAAGGCCTCAAGCGGTTGAGAACCTGTGAACAGGATTGATTACTCTTAATATTAGAATAATCCTCTGCAAAGTGTTGACTTTGCAAGGCGCGAAGAATTTTACCTTCAGCGAAATTTAATTCATCAGCGGACACCGCAATAGTGTCGCGGCGGGGTAACAACTTTGCGAATTTATAAACGTATACAGTTATACGAAGAGTTTTACTCCATGAGGATATGCGGTTAGCGAGATCATATAAAGCACAATGGTTTACAGGCGAGTACACAGCGTGTGTAAGAATTTTTTGTTCAATAGTAGGCGGAATAAATTGGTCGTCAAGAGGCTTGAGAGGCCACTCAGACGGATCCAATGTAGCCCACTGGGGCCCGTGGAGCCACAGAGGGTGCGTGGTTAATTTCTGAGGCGCAATGCCACGTGAGAGAACGTCTGCGGGATTTTCCGTCCCCGCGACGTGGTAGAAGTTGTCAGCAGAGATGTTTTCCGTAATCTGAACAACGCGGTTTGCTACAAAGGTTTTCCATCGATGTGGCGAACTTTTGATCCAATATAACACGACCTTAGAGTCAGTGAAAGCGAATACCTTGATTGGAAGATGACGCGAGTAATTTTCGTAAACTATGCGTAGCAGTTTGGACATGAGAAGCGCGCCGCAGAGCTCTAAGCGTGCTATAGACAGAGGCTTGGTAGGAGCGACTTTGGACTTTGCGCAGACAAGCTGGACAGTGTTACCGGACGCGGTGGTCACATGAGCATATACAACGGCACCGTAGGCATGTTCACTTGCATCCGAAAAGGCTAGAAGAGTGAGAGCGCAGTTGTTAAAAACGCCTACATGACGCGGAATGCGTATATTGTTAAGAGCCGGTAACTCGTCGCAGAACTGCTTCCACCTTTTAACAATGTGTAGCGGTGGGGTGTCATCCCAATCGAAATTAAGATGCCAAAGCTGTTGGATCAGTAGCTTAGCATACACGACTGCGGGGGCCACGAAGCCCATTATATCCCACAGTCGGGCGACTGTAGAAAGGATGGAGCGCTTAGTGCACTTCACATCTGCGGGAGCCGTAATTTTAAAATAAAATACGTCATCATCAATACACCAATGCAGGCCTAGTATTTTATGTTGCATGGTCTTATCAAACTCAACCTCCGTAGGGAGTTTGTGCGAAGCGGGAAGATTATCTAATACAGCACGACTGTTACTGTTCCATTTTACGAGATCCCACTGAGCCCCTTTGAATAGGTCAATCAATTGTCGTGACGCAGATATCGCTTCTTGCTCCGTGGGAATTGAGAAGGCGAGATCGTCCATGAAAAGCGACGTAGACGCGAATCTGCTAGCGAGAGGATAGCGCGCGCCATCATCTTCGACTAACTGTCTCACAGTGCGCAATGCATGATAGGGGCTTGATTTTAAACCGAAGCAGACGCGGTTAAACCTATACAATTGTAGTGGGTCTTGTGGAGTAAAGCGATAAAGAAAGCATTGATAACGACGGTCAGCTTCGCGCATGATAATCTGTAAGAACTGTTGGCGACAGTCCGCGGTCAATGCAATCGCGTGTAAGCGGTAATTTAATAATATTGTAAACAAGTCGCCTTGCAAATTTGGACCTGAGTGCAGAATATCGTTCATGATTGCCGGCCACCAGAAGTAGACGCGCTGGCGCTGGCGTCTAGAACCACGCGCAGCTTAGTCGTTGTCTTATCTTCGCGCACGACCCCGTGATGCGGTATGACGTATATAGGTGTTGGATCGCGGGGATCGAACGACGCAGGAGAAACGTAATCTTTCGCAAGATAATCCTTTATTACGTCATCATATGCAGACCTAAGTTTAGGCGAAGCTTCTAGCTTTCTTTCGAGGCATATGAAACGCTTGCAGGCATTATCAAAAGAATTCCCAAGGGAATAGACATCCTCATTGAATGGCAGTGCTACAATGTACCTACCATTAACGGGATCGCGGGTTGTCGTGGACTTATAAAATAATTCACATTCAACATCAGATGGGTGTTGAATGGACGGTGCGGAGGGAAGCTCCTCGAGCTCCCAAAAACGCCTGACTAATGAGTCAATAGCGACAGGCTCCTGAGCGAGGCAACATGTCAGGGCCTGGGCGGTTCGATGCATACGTAACGTAGGCGCGGAGCCCATAATTACGTAGCCGAAAACAGTACGCAAAGCGCGCGGCACCGACGTGTCACGATTGTGGACACCGTCGGGGAGAAGTAAATGCGGGAAAAGAGAAGCACCTATTAAAGCGTCTATCTTACTAGGCACACCATATGATTCGTCGGCTAGCGGTAAATTATGTAGATGTGATAAATCACTGGTATTTATCAAAGACGTAGGCAGTAAGTCCGTTATCTGATCAACAACAAGTAGCGAAATATCAAAATTAATTTTGCTGTCGAATCGTGAATATAATTTAATATTAATCGGACTAGTGTTAACTACCTTTTCAGCCCCACCGAACCCCTTTACAACAGTACGGTTCATGTTCTGAGGTTGAATACCTAAACGCTCACAACACTCGTTAGTGATAAAATCGCTTTGTGAGGCGGAATCTAGAAGCGCGCGAATAATGTGTGGATTCCCCTTAGAATCGTAGGCAACGACTTGAGCGGTCGATAACAAAACAGTCGTGGACTGCTTGTTATGTGTGAGTGTATTACTCAAACACTGATACAATCGGGAATCAACAGATGCACACAGCGTAACATCTGACTGTGCCGTAGACGCGGCTAGGTTCGGAGAAGTAGGTGCAGGCGCGCAGACGGGGGGCGCCGCAGCGGTGAGCTCGACCGGCTGATTAGCGAGAGCGGCTTGCGCAGAGTACCCAGGGCGCGCGGTACCTGATTCGTTAAAGTGTAACAATGTGTGGTGATTTAATTTGCAAATACGACAATTTGACTTAGACGAGCAATTAGCGACTCGATGTTTTAAACTAAGACAGTTAATGCACGCATTGTTATCCTTCACACACTTATAACGCTGTTGTGGAGTCATTCCATTAAAATCGGCGCACTTAAATAAATGTTGATGCACAATATTAGCACATAGGCACCTGCACGCGGATTCAGCCGTTGTGCTTAAATATGTTTGACACTTCGGCGGCGAAGCGGTATTTAAACGCCGATTAGAGTTAACCGGACGCTTATTAGTTGAACAAGTTGGCTCAGTACGTTCTAAAACTTTGGCTCGATTTGAAATAAATTCGACTAAGTTATCAAAGGTAGGTATTTTTGTTGAGTATTTAATTTCAAATGCGCGGACGGTCTCAGGGTCTATTTTCTGTAAGGCGATATGAATCAGAATTAAGTCGGTAAGGTTATCCATTTTAAGGTTTTTTAAAGCGGCGACTGCGCTGCTAAATTTCTCAGTAAATAAATCAAAGTTGGTTGCTGAAGCACATTGCAAAGTTTTGAACTCAAACATTTGATTCAAATACGTAGAAACCAACATACGCTTGTCATCGTACTTATCAATGAGCGTTTGTAACAACAGACTATAATTTTGCGGACATGGAGATATTCCGGCGCACACAGACTGGGCTTTACCGGTTAGCTTCCCCAATAGGTAATACAATCTATCGGCGTCAGTGAGAGATGGATTATCGTGTATGGTCGATTTAAAACAGGCATAAAATAATGGCCATGAGCGAATGTCACCAGAAAACTGGACTAATTCAATCGGCGGGAGTCTAGGTTTAGACTTGTGCGGAACACTATCGCTATGTGGCGAGCATTGTGACTGCACTCGCTTTATCCTGCCATACAGAGACTCAAAAGCCATGAGACTCTTATAGTCGAGCTTAGCGGATGGGTTAGATGTCAATAAACAATTATTATATTCGTCCAGAACCCGTTTGAATTCATCGCGTAATGAATCTATTTGTGAGGATTCGTCAAGAAAACTTTCCGTTAGATCGGTGTTCGAAGAAAGATCGTAAATCTTTTGAACAATTTCAAAGATAGCTTCGCGTTTAGCCTGCAACGTAAGTAATCGTGTATCCTCTGCATCGTCATAATCAGAACCCGACTCATTCGTTTTCTTCGCTTGTTTAGGCATAACGAAGTTTATAAATTCAATCTATTGTAAACAAACAGCTGATCTGAGGTTTAATGAACCACAATAATACGATGAAATTAAGTGGGTTACTATTTTTCGTAAAGAATAGGCGGACAATGGTTTCCTACTACTTCCTACTTTGTTCGGTTAATAATGAACTAAAATGCATGAACAACTTGACAGTGAGTTATCGAATGAATGACCGAATAAATATGAATGAATGTCAAATCAAATATGGCGAACTTTTACAGCCTATAGAACGTTTCATATTATACGGCAAGACAACAATTAAATTTGAGGGTAGTTTAATATAGAAAATGAAAAGTAATTAAAACTCGAATTTATCCAAAGTTAGCGTTATTTAGGTACTGAATAAAGATTAGATGGAAAGTTAATGTGTTTATTTAAATGAGTAAACACTTATTTATGAGAAAGATCAACGCAATGTTGATCTACGCGGTATACTACAATGGGGTAGATTTATGAATGTTTCTCCTATCAGGGCCTATTAAATCCTAATAAGGGCGGCTGGAGGGTTCCAGTATTTAAAAAGATCAGAGATCCGGCTCGAAGGACCACAAATATGGTCACGCCAACAATAATTCAGTTCTGAAAAGTATCAGAACCAACCTTCGATAATAGCGGACGTGTTAACTACAGTGAATCGGCAGTGGTAAAAATCGAGGCGGAAAAGAGGAGAAAAGAAGGGACATGCAGCACTCACCTGGGGCATGCCAGCGGGATCCAATCTCCTTCGACTATCACACACCAGAGTATCACTACGCGGGTCGCGCGACCAATATTCGATTATAGTTTTAGTTCTTATTACACTGGGTAATCAAACACAAGGGTGCGTTTGGCGGAGCGGGAATATATTGAACTTTGCAGAGAGAGGCCCGAGATGATCCTCGTCTCTTCGCGGGTGGTCAGACGAAAAGGCTCGTCATGCGGTGCGGGTGGTCCGAGAGATCCGTTACACACGTGCGTCCGTGTGCAATTTCTTCGTCGAACTGACAGCTGTCAGTCCTCATCCTCTCGTGTTCACTTTTTGAATAATGCTAAAGCGCTGCATGTGCAGGTTGGGGAAAGGAGCGGGAAATACAAACTGCCTCATACTATAAGAATGAATCTATCAAATCAGTGTTGGCGTTACCAATTATAATTTGGTTTAGTACCTATAATGTACAAGATTTTGTCACGCTGTGAAAATAGTATATTGTTTTGCTTATCTGATTTAATAAACACGAAATATTAATGACCTAGTTTGATTTCAACTATATAATGTTTTAATATTCTCTAAAAACCACTTATGTGACAAAAAGTTGCAATTTTAAATCACCCATGTGTAGAAAAATAATTAAAATCATATAATTAGTCCATTTTTACTAATGATATTAAATTATTTCTATTTCAATACATTGGAATCACTTAGTTTTTCTTTATTACCAAGGGAATAAAAATATTTTCTAAGATTTTTTTGTAGCAGGAAGTTTATTTCGTTTTTCTGGAAAAGTTACTTTTTACACATGGGATATTTGAAATTTGCAATGACGATATACCCATAATATTTTTTATAGTTTTTACTTGTGTACTTTGTTAGTATTTAATAAGTGGATTGAATTTAATGTAAGTTAATACTATAATTGTTGTGCTATATGACAGTATTGCTTTTCAGAAAAAGGAATTTTGCCTGAAGAAGCTAAAGCTACAGCTGAAGTACTTATTTTTTTTTGATGGCCTCTTCGACTCCGTTAATAGAAGTTACGAAAATTCGCAAAAGCGGTCAGGGAAACTATTACTGCACTCACACCAAATTCGAATCAGTTCAAAATCTGGAAAGAAGTCAAGTCAATAATGAAAACAATGACATTTGTGGCAAAAGATGGCAAAACTTCTGTTGTGCCATCAATCACTAACATCAACATGTAACGTAATTAACGCACACCCTCAAACACCCCAATTAGAAAATTATGTTATAATCATAATACATACACTGAATTTTTAATTTAACATGTATATGCATTGTTATTTACTAAATTAGTTATACCAATTCTTGGAGAACTTTTTAGTCATACTATTACGCACGCAACGCACACAGTCGCACTAGCAGTTATCGCGCCGCTCGACTCGACACAACATAACGAAACTACGGAAAAAGCCGACAATACACGATTGTTTACGTTGACGAAATATTATGAAACCAATGATATTTTATTAAAATATCATTGTATGAAACATTAACCGACGACGTCCGAGAAAAGAATTGTTTATTTACGATCTATGTCTAGTAAACATTATGATTGCATCTTTCCATCACACTTTTCAGGCTTTCGAAGACGAGTACGTGTACGCACGTTGGCTCCCCTGTCGATGGCTGTGTTTGGACGGAACGTGCCGTGGTCGCGAAGTCATATAAGTAGCAGCTAACATTGTCCTGCGGGCCACTCTTGTACCATACCTTTGGTTAAACGTTCTGCAAGCTAGAGCCACATTATCACCACACATTGCCAAAGTCCTCACCATTTCGGTATACTGAACATTAGTGTATTGGAAAGACATTGCACGCGAAAGAATATTTGATAACACTACGTAACTTCTTTCCACTAATATTGCCCGCGCGTGACTAATGTTTATTGTTTACATTTATGTTAGCTTTCATCGTAGCCGCGCAAGCGGTGGTACATTGTGGCTATCTCGCTCTATCCTGGGCTTTTAGTTTGCAGGAGAAAGGGAACGAAAGTAAGTAGGTGGTTTATCGGTGTCCTTTGTCCAGTTCCTGTTAGTGTGTGCGTGCGGTCAAATCGCTAAGTTTACAATGCATTTGTAAAGACCTTAGCGTTCTTGGAATAAGGTTTATTTTTCTTTATTTTATATTGAATGATGGAATTTGTATGAATACAAATAAAACTGCGATTTTAAAAGTCTTATTACTTTGATTTACGGTCCATTTCAATTTGTTTTGACTGTACAGCGTTAATATGACAATAATTTCCGTAGTTTTAATTATTTTTGGGATAAAAAATTACCTATATTAAAAATTATATAAATCGATTCAGTAAACGATTCTGAACAAACTATTTTCAGGATGTGCGTTAATTAAGTTACATGTTGATATTTGACCAATAAATTGTTCCAGGAGCACAATTGTAAGTCCATATGGCTCAGACATTTTAATCAGGACCCTTTAGAAATTTTTTTTGATTGTGTTCGTAGCCATGGGGCTAGAAATACTAACCCCACGAGTGCAGGCTTTGAATATTCTTTTGCTGCTTTATTAATAAATAATTTAAATGGCGTGCACTCTGCAGGTTCTAATTGTGAAAAAGACATGTGCAATGAGAGTATGTTTCATACCTTAGGCCGATTATTTTTTAATAATAAATCAATGTCATGTGCTCCTCTTGAAATTGATTTTAATATCATTATGAATAGTGATCATATCATGTTGAATTTTAAAAACAAAATAAAAGATGTTAAAATTAAGGCACAAATTTCTTATGCCTTTAAAAAATAAAAATAAATATTTAAAAATTGTAAGGAGTGCAAAGCTTGCTTTTTTACGAAAAATAAAGATAATTTAGATTACATACAAATGAGAGATTACTCCCTAGAAAATAAATTTTTGACATACCATACTGAAGAAGCCATGGAATGTTTTCCAAAACAGCAGGATATGATTACATTATATAATAAGAAATCATGTGAATATTGGTCAAATAAAAAATATACGAAGACTGTTTTAAGCACGGTTTGTGATTATAATTTTATTAAGTGTCTTGACCATAACACTAATAAAATTATAAAAGGATTTAGAACACATTATGAAGTGAATGACAGTGCAGGAAATGGCTCACCAATATCATGGGGTCTCAACTCGAACAAATTATAATTAGTCTTAAATAAAATTCATAGATGGCAGCATAGGCAACAATTATGAAATTTACAATCGCTAAAAACTGATAAACGTCTGAATTTGGCTGAAGTAAGATTAGTAAAAATCAAAACTTCCTTGTTTAATGCTGATTTATCCATTTAAACTCATAAATCGCGTATTTCCAATAAACATGATAAGTGAAACCTTTTACTTGAATTCGAACCCATAGAATGATAAAGTTAATCATGAGCTCTTTGCAATAGATGGCGTTTTACTCAATTTGTCATCACAAACAACATATTTTTATAATCTAGTACCTACTTTATAAAGAAATGAAGGAATTGAAAAGAAATCTATTAACATGTTTGTGTCTTCTTAATTATATTTTTTTTCATTTTACCAATACCTTTCTAAAACTTTCTATAAAAAACCGGCGAAGTGCGAGTCGGACTCGCGCACGAAGGGTTCCGTATCTATAGTAAAGTGACACAAAACTATATTTTACTTTGACAGTACTAAGATGGCACCGAGTTATTAATTTAGTGAAAATGGCAATTTTGCTATTCTGAATTTGACGTTTTTCACCTAAAATTTTGATTGTCTAACTATAAATTTGACTATTTTTAATCGCGATTAAAAAGGTGTAGAATAAAATTAGTTGTCATGAACTAATTAATATTCACACCAACATTGGAGATGTTGGTGTGAATATCGGGTCGGTGGTCGGTGTGAAGTCGGATTAGGTTAGACGTGGAATCGCGATTGTCAAATTCGATTTTGGTTGTGTGAAAATTATTTTTAAATTTAGAGATTTTTTTACAGAATAGTTTAAGATTCTCATAGCCAAAAGCAAGGAATTTTTGTGATAGTTTATTTCGGTGTACAAGAGAATCGGCACCATTAAACTTTAAAAAGCTAATTTTTATTACAAGTGCACGAAAAATAATCGCCGCAATTTTATTACATCAGTGCGAACGTGAGCTTACCGTCAAAATGAGTTCGGACGAAGAACGCGTGATTTCAGTTTTAGGGTTTTAGCAATAGTAGATTTGATAACGAGGAGATGAAAATCTAGATTGAGCATTGAAATACAAAAAGAATACATAAAGAGGCATTCACTGCCGCGTGAAAATTGCTAGCTCACTCACAAAAATGAAACTATTCCGCCAACTCGAGATATTTTTGTTGTATTGTTATTATACTTGTCCTTAAACGTACCGTGCGATGTGTGAATGCCATAAGTATCTAAGTCGACTTCTAGATGGCGATATAAAACTACAGTCTCTGGCAATTTGTGAGTCGCTGATGCTGCCATCTGTTGAAAAAATGGAGGAAGAGAAACAGCCAGGTTTAAGGAGGTATCATTTCGTTGTATGGGATGGGATTGGGTATCTGTACTAGTATTATATTATCTGTGCCAATATTATTAAAAGAGAAATAAAAAATGATTAAATTAATGTAATTCTTTTCTTTGAAATTCATTGAGTCGTTTTCATTACACCATGTTTTATATATATTGCATATGATTTACACTAAATTAATAACCCATGGTGTAATGAAAATGGATAAAGCAAGAAAAACAACGAAAACGGCACAATGTAGCGAGGTATGAACCTACCTATACCTTTGCTACCTATACCTATAGGTATATTGTAAAGTTTTATAACTCGTTAAATTAACAAGAGATGGCGCTGCGACTATAACGTCTCGACTGATAACTCTATCTCAGTAGGTATATTCAATGTACTCAGGGGATTCAGTCGGAAGAAAACATTATACACAGTGTCACGTGCCTGCAACCCGATATTATTCGATAAATTAATAATAGATGGCATTGTTCTAAATAAATTTTCAATACATGATATCACTAATCTAATATTAGTAAGGGCAACATTGTATTGACAATTTTTTATGCGTTTCATTTCAAGCAGCACGATTAGTGCCTTTCCCACAACAATATCTGAGACTTTCGTGGGTAGTGGTGAAGGATTAACAAGTGCTTTTGTTTGTCTTAAGAATTTTTTCGATTTTAGTGAATTTTACAAGTGTGAACTTCAATCGAGACTATTCGCTGTGTGTGTTCTGTAGTTTAAGGTTTGTGTAATCACTAACTTTTTATATTTTAAAGATTTTATCCCGTATCCGACATGAGTACCAAAAAACCCCCTGACCCTCCTGATCCCTTTAATTACACTCCGGTTTTAACGATTTCTCTCCCCAATGACGAACTGCTTAATGATTCAATGGATTCCGAATCTGCAAGTAGAAAAAGACTGGCCACTTCTTCCCCAACTACTGTAACGAATCCTCCAAAATTACCCAAAAAAGAAATTGGAAGACAGTCTTACACACTAAGGCATAATCCGCCATATGTTGTTCACGTTTCCTTAAAAGATGGCGAGACACCTGGTACTGTTTTACATCCGGTAAAATTTGGCATGTTTTTAACGCAAAACAACTACAGCAACATCCTCCTAGGTAGTGTCAAACGCCTAGGAAGGAACCGTGTTTCGGTTGAGTTTAAGTCACACCAGGACGCAAACAGCTTCTTGACAAGTAGTACACTAATTCAAAATAACTTTGTGGCAAAAATTCCTCAATTTAACATTACCCGTTTAGGCCTTGTTAGAGATGTACCGAGCGAATGGACGGAGGATGAGGTCATTAAAAATATCAGGGTGTCTGATGGATGCAGCCCCGTTATAAAGGCAAGGAGAATGAACCGAAAGGTGAGTTCTCTGGATGTTACAGAGTGGAAACCCACTCAAACTGTAGTTCTCACTTTTGATGGGCAAGTCTTGCCTAAGCGAGTTTATTGTTTTTATTCTGCCCTTCCAATTGAGAGATATATGTACCCGACTATTCAATGTTTTAATTGTTGTCGTTTCGGTCACACGCGGACAGTTTGTCGCTCAAAACCCCGTTGCTTTAAATGTGGTCAAGACCACCCAGGCGATGGATGCCAAGTTCCCACTGATGGTGCCATTTGTGTATCATGTTCTAGCAATCACTATGCTAACGATAAGGCTTGTCCTGAATTGGGTCGGCAGAAGGGCATAAAAGCTCTTATGGCCGAGAAATCTGTCTCTTATGCGGAAGCAAGTCAGGTTTTCCCTCCAGTTTCAAGATCGTATGCTGAAGTGTCTAGAGTGTCCCATAAACCTAAACCAATACCTACCTCGCACAACTATCCCAGCCCAGATTCCCAAGTACCAAAATCATACCGTAAAACGGTCTTTCTAAAACCCAAATCTCATGCCCCTCTTTCACCTAGCTATGACAAGCAGACTCATCAAGCCCTTATTCAGGACTACTCCTTCTCTCCTTCTCAAAATGGTTGCGCTTTCCCCAGGGAAGGCGCAAGCAGTCCTGATAAGTCTGAAAATATACTCAATATTATCGCTAATATGCTAATTACAGTATTAGCTAATCCTGCACAATCCTTACCCGACCACGTTGCCAACAAACTGACATCAATCATTAATTATATAAATAATATTCCATCCCCTGACATTCCTTCAATGGAACGTGAGGAGTATTACTCCCAGGAAACCTGACCTACTCTTTCTTATTAACAAATTCAAGCCTTCGATCTGCGGCATCGCTGAGACATGGCTTCGTTCTGATAGTAATTTCAGAATTCCATGTTTCAGTGATCTTCGCCATGACAGATCAGATGGTTATGGGGGATGCTTTGTTCATTAATAACAAAGTACCATTCTCCCCAATTCCTCTACCCTTTGTTGGTGACAACATCAATGTTGTTGCTGTTAAGGCCGAGGATATAAATATCTTTAGTTTTTATATCGCACACCCACAAATTGAAGATCTTACTACAATAAAAAGTTTGCTAAGTAATGTTCAAGGTCCATTACTTATTATGAGCGATTTAAATGGCCATCACTATAGATGGGGATCAGAAACCTGCGACAACTTTGGTACAGGCCTAGTGGATGTATTAGATGAGCTTAATCTATGTGTGATAAATGATGGCAGTGCTACACGTAGATCTGCCCCAGGGCAGCACAGCAGCTGTGTTGATCTAACATTCTGCTCATCTAGTATAGCCAGCCTTTTTAATTGGAGTCGCTTGAATATGACTTATGGGAGTGATCATTATCCCATCATGGTTGAAATCCCTTCCAAGACTATTCCGGACAAAATTTCCCCCCCAATGTAAAATACCAGCTGAACTCAGTGGATTGGGACCTCTACTCCAAAATTATAGACTTACGGGTCTCTTCCCTTCCATCCATTAATTCTGAAACTGCTCAGGAATGCTTCTCCTCTTTTTCCAAAACAATATCCACTACAGCAGATGATTTATTCCCTCCAAAAAAACCGCCAACCAACAAAATTCCGTCCCCGCCATGGTGGGATAGAGATTGCTCTGCCGTGATCAGGGCCAGGAATGAGGCTGAAATGAATTTCAACTCCGACATGAACCTGGATAACATCATTGCCTTTCAACGTATCTTGGCTAAGTCCAGAAAATTGCTCAAGAATAAGAAGAGAGAAGGTTGGCGAAAATATTGTGGATCGCTGAGTCCTTCCACTCCAGCGTCGGCCGTGTGGCGTAAGCTGAAGTCGTTCAGGAGTAGTTTGAGGCCCCCCTCCGGGAGCATACTTTCTGAGGAGCTGGGTAACCAGTTTCTTTCTAAACTGGCTCCAGTCTATGTTCCTTGTATGGACGAATGTGCCGCTACAAGCTCTCGGCTGGCATCGGACGACCCTCTGGATAGGCCATTTACTTTGGGGGAGCTAAAATCGGTTCTCGCCCATGTAAAGGATTCTGCGCCTGGAGTGGATGGATTCCCCTACTCCTTCATTACTAAAGCGGGTGATAAGACCCATCAGTACTATCTGGACTTAGCCAATTACTGTTTTTCTTCCGGTTATATTCCTCCTGAATGGAAGGTTCAAGTCGTCATCCCTATATTAAAACCTGGTAAAGATCCTAGTGATCATTGTTCTTACAGGCCAATTGCTCTATCGTCCATACTTATTAAGCTTTTAGAGCATTTGATTAAAAACCGTCTAGAATGGTTCGTAGAAAACAGGAAACTGCTCCCGACGACTCAATTTGGCTTCAGGAAAGGTTTGGGTACAGCTGATAGTGTGGGTACCCTCACATCAATGATCCGACTGGCCCTTAGCAGAAATGAGTCTGTGGTTGCCGTTTTCTTAGACATTTCAGCTGCCTATGATTCTGTCCTCCTCCCACTTCTCAGGCAGAAGATGCAAGAGCTGAGAATCCCGGCTAGGATTTGTCAAATCATAGGCAACATTTTTTCAAATCGTTGTGTTAAACTCAGGATCCCCGGGGAAAACTCTGAGCTGAGGTCGGTTTGGAAAGGTCTTCCTCAGGGATCCGTGCTTAGTCCCCTGTTATATAATATTTATACATTTGACCTTCCTTCCTGTTTAAATTTTAACTGTAATATACTTCAGTATGCTGACGATATTGCATTATTGGTCTGTGGCACTTCTATACAAGATGCCGCTCAGTCCATTAATATCTCTTTGTCCTCGTTAAACCAGTGGCTTTTAGGTCACGGGTTATCTTTAAGTGCTCCAAAAAGTTCAGCAGTTATCTTTACTCGCAGACGCCTCATCCCCCAAGTCGACATTAATATTGACGGTCAAGCTATCCCAATAGAGGAGAAGGCCAGGTTTCTTGGGGTTACCCTGGATTCTAAACTGTCCGGAGTGGATCACATTAGTAACACGGTTAAAAAATGCGAGCGCTCAGTCTCGGTCCTTAAAGCTTTGGCAGGTGTCTGGTGGGGTGCTCACCCATACACCTTAAAACTAGTCTACAATGCGCTGGTCAGAAGTGTGCTCGATTACTGCAGTTACTTAATTGAACCATGTAACAAAGAAGCTTTGCATAAACTGGATTCTGTCCAAGCCAAATGTCTGAGGACCGTCATTGGTGCCATGAAATCCTCCCCCATAAATGGTCTTCAGGTAGAATGTGCAGAACCTCCTCTTAACCTTCGTAGACAATACTTAGCGGATCGTTTCTTGTCAAAAGTTTTCTCCCTTTCGTCCCACCCTCTACCTCCCATTTTGGAACAAATCTACCTCTCTCTGAACGTATCATCCTACTGGAATAATAAATCTATTCCATTGATGAATAGGTACAGAGAGCTTAAACACCTCTCATCGCCTGTTTGTCAATACCCCACTCTTCCGGTCTTTTCTTCCGCTTTTGAGGTGGTCCATTTCAGGCCAAAGGTCGTTTTGGGACTTGGTATCTCCAAAAATTCCCAGGACGTAAAAGGCGACTTCGATCGGGCCATTAAAAGATATTGGGAGGGTTGGAATTTGTTCTATACGGACGCATCCAAATTGTCTTCAACAGGATGTACAGGTGTTTCAACATATTTTCAAAATTCAAAAATTGCCCTTTTATTCCAATGCCCACCAGAGGCCTCAGTATTTACAGGAGAATGCATAGGTATCCTAGAAGCCATCAATTTCATTTTAACGCATAATATTAAAAATTCAGTAATTTTCTCGGACTCTCGCAGTAGCATACAAGCTTTAGCTCAAAACCAACTTAAATCTAAAATTCATAGCAAAATTATTTTTGATATCCTTAATTTATTATACATTTGTTCGAACAACGGTTTAAACATTGAAATAGCTTGGGTTCCTAGTCACTCGGGCATAGGTGGCAACGAATGCGCCGACTCACTGGCAAAATTTGCTACATCTAACCCGGTGGATCAGAAACACTACATGGTGCATAGTTACGACTTACGGACTGACACCAAACATAAGCTGTACAACTCATGGTCAGCAGTATGGCAGGTAAGCTCAAAACTCAAGGGCCACTATGTGAGAGGAGTATTATGATGTAGCAACATTAATGTAGTGGGGTTTTTTTTTATCTATGGTACGCCACAGAACATATATACCCTACGGGTGGTACGCGGTACGCGGGCTGGGATGGCTCGACACCGGACCGGTTGAGAACGTTGTAAGAAGTCTCACCTGATGATTATAAAATACATAATAATTATAGCTAAGAAGTGTTTCAATTATATATTACCATCTTACATGGCGCTGAGGACGACGACAACTAAAAGTCGACGCTGGAAAAATTAAAAGAGGTGAGAAATGGAGCAACTGCACCGCCGCCGCCATTATCTTTTGTCGGAACGAAATCGAAAAAGAGAAGTTTCGAGAGCAGTAAACAAAGGTTTGACTTATATTTTCTCGCCAGTGGAGCAGATACACGTTTAAATGATGAACAGAAAAAAGCTCTATTATTACACTGCATCGGTGAAGAGGGTTTGATAATTTATAATAGTTTCGAGGACAAGGCAAGCATAACATTCAATGAGGTACTCATACGTTTGGAGAAACACTGTATTCCACCCACAAATGAAACGTATAACAGATACCTATTCTTCTCAAGAAAACAAAAAACGGACGAACAATACGAAGAATATTATACAGCACTAAAATCTCTTAGTTTGGATTGTAATTTTGGAAACCTGAAGGATAGTCTTATAAAAGATCAAATAGTACTGGGAATTACAGATGGTAATATTAGAGAAAAGTTACTAAGAATACCGGATTTAACTCTTGACAAGTGCATGAGTATATGTAAAGCCGCACAAGTGGCTCAAAGTCAAATAAAAACTCTAAATAGTGAGCAGTCAAAAGAAGTAGCTGCAGTAAACAAAGGTAGATGCAGACGCCCATCATCAAGTAACCGAGAGCCAAAAGCCAGGGGTCGGAGTAGAACTCCAGGTCAAGCAAGGTATGGTGCGAGAGGAACGTCCAGTGGCAGACAATCAAATTTTCAAGAAAGGTCAGGTGAGCACTTCAAAAAAGATGCCAGTACATCAAGACCATGTGGTAAATGCAATAAGTTTCATGGTTATGCTAAATGCCCAGCATACGGTAAAAAATGTGTAAAATGTAATAAATTTAATCATTTTGCGTCATGTTGTACTTATAAATGTTCTGTAGTCAACAGTGAAAAGGTAGAACAGTTTAGAATAGATACAGTTTATGCAGTAAACTCAGTAGACAAGGAGTGGTATATAAGTATCCAAGTAAATAACAAATATGTAAAATTCAAAATTGATACAGGTTCTCAAGTGGATATCATAAATAGAAATACAATGAATCAATTAAAATTGCAATTAAATTCATGTAAGAATATAATAAGATTGACAAACTTTGATGGATCTGACATCAATATACTTGGAACTTGTGATGCAAAATTAAGATACAACAACAGTGACTGTATATGTAAACTCTTTGTAGTGAATTTAGACACACCCAGTATTTTAAGTTATTCAACTGCAGTAAAGCTTGGTATTATTAGTAAGGTGAGTTTGGTAAATAAAAGTGGCATTGTGTCAGAATATAGTGAATTATTCACTGGATTAGGTGAGTTAAAATATGAATATGATATTAAATTAAAGGAAAATTGTGTACCTATTGTAGAAAGACCTAGAAAAATTCCATTTAAATTACAAAATCAAATTAAAAGTGAATTGGATAAATTAGTGAGGTTAGGTGTCATTAGAAAAGTAAATGAGCCTACTGAATGGGTTAATTCTATGGTTGTAGCGAAGAAGAACGATGGTTCTATCAGACTTTGTTTAGATCGGCAGAATTTGAACAAATGTATAATCAGAGAAAGATAATAAAATGAGCACTTTTAAGGAATTAGTTGCTAGAATGCCTAATGCTAAGTATTTTTCGGTGCTAGACGCCTCTATAAAATTATCAGAAAAAAGTCAATTATATACAACATTTAATGCTGGTGAATATGGGAGGTATTGTTATAAAAGATTACCCTTTGGTTTAAACTCAGCACCTGAAGTTTTTAGTAAATGTTTTCATGACATATTTTGTGACATTTTGAGGGAGTAGAACAATATGTTGACGAATTGTTAATATGGGGTGAATCTAAAGAATCCCATGATAAGAGATTAAAACAAGTTTTGAACAGGGCTAAACAAGCAGGAGTAAGATTCAACAAAGATAAGTGTCAGTTTGGTGTAACTGAGGTCAAATATGTAGGCCATATATTGAGTAGCACAGGTATTAGACCGGATACAGAGAAAGTTAGAGCTATTGTTAATATGAAAGAGCCCACAAGTAAAAAAGAGTTACAAACATTTCTAGGAATCATAACTTATGTATTTAAATTTATACCTAACTTATCAGATATTACAAATTCATTGAGAGAATTAGTGAAAAAAGATTCAATATTTGTTTGGGGTGAAAGACAAAGGGAAGATTTCAATAAATTGAAGCTAATCTTAACTACGGAACCGTTTTTAATATTTTTTTATATGAATAGTCCTATTACACTGTCGGTTGACAGTAGTAGTACAGGGTTAGGAGCAGTTTTATTACAACATAATAAACCAGTAGCTTATGCATCTAAAGCACTAACTGATTCGCAGAAATCATGGGCACAAATTGAGAAGGAATTATTAGCAATTGTGTATGCATGTGAAAAATACCATCAATACATATATGGCAAACAAATTACAGTGGAAACTGATCATAAACCGCTTGAACAGATATTTAAAAAATCAATGAATGAAACTCCTTTACGATTGCAGAAATTAAGAATGCGCATACAAGGTTATGACTTAGATATTAAATATAAACCTGGTAAAGAGCTCTTAATGGCTGACGCATTATCTAAGGCATATGTACAAGATAACATATGTAATCAGGATATCAATGAAAACATAGAAATGAATGTCTGTATGATTATAGAAAATTTAAATATTAGTGAACAAAAATTAAAAATATTTCAAGAAGAAACGGCTAAAGATGAAAACTTGATATTGCTTATTAATTATATTCAAAATGATTGGCCTAAGTATTCAGATATACCATTTCAATTAAAGTTTTATCATTCTATTAAAGAAAGCTTATATGTAGCCAATGGTTTAATATTCAAGGATTCAGCTTTGTTACTACCAAAATCATTACGTTGTGACATGTTAAAGCAAATTCATTACAATCATATGGGTTATGAAAAGTGTAAAAATAGAATAAAAGGATTGTTATATTGGCCACATATGTATAAAGAAATAGAAGACATGATTAAAAATTGTGACATCTGCTTACAGTATCAAAAAAGTCATAGTTAGAACCATTAAAATTAAGAGAAGTTCCTGATAAACCATGGAGTACAATAGGAGCTGATATGTTTTTCTTTAATAATAAAATCTTTTTATTAATAGTAGATTATCTTACTAAGTATGTAGAGTTATGTGAACTAAAAAACCAATCAGCTGAGGAGCATATAAAAGCTTTACAAACATCATTCTCTAGATGGGGAATCCCTGAATTATTATATACAGATGATGGAGCTCAATATAGAAGTTCTGTATTTGTAGATTTCTGTCAGCAATTTGGGTTTAAACATAAGACATCAACGCCTTATTATGCTAGGTCTAATGGGATGGTAGAACGCCACATTCAAACAGTTAAAAAGATGTTAAAAAATGTTTATTGGAAAATAAGAATATAGATTTAGCTATGCTAGAATACAGGAATATGCCTATTGATAATGAGTTGAAGTCGCCAAACGAGATGATGATTGGTAGACAAGTAGCTTCTTTGTTACCTGTGAATAGACATGATTATGAAACAAAGTTTAAGAAAATAAAAAACTATGTACAAAAGAAAAATGACAGTTATAAAATGTATCATAATACTCCTCTCACACACTACTACGCCAGTATCCAACCCAGCATCCAGCGGAAACCTTGGTTTTTTAAGTGTCCAAAATTGTCAAGAAAAACTGTTGCAACCTTGTGTAGACTAAGACTTGGTCACTGTTGCAGTCCAGTATTTCTAAATAAGATCCGTGTTCGTGACAATTCTTTGTGTGAATGCGGTCTTGATGATGGAACCCTAGACCATATCTTTTTCTCATGCCCTTCGAATTCCCAATCCTTTGACTTGTATCATAAGCTTTCCAAAATAAAAATCCCCCTTCCTACTAACTTCCATTCCCTCTTGACTAACTTTTCTCCAAAACTAATCCAAGTTCTATCAAAATTTTTAAATATAAATGATATCAAAATGTAGTCTGGTGTGTAGTAATAACAACTTTGTAAATATATATGTTGATTTGTAGTGTCTTAAATATATATATTATTATTATTATTTCTTATTTAGATTTACTAGCAAAAATTGTCTTGTCCTTACAGCTACTAACATTATTATAACAACTAAATAACTACCACGAAGTGAAAAATTCGACGGCTCACCTTGCTGCGCTGCCGTCACCACATGACGCTGGCAGAATAGTCGACATCGGCTCAGTTGCCAAAGGAAAAAAAAAAAAAAAACAATATCTGAATATTTACACTGACAACTTTTTTTTTTAAGTAATGCTTTATTAAACTTCTTTGAGTTGTTTATGTTACATTTAGGAAAAAGTTGGAGTTCTAGCAAAATGAAAAGTAAACTAATGATTATTGGAACGAAACTTATTTGCTATGGCGCATGGCGCCCAGAAAACCGGTCGGCCACACAATCACAGAGTACTTTTATTATAGCAGCAGGCCGTACAATCTTAGAACATTTTACCATGCAACTGAGCGAAAAAGAGCACCGTCATCTAGTCCACAAGTCCTGCTATGTATGAATCACAGATATATTAACTATTATAGATGTGACAGTCACTTTTCTGCTTAGTTTCCCAGTGTTCCGTTTTGGCGCTGTTGTAGTCACCGGTTTCGACTAGACTATAGAATGATATGTATACGCTTAGTGATTGCAATAGTTTTAATATCGATATCGATAACTAGTGATGTCTGACTTGTTGATGTCTGTGCTCCTTGGTTGTCCTGGTAATTTTATTATTGCTAATTTATTTACTAATTAAAACACAACATATTTTTTAATATCTTTATTTATTTATTCAAACATTTTTTCCTTAACCTAAAGCTTTTATATTTAATTAGTGCCCGTTTTTGAGGCTCACCCATCTTGCATATATATTTTTCTTCAACTGCCCCCTTCAAAATTTTATTAATTATGTTACACCAATTGTGTACTTGTAATCTTAATATAACATTTATAAAAGTGTTAATTACAATTTTTTTATGCTCTGCACACCCTAGCCAGGAAAACCTTATTGTGTTAAGAATTCTTTTTTTCAAATTGCTTTTGATATTATTTTTATAACAATTAACATTTAAAAAACTATGTATTAACGTAGTTATATCTCTGTATAAAATTAAAAGTTTTTCAGTAGGATATACCAAATTATTATTTTTTAAAGATTTATATTCTCTAAATTTAATATATGTATGTATGTTTTCTTCATTCTTTGTGGTATATGTCTGCAAACAGGCATTGCATTTTACAAATTTAGAAATTTTTCTACAAACATAGCCAGCTGTGTAAGCTGAGCAGTGAACTCTCACTTTTTCTAAAATTAGCTGATCCACTAAAATGTTTTCTTTTGGACATTCCTGTAAAGAGGATAGAAGCTCTTGTCCCCGTGAAGAAGATGGGATTTGTTTGTTATCTTCCATATTTTCTTTATTTACATTTTCAGATAAACATTTTATGTTCACAATACTATTTCCTTCATCTTCTTCACAGTTGGCATACTTAGAATGCGGGCTCAGCAAATTTGTTATCAAAAGTGATTTGAACGCATATATAAAAGCATTTGGGTCAGGGTTTACATTTCTCGAATTGAGAGCCGTTACACGTCCAAAAAAATTTTCTAGTGGATCTTGGTTTATTCTTCTTGGATAATAATACACCACACCATATTTATTAAATAATAATTTGGATATCCTTAAAAAACTTTCCAGGGTAGTGATCCAACCCTGCAGAGATGGCACTTTCACAAGTCGAGGCTTTCCTAACTGTAAAGCACGCTTGCTTGTTGAATCAATATAATGTAATGATTTTAATTTCTTAATAGAATCGACCCAAAATGTGTGATGTGGTGAGTCTTCTTTCACGGCCCTTCTAAGTTTTCCGGCTTTGAAACCACCAGGATAACCATTGACACTGTCAAATAATTTATCTATGAACTCAACAACTTCTGCTGTTGCGGCCATTGTGCTATTATTTTCTCCACTATGTAAGCTAACTGAAAAAAAAAAAGAAAATGTTCACCTTAGTAAGAATAACACAACACCAAAACATACAATGTTTGTCATTATTTGTGCAGATGTTGCCCCAACCACACATAAAAATCTAACCCTCTTTATCACCAAGGTGTATTACATGTATTCTATAAGTTTTATGCAATGTTTTTGTTTTTAAATATGTGTATAAAATATGTTGTATACAAAACCTGTATAATAATGTTAGGTACCTTGATGAAAGCATGTAGTTGAATAGTTTGAAACAGTCTTAATACATGTTTAAAACAAATAATTATATCTTGGCAAGTATTTTACAAGTTTTGTGTCAAACTAGTTTTTAACTTGTTTCGTGGTGAAAACGAGGCGTTAGATTAACTTATACAACAACCCAACATACAACTTATCACATGAATAGTTTACTGAAAGAATTTTTTAATTTATTTTAAAAATTTTGCCTCACTATGAAGATCTGAATCGTGGGTATCTTTACAAACATATTATTATAAAATCACATACACAAAAGCCCAGACCTGGAACAACTACTCGTAGATCATACAAATATTTGCTCTATGTGGGAATCGAACCCGCGACAAGCAGCAGGACTATGGGTACTATATAAATTTTGTACTCACTGACTGCATTGGTATACTTCAGCATAGCCACCATTCGTGCACTTAGTACTTGAGCAGCTACGCTGACTTTCATTTTTTTCATTTTGCTTGGATCCACATGACGGGCTGTTAATTTCGGCAATGCTTTAGTGTGCCCCAAGTTGCTGTCAATATCGAAAACAAATTCGATATCCTTCCATGATGCAGTCTTTCCTTCCCAAATGATGTCTTTGGTCATGAAATTGTTCCTTAAGCCTTTCAATAGGTGGGGAGGGTCATGGAAGACACTTACATCATAACCGCTAATGTTGACTGATCCATCTACAAAAAATAAAACACTGTTATTGAATATTGCAACAAAATAAAGTTAGACTGACACTTCACTTATTCTTAATGATATGTATTTACCATCATGAACAGATTGAATGTTTCTTGATTTGATTGTGTCTTCCCTCAATATTTTAAGAGCTGTCCGAAATGTTGATCCTTGATCACAAACTAGCCCTAATGGTATTAAGCCAGTTAATCCAATTTGGGACACCATTTGCTTCAAAATGTTTTGTAGCTCAGCTGCTGAGACAGTTCCTTCACAGAAGTAATATGCTATAGTCTGTCGCCAGGGAGAGCATATTCCTCTAACAGAGGAATATGCTCTATCCGATGCCTCTATCAGAGTACTTTAATTTCCTTTCCCCAGCTAAATCTACAAACCCAACAATCTTATCTTTCTTCTCATTAAAAGTAAGATGTGGTGTAATAGCCACTTCATCAAAAACAACTGTGCATAGTTTTTGTTGGATATCCCAATTTTGACAGGTGCGTGAAATATGTTCAAAAATCTGAGGATTCAGCCCTGGTTCCATTGAGACCTTTTCAGATAAGCGTATCAATGTTCTCTTGTTTGGTAGAGCAAACATCTTTTCCAACAATCTATAGCCTTTAGGACTTTGCTTCATCAAGAGCAATGCCAACAACTTTTCTTCTAGGCTGAATCTTCTAGCCATTTTGCTTTTTTGGACTTGTTTAAGCGTGTCCGTTTCGACCGCGCGGCCACGGCGAAATTTAAAAAAAAAAACCGCGCCAAGATTTTGTAAAAATTTGTAGAAGTTGATTCCCAAAACCATAAATTTGTCAAAGTTATGGTTAAAAAGTTATAAGGGTTTGAACGTGGCCGCGCCATTGAAACGCGGCGAACCGCGCGGCCACGGAGATCTTTAAAAGTAAGCGTTGCAGAGATCTGAAATTCAGGTAAATAACAGATTGAATTTGTAAAAAATTTGTAAAAATATAGAAAAAAATCCTAGGTTTATATTTTGGGAGCTATAAGACTAAAACTCCATGGCCGCGCCATCGAAACGATGAAAAATACGTTATCGCCGATATCTCGCTGAAAAAGCATCGCAGGGGTCTGAAGTTTTTTGTAAAACGTAGATTTGAATTTGTCGAAACTTGTAAAAATACTACAAAAAATCCTAGGTTTATGTTTCAGGAGCTGTAAGACTAAAACCTCATGGCCGCGCCATTGAAACGGTCAAAAAACACGTTATCGCCGATATCTCGCTGAAAAAGCATCGTAGGGGTCTGAAGTTTTTTGTAAAACCTAGATTTGAATTTGTCGAAACTTGTAAAAATACTACAAAAAATCCTAGGCTAATATTTCAGGAGCTGTAGTACGGTATCGCGTAGAAATAAGTCGTGATTATTTATCGAAGAAAGTAATTTTAAAGCGAGGTTTTTGTAAACAACACCAATTAATATGTAAAACTACCGATACTAGGCAAAAAACATGTATTTTTTCGGTATTTATAACTTTCAATACGTTTTGAATATTTCGATAGGGTGACCATGGCTTTTTGTTTACAGAAAACTTTCCACCTATCGTTTTGGAAATTGTATCTCAAGGATTCTAAATTAAATTAAAATGAAACGACAAGATACAAAAAACATATTTATATTTCTTTTATAATCATATAAATCACAGATTATTTACTTATACTTTCTTTCAAAGTCACAAATCACAGATTATTTGCTTACACTTAGTTACACTACTATATAGGGTGACTGGTAAACAGTGATCGATACTTAAACACGTGAATTAGCTCATCATTATGAACAACTTTTACTATGGGACCAAACCTGAAATCGCGAAAAAAGTATCAGCTGTTCCATACATTTACGATCGCATAACTCGTCAACATGTATGGAACAGCTGATATTTTTTTCGCGATTTCAGCTTTGGTCCCATTGTTGCCATGTTCATAATGATGAGCTAATTCACGTGTTTAAGTATCGGTCACTAATTACCAGTCACCCTAAATATATTTCTTTCAGTCACAAATCACAGATTATTTGATTATTTTATTATTATTTATTTATTATTATTAAACATAGCTCGCATAGACTATCTACCTACGCCCCGCTCGGTAAAAAAACAAAAAATACTTTTTTTTAAATATTTTAACCATGTATTCCTACAAAACTAACCCTCAGTTAGCAATATCTTTGTTCAAGCAATTTAAAAATTTGTTCAAGCAGTTTCTTAGAGAGAATTTTTGGTGCCAGAGTCTATGTCTTTTTAAAAATAAGTATAGTAGTATAAGTAGCACTTTTTCCAGAGTTCTAAAAATAAATACCTAGCAAATACACAATTTGGACACCTTTCCGCATAAAAATATCATCACGATAGAGCAACCAGTATGAAAATAGGTACCTAAGTAGGTACACATTATCATTACAAGACTAGGTCAACTAGGTTTGTAAAAAAATAGGAAATGTATTAAGTGGTAAGAGAAGAGAGTAATTAGTATGAATTACTTACCTTGATAAGAAGTATTAATTTGAAATCAAATCCTAAGGCTTACGCCTTACGCTTTCGAAGTTGTAACAGCAGAACGTAGTTTTCCAAAGATAACAAATATCCGAAACAGTGCACAAATTAAAGTCCGTAGGAATGTCAAAATTTAAAACACCAACGAGCAATCCGTGCGAATTAACTGCGAGTAAAACGACGACTGATCAACAAAAAAGCCTTTGGCGGGAAGACGGGGTGCAGCGGCCGGGGTATCTATCACATATTGGACTGCTGTGATTGGTTATACAGCCTTCGTCTCCCGCGCTGCACCCGCGTTCTGTTCGCTCCTGTGTACTGTAGTGTGTGTGGCCTTATGGTTAATTCCTTTAGTGCAATTCAATGTTGGAATGCATGAGTTAATTACACGTTACTTATGACATAATACTGTTAATTACAGGGGGTTATTTCTGGCAGAATTTAGTCTTAGACATAAGTTATGTGTTTGATTCCACAATTATTCATCAAATAATGCTATCTTACAGGAATTACGAATGTTGAGCAAAGTTATTTGTTATGGTTGTGGCACGTGTACTCAAAACCACAGTATTGTCAAATCAAGCAATGATTTAAGTGAATTTAAAAGAAATAAACATATGATTTTGTATTTTATCCGTTTCATTTTAATTGAATTTAGAATCCTTGAGATACAATTTCTAAAACAATAGGTGGAAAGTTTTCTGTAAACAAAAAGCCATGGTCACCCTATCGAAATATTCAAAACGTATCGAAAGTTATAAATACCGAAAAATACATGTTTTTTGCCTAGTATCGGTAGTTTTACATATTAATTGGTGTTGTTTACAAAAAACTCGCTTTACAATTACTTTCTTCGATAAATAATCACGACTTATTTCTACGCGATACCGTACTACAGCTCCTGAAATATTAGCCTAGGATTTTTGTAGTATTTTTACAAGTTTCGACAAATTCAAATCTAGGTTTTACAAAAAACTTCAGACCCCTACGATGCTTTTTCAGCGAGATATCGGCGATAACGTGTTTTTTGACCGTTTCAATGGCGCGGCCATGAGGTTTTAGTCTTACAGCTCCTGAAACATAAACCTAGGATTTTTTGTAGTATTTTTACAAGTTTCGACAAATTCAAATCTACGTTTTACAAAAAACTTCAGACCCCTGCGATGCTTTTTCAGCGAGATATCGGCGATAACGTATTTTTCATCGTTTCGATGGCGCGGCCATGGAGTTTTAGTCTTATAGCTCCCAAAATATAAACCTAGGATTTTTTCTATATTTTTAAAATTTTTTTACAAATTCAATCTGTTATTTACCTGAATTTCAGATCTCTGCAACGCTTACTTTTAAAGATCTCCGTGGCCGCGCGGTTCGCCGCGTTTCAATGGCGCGGCCACGTTCAAACCCTTATAACTTTTTAACCATAACTTTGACAAATTTATGGTTTTGGGAATCAACTTCTACAAATTTTTACAAAATCTTGGCATTGTTTTTTTTTTTTAATTTCGCCGTGGCCGCGCGGTCGAAACGGACACGTTTAAGCTGCATAAGCAGAAACATTCGAGCTTGTCTATTTAATAAATTAAATTTATGGAACAGTTGTTCTTTGTCAATATAAAGAGCTTTTGAAAGTCTCTGTGCTGCTGACTGGCTTGAATTTTCTGTTGCTATCTGTGTAACATTTTTCATAAATTTCCTGTTACACTGTAACTTACGAACTGCAGAAACTGCAAGTAAAAAAAAAAAATTTTGTTCTTGTCATATTTACGAATATTAAAAATACATAATATGCAATGAAAACAAGACTTTTGTTTTTTCTCTAATAATTGTACCTACTCACTTGTTAGCTTTGGTGTTTGAGTTTTGTGAAGTACTACTTCAGCATTGACAGCATGACTCATGCCAGAACACGATGGCTGTTCTAACGTCAGATCTAAAATTAAAAATAACAAAATTGAATGAAGTCATTTAATAAACTATTTTTATATCCTTTTTTAGTTTTTGTAGCCCACTTACACTCTCTGCCCACTTACCTTTGAGATCTATGTTTGATATATCATTTGGAAAGCTAGAACATGAAGGATGTTCAGGAAATTTTCCAATATCTGTAAATAAAATGTTTTTTATTTATTTATTTTTTTCGAATTTCACAGTTGTTTGCTAAACAGCTATTTGCTACAGATTTGTCTAAACCAGTTATGCCAGTACCACCTTCAAATTGTTTTCTGGTCTTACTTTACTTAAAAACTTTTACTAGATCTTCAACTATGAACAAATATTATTTATGGATAATAGACAACAAATCCATATACCTATTTAATTTTGTGAAAATTCCTATAAGCTATATGAGATGTAATAATGATGAAAAGCGTTTGAGACTCAAGTGACAGACAACTTGTTATAATTTTAATTAAAATATACACACCTGCTGCACTTCCACTCACTACTGTTGATTTTGTGACATTGTTCTCATCTCGCTCTTTGAATTAATCATGTTCAACTGTGTTGTTCCTTCCTGAAAAAAAAATGTCAATAAATAATCATAATAAAAATGCTACTGTAACAGTGTCAATAGGCCGGGTAAAGACCTACACATAAGTTTCAATTATTTTGGTACAGAGCTAATATTATGTGACCTTACTTGTTGGTCTGACCAGCTTATATAATTTTCAAATAAAATATAATCTATTAAGTATGTTTCTATTCTTACATACAAAATACATACCAGTTATTGTGATCAATGTAGATGGATCTGCACCCTCCTCATCTTGCTCTTTGGAATAGCTATGTTCAAGTGTAACATTCCAGCCTGGAAAATAGTTATAAAACTGTTAAATATGTAGGTAATCAATTACACAGCACTTTGAATGTATGTTGTAAATTTGGATAAAGTATTTTTTATAATAACAAACTTTAACAAAGTATCTATAATTTACGAATTTACTTGAATTGGTATAATATCAGTAAAAGGGGAGTGACAAGAATCGGCCCGATTCATGTTGTGTCCAACAGAATTTCTAAATTAAAGATAATTCATAACATAAAACATTATAACATGTGATAATAATATGCAAAAATCATTAATTTAATTAATCATTTAAAAGTTTCTTTTATGTTAGGGTTAAAGTTAGAAGTATTGAGTGGTCAACTTCAGACAAACATTTTTTTTTCGGTGTTAGTACACCGAAAAAAAAATAAGTAGTCTTAAGGAAAACTAATTATACCATTAAATTCTATAATTGTTTTCCTTTGTTGGGTTTATGGGCCGAGGCTTCAAGGGAAACTTGGCAATATCTTTTATGTAACTTTTTATAAGTTTAATGAATTAACAAGACTCACCTGCTACACAAAGTGGAACTCCATGAGCAATTTCTTTGTGAGTAAGCAGGCACGGGTAGGAGTACCTCAGTCTTCGATCATCATGGTCGAACTGATATTTATCAAAATGTTTTTCACAAACACGTTTTCTTAATAATTGCTCCTTGGAGAGTCCAATGAGGAGGGAATTTGTAGGAACTAGGAAGGACATCCACAGATTTCTAAGTTCATCGTTCTTGGGGAAACTAAAAAGCCGGCGAGTCTCACTTGTTGCATTGCAACCACCAACACAGCATTTCTTGGTTCCCATGAGGAGTAACTGCACATACGATATGCACAATCAATATTGTCTCATACAACGGCGGAATAATTGCCTATCAAGGATCTCGACTCAGCAAAATGCGAGGAAATTCACTTAGATAGCAGACATTCAACTCGGGAGTATTTCGACAATGACAAGTTGACAAACAAAACGTCACAAGGCGTAAAAAATGGCGGCAATGACCACGTGATTAATCAATGCGACAGCAGCGCCAAACGGAACATTTGGAACTAAAGCTGTCACAGGCCTGGTATGAATGCCTTTTTAATTTTGTTGTATTATAAAACCATGTATTTCCCGTTTGTAGATACAGATGTCGCTTCTTGCTGCTAACCGACTAAATTGATAATAAGGTTTTTGTTTATTACAGCTATAGTGACGACGTGACTATTTTATTCTTGAATCATTATAATCCTTATGGTTTTTTTTTTAAATAATATTTATTCATGACCATAGATACAAGTCTTTCAGTCGAATACATAGATGGGTTTTAACTTAGATGTAATAATATTACAATAGCTATAGATACTTAAGTAATGCACGTTTTCCACTAAATAATAATACATAATATTATTTACTTGCCCCATTCGGGTTGGGTGAATACATCTCAGTGATATCATCGTTTTTATACTAATTTAAATTATAATTAATTAACTTATTATACAAATTACAGAATGAATTAAATTTTTCCTACCGTATTACAAATATACTTAAACAACACACTAAAATATTTCTTATTTTCTAGTAAATCTTGAACGCAGCGGGGAACACTTTGACTTTCATTTTCACTGTCATTGTCATTTAATTCTCTCTAGACATGGGCGTTTTCGTATATTATTTCGTTAGTTGCTAACGGATATGTAACCGATATTCAGTTTTCATATCGATATCGAAAACCGTTTTCAGATATCGATATCAGTAGTACGATTTGCACAAGTAACTGAAACGAATGAAACGCAAACTCACACTTTTACCGTTAATACATTGATAGTAGCCGCCGGAAAGTTGCTAACTTATGGAATTGTTGTAACTAAATAAATAGAAACTAGACCTTATTGCTAGCGCGTTAGGTTATAGATATTACGCACGCACTATTATTAACCAAATAACCAATCACTAGCCGAAGTTACGTAATATTCGCTTCATCACTTTTACGCCAGTAAAACATTGAATGGTAAGACAGAGACAAAGCGAATAAAAACCGTCGATGTCATATCGCTCGTGATGTGAAGTTTGCGTTTTGTTCGTTATTACTTATTCGACATTATTCGTAGTTCGTTCTCGTTGTTGCGCTTTGGATAAGCCATAGCTCGATGAAGTTTTTGTGAAAACGGTTAGTCGGTTATACGGATATTTAGATATCGATATGGTATGATAATAAACACATATCCGATATAAGTTACGTTTTGATATATCGAACCCATGCCTAATTCTCTCAATTCACTGACCAAAATCCATAGACATTCATGTTTTTACTATCTCAATGCCAAAATCAAACGTTGAATGTTAAAACTTGAACATTGTAAGATAATATGGTCTAAATCAGCATCCTCTACTCCACAATGTTGACATCGGCTATTATTAATTATGCGAATCCTATTCAGGTGAGCTGGTGTTAAGCAATGTCCCAATCTCATGCGTGATATAATAGATATATATCTTCTTGTGATGTATTTGAAGTTATGATACCAAGGTTTAATAGGTAATTCATTTTGTATTCCAGCATACCATCTGCCTTTCGTTTCCAGGGTTATGCCCCAATACTTTTTCCATAACTGTCTATTAAGTTCTTTAAAAATACTGTAGTAATCAGTGAATGGAACCTTGAGTAACTGGGATTGATCCTCGTCATGGTCTGAACGGGCCACAGTGTCAGCTACTTCATTTCCACGAATGCCACTGTGTGAAGGTACCCAAACTAATTCTACTTTAATATACTTATCAAGTAGTTTTTGGATGATAAATCTAATATTATAAATAATATAATTTAACTTAAATGAAATATTTACATTGTGTAGAGCAGACAAAACACTTTTACAGTCTGTAACTATTAAAATATTGTGTACATTGTTTACAAGACTATTTACATGCTGCAGTGCACAATAAATTGCGTAACATTCTGCAGTAAAAATGCTACACACCTTGTTTAATTTAATACATTTAGTGAAGTCTAGTTGTGGATCATAGAAAGCTGCATTTACATGGTCTGTTTTAGATCCGTCTGTGTATATAACATAATGTTCTGGTCTATTGTATTTAAACTGTAAAAAATCAAATTTATTGTGCACAGTGTCTAAATGGATTGCAAAGCTGTTAATAATACCATTAAAAGGAATTTTGTATATAGGCCAAATATCATTTTTAACAATATCTTTTGAATTCTTATTTACATGTTCAAATATTGTTGGCATTTCAGGTAGAGTTCCACCAACCAAAGAAGAAGCAGAGATGGCATTGGAAGCAATTGACTGTGAGATTTTAGGATGTAGTGTTAGTTTCTTAAGTAAAGGATTATCATTTAATGCCATGACTTTTAGTAAAAATCTCTCAGCCAACAACAACCTTCGTAATATCAATATCAAGGGAGGTATACATGTCTCAACTTCTAACGAATTAATAGGTATGGAGCGCATAGCACCACAAATGAGTCTCAGTCCCATATTTTGAATTACATCTAATTTTCGTAACAAGACGTTATTGACATTCATGTAAGCTAAACTGCTGTAATCAAAATGGCTTCTCACTATACTTTTGTACAGCATACTCATGACTTTGGGGTCAGATCCCCAAAAAGTTCCCGCTAAATGTCTCAATAAATTAATACCATTCAGTGCTTTGTTACATATATGTTTAATATGTTCATCAAACTTTAATTTATCATCAATAATGACGCCTAGGAATTTATGTTGTTTAATAGCAGGAATTTCTACATTATTATATGAAATTTTAACATTGCTATGAGTATTTACATTTTTACTGATAATTAAAATTGAACTCTTTTCTGGACTTATTTCTAATTTAAGTTTATTATGATAATAGCTGTATAATTGAGACAAAGCCTTATTAATATTAGCCATTGCTATATCTATGTTTTGATTTATGCTGTACATAAGCAAGTCATCTGCAAATTGCACAATTTTTACATCTGGTACATCTATATATTTTAATATTTCAGAAGTATACAAGTTATAAAGTAAAGGAGACAAAGTTGCCCCTTGCATTGTGCCTTTGTTGACAGTCCTAGGTCCATACAATTTATTATTATATTTAACAAATACAGTTCTATTGTTTAAAAAAGAATAAAGCCATTTTAGAACATGACCAGGTATACCAATATCGTGAGATACTTGAATGAGTTCTTCTATATTTACATTGTCAAAAGCACCTTTTACATCTAAAAACACGCAGATTGCATTAGAGTGACTTAATTTAACCTGTCTTACATCTGATAATAAAGATACAAGGCTTTCAGAGCAACTTTTACCTTTTCTGAAGCCAAACTGTATAGAAGGAATTAAGCTTTGCGATTCAGCAAAATAATCTAATCTTAACTTCAACATATTTTCAAAGAGTTTACCCAAACAAGATGATAAGGAAATAGGTCTATATGAAGAAGCACTATTTATAGGTTTATTAGGTTTTAAAATTGGAATGACACACTGTGTTTTCCAAGGCTCAGGTATTTCTAATTGATCCCATAGTTTATTATAAATATGAAGTAATGTTGTTTGTGCATTTAAATGTAATTTTTTGATTAACATGTAAGGTATGTCATCCAATCCCGGTGTCGTATCTTTCCTACTCTTTAAAGATGTTTTCAGCTCTTCTATAGTGAAATTGTTCTTGAGAAATACATTTACATCATTTACTGTAGCATTCTCGAACAAATACTCAAGCCTATTGTCATCAATTTCAGTAGAATCTGCTAAGTTATCTAAAAAACTTGGAACCCACTCATCATTGATGTTTTTGTTTCGATTTGTTCCAATTTTTTTAAACTTTTTAATGTATCCCCATATCCTAGAAACTGGAGTTAACCTATTGAAGCTACTACATAAATTTTTCCAAGAAGAAGTTCTCTCTTCCATCAGAATTATTTTCTTTTTTGCATCTAGTTTTTTATACATTATCCAATTTTCAATGTTGGGCTGAGAAAAATAATACTTTAATGCATCTTTTGATTTTGCGACAGCATCACTACATTTTGTATTCCACCATGGTACTGGTTTTTTAATAGGTGTATTTGCAATTAATTTTCGTTTTGGAATTGTTTTATTCCTTAAATCATTTAATGTGTCTATAAAATAGTTATATACATTGATAGGGGAATCATTTATTGTGTCCAACTGGGAAAAACAAGTTTCTGATAAGCTATAATATTCGTCCCAATCTGCCTTACTATAAATATATTTCTCTTGATCCACAGGAGGTGATGTGTCATACATAGATGGTTGAATGTTGATCTCAAGTAAGGTTGGAAGATGATAGCTACCCATGGGATCGTCATGAACATACCAGTTACATAAATGAGCTATTGAAGAACTAACAAGGGCAAGATCTATTGCTGAAGCCTGTCTATTAGGATAAGGAACAGTTGTTGGTGATCGATCATTCAAAATACATAAGTCAAATTCATCAATGATATTATACAAACATCTACCTCTATTATTATCACTATGGCATCCAAAGGCTATGTTATGAGCGTTAAAATCACCCATGACTATACAAGGTTTGGGTATGTTATTGATTAAATCTTTTAACTTTGCCGAGTCAAACCTGATACTTGGAGGGCTGTAAATACATAGTATTGCCATGGCCCCAAATTGTGTTTCTATAGTGATACATAAGTTTTGAATGGATTCTGAGAAGTGTGTATTAACTACTTTGTACTTTAAACGATGGTTCACCAAAATGGCAACTCCATTATGGGAATTTATGGAATTCTTGTGGATTAAATTATATGTGGGAAAATGTGGGATTATAGAATTAGATTTGAACCAAGTCTCATTCAGAAGACGGACATCAATTGTTTTTTCAATTAATAAATTTTGTAATAGGCTTTTTTTACTCTGTAAACTTTGTATATTATACTGTAAAATATTTAGGTAACTGTCCATGTTTAAATTAAATTTGATAAAAATATTTCTTTTATTTTCTTATGTGTGAGTGGCCCATCAAAGTCACTCTTGTTTCCTAATGCAACCAACGATTTAACAATTGCGTTAATTATAATGTCATTATTTGCTACTTGTTTTATATCTAAAATGTCATTGGATTTAGCCTTATCAGTAACCTTAGGTAAAACAGGGAAAGATTTCTCATTAAATGTAGGGGGTGGTTTCACAACAGTGGCATACGATTGCTGCAAAAATTTGGCCTTTTCTCTTCAATTTTTTGTTTTTTAATGGGACAGTCCCGTGAAATGGCAAGATGATTACCTGCGCAGTTGATGCATGTGATCTCTTCGACATCGCATTCTTTGTAGGAGTGGCGACCAGCACACGAAGAGCAGTGTTGTTCGCCTCTGCAAATCTTAGCAGAATGATTAAAAAGACATTTATAACACTGTAATAATGGTGGTATGTAAGTTTTCACCTCGTATCTAAATAACTTTATATAAGCGTATTGCGGTAAAGATGTTGATGCAAAGGTGACAGCAACTGTATTGAGAGGCACTAATTTGCCCTCTACTTAACGCATGAATCTTTTAATAGAAATTACTTTAGAGTCGCACACTATATTTTTATATATTTCCTCATTGGAGAGTTCCTTGGGCACAAACCTCAATACACCAATCCTTTCTGTCAAATACGACGGTATAAAGGCTTTAAACTTATTTTTCCATAAAAATTCTTCCATCTTCAGAAAATTGTTGGCCGCAGCCGCCTTCCTGAACGTTATTCCTATTTTATGCGCATTTATTCTGTGTACTCCTAAGACTCCTTTAACATTATCCGTTAGTAAGTTGGTGAGCGTGATAGGATTTTTATTCCCTACCTTCTCCTGCTCTGTTGACTCAACGTATACTACATATTCAGAGTTGGTGTTTTCTATGAACAGTCTTTTATAATGTGGTTTAGTGAAAATGTTATACTTAGTATTTGAGTCGGAATTTCGGTTGTTGTATAACTTTCGTTTTTTCTTTTCCCCAGGCTCTGGCGACTCCTCACCGCCACTGGTGACACTCAGTTGTTTGAGATCTTATCAGATGTTATTAATATGGTATTTCTGTACAATAATTTATTTATAAAACTTTTGGTGAAATCAAAATTACCGCCTAGTTTGACTTCCCGCCAAAAAACATCCCTCATCCTTATGGTTTTTTTTTTTTTAATAATATTTATTCATGACCATAGATACAAGTCTTTCAGTCGAATACATAGATGGGTTTTAACTTAGATGTAATAATATTACAATAGCTATAGATACTTAAAGTAATGCACGTTTTCCACTAAATAATAATACATAATATTATTTACTTGCCCCATTCGGGTTAGGTGAATACATCTCAGTGATATCATCGTTTTTATACTAATTTAAATTATAATTAATTAACTTATTATACAAATTACAGAATGAATTAAATTTTTCCTACCGTATTACAAATATACTTAAACAATACACTAAAATATTTCTTATTTTCTAGTAAATCTTGAACGCAGCGGGGAACACTTTGACTTTCATTTTCACTGTCACTGTCATTTAATTCTCTCAATTCACTGACCAAAATCAAACGTTGAACGTTAAAACTTGAACACTGTAAGATAATATGGTCTAAATCAGCATCCTCTACTCCACAATGTTGACATCGGCTATTATTAATTATGCGAATCCTATTCAGGTGAGCTGGTGTTAAGCAATGTCCCAATCTCATGCGTGATATAATAGATATATATCTTCTTGTGATGTATTTGAAGTTATGATACCAAGGTTTAATAGGTAATTCATTTTGTATTCCTGCATACCATCTGCCTTTCGTTTCCAGGGTTATGCCCCAATACTTTTTCCATAACTGTCTATTAAGTTCTTTAAAAATACTGTAGTAATCAGTGAATGGAACCTTGAGTAACTGGGATTGATCCTCGTCATGGTCTGAACGGGCCGCAGTGTCAGCTACTTCATTTCCACGAATGCCACTGTGTGAAGGTACCCAAACTAATTCTACTTTAATATACTTATCAAGTAGTTTTTGGATTATAAATCTAATATTATAAATAATATAATTTAACTTAAATGAAATATTTACATTGTGTAGAGCAGACAAAACACTTTTACAGTCTGTAACTATTAAAATATTGTGTACATTGTTTACAAGACTATTTACATGCTGCAGTGCACAATAAATTGCGTAACATTCTGCAGTAAAAATGCTACACACCTTGTTTAATTTAATACATTTAGTGAAGTCTAGTTGTGGATCATAGAAAGCTGCATTTACATGGTCTGTTTTAGATCCGTCTGTGTATATAACATAATGTTCTGGTCTATTATCTTTAAACTGTAAAAAATCAAATTTATTGTGCACAGTGTCTAAATGGATTGCAAAGCTGTTAATAATACCATTAAAAGGAATTTTGTATATAGGCCAAATATCATTTTTAACAATATCTTTTGAATTCTTATTTACATGTTCAAATATTGTTGGCATTTCAGGTAGAGTTCCACCAACCAAAGAAGAAGCAGAGATGGCATTGGAAGCAATTGACTGTGAGATTTTAGGATGTAGTGTTAGTTTCTTAAGTAAAGGATTATCATTTAATGCCATGACTTTTAGTAAAAATCTCTCAGCCAACAACAACCTTCGTAATATCAAGGGAGGTATACATGTCTCAACTTCTAACGAATTAATAGGTGTGGAGCGCATAGCACCACAAATGAGTCTCAGTCCCATGTTTTGAATTACATCTAATTTTCGTAACAAGATGTTATTGACATTCATGTAAGCTAAACTGCTGTAATCAAAATGGCTTCTCACTATACTTTTGTACAGCATACTCATGACTTTGGGGTCAGATCCCCAAAAAGTTCCCGCTAAATGTCTCAATAAATTAATACCATTCAGTGCTTTGTTACATATATGTTTAATATGTTCATCAAACTTTAATTTATCATCAATAATGACGCCTAGGAATTTATGTTGTTTAATAGCAGGAATTTCTACATTATTATATGAAATTTTAACATTGCTATGAGTATTTACATTTTTACTGATAATTAAAATTGAACTCTTTTCTGGACTTATTTCTAATTTAAGTTTATTATGATAATAGCTGTATAATTGAGACAAAGCCTTATTAATATTAGCCATTGCTATATCTATGTTTTGATTTATGCTGTACATAAGCAAGTCATCTGCAAATTGCAGAATTTTTACATCTGGTACATCTATATATTTTAATATTTCAGAAGTATACAAGTTATAAAGTAAAGGAGACAAAGTTGCCCCTTGCATTGTGCCTTTGTTGACAGTCCTAGGTCCATGCAATTTATTATTATATTTAACAAATACAGTTCTATTGTTTAAAAAAGAATAAAGCCATTTTAGAACATGACCAGGTATACCAATATCGTGAGATACTTGAATGAGTTCTTCTATATTTACATTGTCAAAAGCACCTTTTACATCTAAAAACACGCAGATTGCATTAGAGTGACTTAATTTAACCTGTCTTACATCTGATAATAAAGATACAAGGCTTTCAGAGCAACTTTTACCTTTTCTGAAGCCAAACTGTATAGAAGGAATTAAGCTTTGCGATTCAGCAAAATAATCTAATCTTAACTTCAACATATTTTCAAAGAGTTTACCCAAACAAGATGATAAGGAAATAGGTCTATATGAAGAAGCACTATTTATAGGTTTATTAGGTTTTAAAATTGGAATGACACACTGTGTTTTCCAAGGCTCAGGTATTTCTAATTGATCCCATAGTTTATTATAAATATGAAGTAATGTTGTTTGTGCATTTAAATGTAATTTTTTGATTAACATGTAAGGTATGTCATCCAATCCCGGTGTCGTATCTTTCCTACTCTTTAAAGATGTTTTCAGCTCTTCTATAGTGAAATTGTTCTTGAGAAATACATTTACATCATTTACTGTAGCATTCTCGAACAAATACTCAAGCCTATTGTCATCTATTTGAGTAGAATCTGCTAAGTTATCTAAAAAACTTGGAACCCACTCATCATTGATGTTTTTGTTTCGATTTGTTCCAATTTTTTTAAACTTTTTAATGTATCCCCATATCCTAGAAACTGGAGTTAACCTATTGAAGCTACTACATAAATTTTTCCAAGAAGAAGTTCTCTCTTCCTTCAGAATTATTTTCTTTTTTGCATCTAGTTTTTTATACATTATCCAATTTTCAATGTTGGGCTGAGAAAAATAATACTTTAATGCATCTTTTGATTTTGCGACAGCATCACTACATTTTGTATTCCACCATGGTACTGGTTTTTTAATAGGTGTATTTGCAATTAATTTTCGTTTTGGAATTGTTTTATTCCTTAAATCATTTAATGTGTCTATAAAATAGTTATATACATTGATAGGGGAATCATTTATTGTGTCCAACTGGGAAAAACAAGTTTCTGATAAGCTATAATATTCGTCCCAATCTGCCTTACTATAAATATATTTCTCTTGATCCACAGGAGGTGATGTGTCATACATAGATGGTTGAATGTTGATCTCAAGTAAGGTTGGAAGATGATAGCTACCCATGGGATCGTCATGAACATACCAGTTACATAAATGAGCTATTGAAGAACTAACAAGGGCAAGATCTATTGCTGAAGCCTGTCTATTAGGATAAGGAACAGTTGTTGGTGATCCATCATTCAAAATACATAAGTCAAATTCATCAATGATATTATACAAACATCTACCTCTATTATTATCACTATGGCATCCAAAGGCTATGTTATGAGCGTTAAAATCACCCATGACTATACAAGGTTTGGGTATGTTATTGATTAAATCTTTTAACTTTGCCGAGTCAAACCTGATACTTGGAGGGCTGTAAATACAAAGTATTGCCATGGCCCCAAATTGTGTTTCTATAGTGATACATAAGTTTTGAATGGATTCTGAGAAGTGTGTATTAACTACTTTGTACTTTAAACGATGGTTCACCAAAATGGCAACTCCATTATGGGAATTTATGGAATTCTTGTGGATTAAATTATATGTGGGAAAGTGTGGGATTATAGAATTAGATTTGAACCAAGTCTCATTCAGAAGACAGACATCAATTGTTTTTTCAATTAATAAATTTTGTAATAGGCTTTTTTTACTCTGTAAACTTTGTATATTATACTGTAAAATATTTAGGTAACTGTCCATGTTTAAATTAAATTTGATAAAAATATTTCTTTTATTTTCTTATGTGTGAGTGGCCCATCAAAGTCACTCTTGTTTCCTAATGCAACCAACGATTTAACAATTGCGTTAATTATAATGTCATTATTTGCTACTTGTTTTATATCTAAAATGTCATTGGATTTAGCCTTATCAGTAACCTTAGGTAAAACAGGGAAAGATTTCTCATTAAATGTAGGGGGTGGTTTCACAACAGTGGCATACGATTGCTGCAAAAATTTGGCCTTTTTCTCTTCAATTTTTTGTTTTTTAATGGGACAGTCCCGTGAAATGGCAAGATGATTACCTGCGCAGTTGATGCATGTGATCTCTTCGACATCGCATTCTTTGTAGGAGTGGCGACCAGCACACGAAGAGCAGTGTTGTTCGCCTCTGCAAGTCTTAGCAGAATGATTAAATTTAAGACATTTATAACACTGTAATAATGGTGGTATGTAAGTTTTCACCTCGTATCTAAATAACTTTATATAAGCGTATTGCGGTAAAGATGTTGATGCAAAGGTGACAGCAACTGTATTGAGAGGCACTAATTTTCCCTCTACTTTACGCATGAATCTTTTAATAGAAATTACTTCAGAGTCGCACACTATATTTTTATATATTTCCTCATTGGAGAGTTCTTTGGGCACAAACCTCAATACACCAATCCTTTCTGTCAAATACGACGGTATAAAGGCTTTAAACTTATTTTTCCATAAAAAATCTTCCATCTTCAGAAAATTGTTGGCCGCAGCCGCCTTCCTGAACGTTATTCCTATTTTATGCGCATTTATTCTGTGTACTCCTAAGACTCGTTTAACATTATCCGTTAGTAAGTTGGTGAGCGTGATAGGATTTTTATTCCCTACCTTCTCCTGCTCTGTTGACTCAACGTATACTACATATTCAGAGTTGGTGTTTTCTATGAACAGTCTTTTATAATGTGGTTTAGTGAAAATGTTATACTTAGTATTTGAGTCGGAATTTCGGTTGTTGTACAACTTTCGTTTTTTCTTTTCCCCAGGCTCTGGCGACTCCTCACCGCCACTGGCGACACTCATGCTTGTTTGAGATCTTATCAGATGTTATTAATATGGTATTTCTGTACAATTATTTATTTATAAAACTTTTGGTGAAATCAAAATTACCGCCTAGTTTGACTTCCCGCCAAAAAGTCCCATCCTTATGGTGGATGCTAAATATTACCATTAGAAAAAAAAAAAACTTTTTAGTAGTTTTATTTTTTCATCATTGAATTAATTAAATTACCAATTTTATTTTAATATTTTAAAATGAGGTTTTAACAAATGAATTATAAAAACTGCCATAAATTTGAATGTAATTTAAACTCTAAAACCGGATCTAAACAATTAACAATATTCGTGTCGTAGTAGTTAATTTGTACTTTTTACTTGCAGTAATGAAGCAAGCTGTCAACAAACAATCAATGGCGGTCCGTCCAAAGTATGTTCCTTGGGTCCGTCTGTCGTTAGTGTCGGTTGTTTCTGTTGATAAATTCATCAAATTACAACTTAGTGCTTCTCCGAATCTCCGTAATTCTTCAAGTCGAGCCACTGCTCCTTGGGTTTACGTCGAGTGTTTCATCAAACTAGTGCTTCTCCGTGAATTCGTTGAGTTGAGCCCTTGCTCCTCACGATTAGCGTTGTGTTTGTACTAGTATTTTTCGAGACAGAGACTCTAAAGACTGTAGTGCTTCTAAGTGACATTACCATGTCTAGTAAACATTGTTGTGTTCCTCAGTGTGTGGAAATCGAAGGTACGTAACCAGACTGTTTGAAACCGGACACCAAACCAGTTTATACGCCCTGTCTTTGCACTGGTGCAATTTGAAAGTTAAACGTAGCCCTTTGAAAGTTATGTGCGTACAGACAGGCTTATTTCATACTCATGTAATGCAAAAATAATAAATACATTACTAGCTAACCATGCCCTCTTCTCTGGGCGACATAATTATTTTTTAAGAAAGAGGGTTTGGGGTATGTATATAGAAATATGCCTGCGACGTATGTTTAGAAAAATACACGAATAGTCTCTGTGCATTTAAACTGTCATATAGAAATATAATGGAGAAAATGATTTTAAAAATAATAATTGAAGTAATTCTATATGCTTAAACGCCTTTTTTGCAGGCTGTAACAGAGTTCTTCATTGGTTTCCAAACCCTGATAAGGACATTGCTCATTTCCGAACATGGGTTCATGCTATTGGAGGAGAAATTTTCAGTCTGAGCAATGAAAATATTTATAAACTTCGTCGAGTATGTCATGCTCATTTCGAAGAGAAATATTTCTGCCGTAACAACAAAATTTCTAACATAGCTGTACCAACATTACTTATGCCAGGTTGGTAAACTATGTAGCTATATAATTTGTCTAAAAAATGTATAGTAGCTATAAGCTTTTAATGTGTCATAATTATGGCACCATAATATGTTATTGTCATATAACATTAAATTGAAAATAAATATTGCATGTATTATATTTAGTAAAACATTTACTATAATTTAGCATTTTGCTTATATTTAAAAAGTTTCATCAGAATTAACCTGTTCCTTTCAGAAAATTTGAATTAGAATTTCAAATGGAAGATAATATTTGTTACCCTTATGATTTAGAGATATTATTCAGTTTGTTCTTAAATTAATTCAATGTGTTATTTAATACAGAGGTTGTCTCTTTCGTTTCCACAGTTTGGTAGGGTGTTTGTATCAATCTTATTAAAGTTGCCTACATTATTGTTGCAGGACCACTATCTATATCAAAATTTACCTGCACTGATAGAAAACCATTCAGGGAAGTTGGAAATTTACCTTCTACATCAAAAGGTCAGTATACCTAAACTTCACATAAAGGTGCTCCCACACAGCAGTTATGTAAGATTATAGAATGTTTCATAACATTTGTTGTCTGAAAGTTTCAAGTTGTTTTGTAAGATAATCTTCAAAATGATGTACATTGTAACATAATTATTGTCATGGTACAGAATGTTTGATAACATTATCTAACTGATGTGTCAGCACTTCAAGGAGATTCATTAATGTTACTTAACATGTCCATCTTACACTTGTAATTTGACCAGAACTGCCACAGTGACTGAAATAATGCTCAGCCAAAGTAATATTATGTATTTGTAAGGCCTCAGGGTGCAGGCCGATGCCTGCCGGGGTTGCGAAGAAAACCGAAAGGGAGATCGTGGCCCCCGGCAAAAGGGCAACCGAAGGAACACGGGTGGGTTTTAGTCAGTAAGAGTCTGACATGCCCTCCCGCTCCGCCCAGAGCGGGAGAAGTTATTTGATGATTTCCCACCCAAAAAAAAAAAAAAAAAAGGCCTCAGGGTGCATATACTATTTTTGCATGTTTTGTTTTACTATGACCTCTACAACTTTGAACCCAGCTGATCATAACTTGGCTTAGGCCCGTACTATCAGTTCCTAGCTACCTAGTTAGCCTAGCAAAAGCAATACACACAAAAAATAATTATTATTTCTTAGCCATACACTTCACTTTTGATATAAAGTAACTATGTGAATAAGTTTTTCTATAAATTGGCATTTATCCTTTATTATTGATGGTGCCTATGTACAAAAAGACATGTCAAACACCGAGGTTTACAGAAAAGCGTTTTTAATGTTCAAACTGCTCTAAAAATAATTCTATGTACACATAGAATTATTTTTAGAGCGGTTGTATATGTATATATTTAATGCATATTTATTTCATGCAGAAGCAACATATATTCAGTTATAACAATTTGTCCTATTATTCTTGTTTCAGGACCACTATCTCTACGAGATTCCCAAAAACCATTGAAAGAAAATGAAGCACCAGCACAAGGTTGATATATAAATATAATCCAATTTTTTCTTACTAAAAATTTGCTAATTGCAAATTTTTGCTACTAATTAATAATGTTATAGCAATTGTTTTGCTTTATACCAGTTCAGCAGCAAAAACATATCAACATTTATAAGTAATTAGTAGAAATAGTATATAGTTTTAAAACTATAAACTTAATTATAACTTTTGTATTCCAGCCATTATTGAACCTGATACAACTGTTGAGAATCTTGAAATACAAGAATACAAATTGCAGGATAAATATGGTGAGTGGCCCTTACTTAAATTTAAAGAAAAAAAAAAAAATAGAAACCTGAAGATAGAGTACTACGTTCGTGCCCACTGCCTTTATCTTTCACTCTACAACTCTTAAGAACGGTTGAAGCCATGGGGCACAGCAGTGATAAAACGTGATAAAATTTGATCTGCTGGAAAGTACTTCTGTTTAAATAATTCTTTTAATAAAATAATAGCTAAGGTAGCTTGTTTTTAAAAACTTCATTTTATTTGAAGGTCCAAACACTGCTAAAAAAGTAGTTACTCATGTGAAAATGACCAAAAAGGAGCACAACTTATACACCAAAAATGGGTAAACATTAGGATTAAATCATCTAAATGCAAAAACTTTATGAAGAATAATAGCAACTTCATAGATACTGTGAACAATTTGCCAAGCGCTGCTAAAATTTTAACCATGTTGCAGTTCAGAGAATACAAAAAGAAAGAAAAAGGCAGAAGATTTTCCACGGAAGAAAAAATATTAGCTTTAGCAATGCTGAAGCAAAGCCCCAAAGGCTATCGCTTTCTGCGATGAATGTTGGTTTTGCCTTCAAAGCAAATACTGACTACATTTTTGAACCAAGCCAACATAAAGCCTGGTATTAATAATAACATATTTGATCATTTTAGAAAAAGAGCAAATAAAATGAAGCCAGCAGACAGACTCTGCATATTAATGTTTGATGAAATGTCACTGAAACCTAACTTAACTTATAATGAGAGAAAAGATTTGGTGATAGGTTTTGTTAACAATGTATGCGAGACAAAACAAGACTTTGCAGACCATGCACAGGTTTTCATGATCAGGGGTCTGATTAGAAAATATAAGCAACCTGTTGCTTATACATTTGCACAGGCGGCCACTAAAGGCCCAGAGCTGGCTTTGCAAATTAAAACCATAATCCAAAATCTACAAGAAACTGGGTTCAATGTAGTGGCTACAGTGTATGACCAAGGCACTAATAATAGACATGCCTTAACTAGTTTATTAAAAAGAAATGTTATATGTATGGCTCCTGTAATATTTAATAAAATACCTTACCAAATGAAAAACCTACCGTTGCATAAATTTAAAAAACGTTTCACAGAGTTTCTTGTAGATAAATGCTATTATTCTGTGCAGGATTTCTTAAATGATAATTTTTTGTAATATCTTTAGTTTGTATCACATTTGCATGCTATTAAGGCAGAATGTACTCGGATCCTATCATATAATTTTACAACTTATTTTAATGTACCTACATTCTAAGCAAATAAAGACCTATTCTATTCTATTCTATTCTATTCTATTCTATTCTTAAATCTTCCAGGGTACATATGCTGAGAAGTGGGCAAGAAGTCAGAGAAGATACAAAAATAATTATAATTAATGACAAAAAAATTGTTCCACTATATGATCCCCCGCATTTATTAAAAGGTATACGCAACAACCTATTAGAGAAGAATTTAAGGTATACAACAGATAGAGAAAAGACTGCTAAGTGGGATCACATAAAACAATTGCATCAAGAAAATCCCGCATATAAAGGAATCCGATTAGTGCCTAAGTTGACTGATAGCCATGTTGATCCGACGAGGATGAAAATGAAAGTAAAATTTGCCAGTCAAGTGTTCAGCAGACCTGTCTCTTCTACTATGGGATACCTTGCAGGTAAGATCAAGAGAGGTTTTTTGTAATGATCAACTATACTTAGTGCACCAATATTAGAATAAATATCTGCATGAATTTAAATCATTCAATTCTAATTCATAAATATGTATTATAATCATCTGGGGTCAGTTACTCTGTAAATTAAAATGTATATTGGTACACCATCTATGCAAACACATATTCCAAAGCATACCCAGGTTTAAATGTTCAATTTTATACACATAAGTGTATATATTATGTGCACAGAAATCTTGAAGCATAAATGATTTAAATTCTAATATTGAATTGTTATTGTTTTACAGATAACGGAATCCTCCCAGAAGAATGCAAGGAGACTGCAGATGTGCTGCTTTTTTTTGACAATCTTTTTTATTTGGTAAATGGCAGCTTTGTCAAAAATAGGTAAGTTTTAAAGTCCATGAAATTTATCACAGATAAAAACAAAATTGCTAGTAATTTAATTTATTTATTTATTTCAGACAATAATCTAGTCCATAGTTACATTTAAATAATACAACTCACGGATAAAAATCCAAAATGCAATAATTTTAAAATATTCATTAAATAAAATTGACAAAAAATTATAAAAATGTCAGAATGGAAAAAATAAAATAAAGTGTCAAATATAAAATTGATAAGGAGTAAAATTTTATAAGAATGTCAAAATACTTAGAAATCTAAAAATAAACAAATTATAAGAAATCATTTTTTTTTTTTTGCTAGTGTACCTACCATTAATAATTGGTTATGGACACTGGAAGGCATAGAAGCATTAGTTAAAATGTTAGCCATTGACCACAATGTTACTTCTATATGGATGCGGCACCTAAACCAAGACCCAATCGAAAATTTCTTTGGGGTTATAAGAAGCCATGGGTGCCGTAACACAAATCCAACACCAGAAAGATTTGAGTCTGCCTTAACAACGTAATTGGTCAATAACCTGTCCAGTGTCCATGCCCCTGGAGCAAATTGTGAAGAAGATCAATGCAATGCACTACATGCCCTCATCATTACAAAAAATAGGGAACCTACGACGACTGGTGATAATATGGTTTTAGACATTATTGATGAGATTACCCTTACACATTCGCGCTTCCTGTGGCAACACTACAGCTAACAGCTGATTTGAATTTGTTCTTGTAATTTTAATCTTAATTATTAAATTAATTTGTTTTTAAGGCCTATTTCCAATTACTAATTAAGTAAATAGGATAGTAGTGTGTATTTTGTATTAGATTCACATAAAAAGTGCAAAATAAGTGTAAATATTTCAATCTGAATCGGTGACAGCTACCGGCACAAGTGAATTTTGCATTGTCATCTTGATATCAGGTACAATTCTTAATATTTTACTTGCTATTTGTTTGTTTACGTAATATAATTTCACCAAAAATTACATAGTAAATAATAAGGCTGCATATTGATGCCAATGACCTTTAAACGTAAACATAACCTTAGTTTGGTTTGGTGACAGAACTTCTTACTTACATCTAAATTTCATTTTTTCCTTGTTAAACTAATTATTTCTAAACTACTGCCACAACTATCTTCTCTCTTTCAATTTCTTGTCGCTTCCTTATTAAAGTTATAATAATGATTATGACTCGCAGAGCCCGTGCTCGCCTCGAAGAGTCCAAACTCAATCAGGCTTTGAGCGAATTAAAGGCTTCAAAGGAGTCCTGTGACCAACTAAATAAGGAAATAGATGACAATGAAAGGGTGCTCTTTGGCGCCCATGAAAAGAATAGGAAGTTGAAAATTGAAATGGCTCAGATATATACTCAATACACTGATGCCATAGAAGAACGGGACAGACTTCAACTTGTTGTGGACGGGTTCAGCCAGTGTAGCATAGAGTATGAACAAGCTCTTAGTTACAAACATGTATTAAAACAGCAGCTACATGAGGCTCAAAGTCAAATAACAGAACTTCAGACTGCAAACCATAACATCACCGCCTCGCTGAATCAAAGTCTGTTCAACGAGTTGATGCCTATTGCTCCATCAATGGTTTCTGCCATAAACCCCTCATACACTATCGATTTAACGGGTGATGAGGATTCAAAGTCATGTCATTCAGTGAGGGTAGTCACCAGTAAAAACAAACTTAAAAAATACATTAAAATTAATAAATACATTGTTAAAACACAAAAAATGGTTAAAAGACAAAAGTTCTTTATTAAAAATGTTAAACTTAATAGAGAAAGGCTAAATTTACTGAAACAATTAGATATGTATTCTTTTAATTTGGAACAAAGTACTAGGAAATACAACATTGACACAGAGTACTTGCAATCTGAACTTCACCATTTACAGGACAAACTTAGTTCAATGACTAACAAATATAATACCTCTGAACATCTAATGAGGGAATATGTGTTGGCAATGAATGAGCTGGTAAACTCACAAACAAACAACTGTGAGCAGTGTCAAACACCATCCAATGTACTTACACCGGACCATTCATTGACAACATGCAACACCACCTTCCCGCAGCCCTGTGTTGATTTGACATTTCCTGCTATCAATCGTTCTAATAAACAAACTAAACAAATTGTAAAAAATGATGTAGTATTATTTTGTGATGAGATTGGAAAGGACTTAGGCCACTTGTTGACAGATGAATATCCAGGACACTCCATAATAAATTACTGTATGCCTGGTTGTTCTTTATTTGACATTATGAAAGAAATTATTAAATGTAACTTTAACCAAGGCACTACATTATTAATTTTTATGGGTAATAGGGGAAATGTGAACAAAGGAGAATTGCTCCAATATTATAGAACATTATGTAATCTAAGTTTAAGAAAAATTGTGTTGTTTACATTTCCATATAGTAACAGTTTGCCACAGGAAGAAAATAATCTAAGATTTGAATTAAATATAACATTGTATAATTGGACATTCAATAATAATCTGTTCCATCTAGTTGACACTAACAATTATGTTGGTAATAATTTGTATTTGACAAGAGATAGACATAATATTGTTATGTACTATCTTTCTAACTATTAGAAAGGACAGATAGCTGTGTCGCTATCATATTTTTTTTCTATTTCAGCCAAAAATTTGGCTAAACAACTTGCTTCTTTTGAGCAATGCAATGACATTTTAAATAATTCTGCCAATAATTTGGCAACAACTAATGACATTAATTATCATTTAAATTAGAAATTAGGACAATAGACAAAACCTCTTGCTTAATAAATGAAGAAAATTTTAATACTGGTTTAAATCATCAAAATGTTACAAAAAGTTCTTTGATATCTCACCCATCGAATTGTAGTAATCTTAATAAATGTAATAATAATAATACTCTAAAAATTGTTCATCAAAATATACAGGGTGTGATAGGTAAGGAATTAGAATTGGAGCTGTTCATGAACTGTAGTTATATTGATATCCTATGTGTAACTGAACATTGGTTGAAAGTCCACCAGTTCATGTTCAGCTTTAACAACCACCAGGTTGCCAGCTCATTCAGCAGAGTTAATATGATACGTGGTGGCTCTTTAATAATTGTTCGTAACAATTTGAAATTTAAAGAACGTAAGGATATTGTGAGCCTCTCTGTTGAGCGAGTTATTGAAATAGCTTGCATTGAGCTTGAGCAGTTCATTGTAATGAGCGTGTACAGGCCCCCATGTGCTTCATATGATATTTTTGAGAAATATATGGAAGAAGTATTATTAAAGACTTGTAACAGCAATAAAACAGTTGTAGTCTGTGGAGATTTCAACATTAATATACTGGAAAAATCTGCTGTAGTAAATAAATTTATAACTTTATTAAAGTCATGTAATTTGTACAATATATTCTTTGAGCCGACTAGAATAACTGCCACTAGTGCTACCTGTATTGACAATATTTTTACAAACTTAAAACCTTCTAGCCATTTAATTATAAATGAGTTAGACTCAGATCACTGTGGCCAGTTAGTCACTTTCCCTCAGAAAACAGTCAGAGCACAAAGAAAACTTGTGAGTTTTATTCCTGTAAATAAAAGTCGCTTAGGCCAATTTAAGAATAATTTAATGGAAAAACTACCCGGTTTGCCTTATCAAAATGACCCGGATCAAGCTTACACTTTACTATTTAACCTCATCAATAGTGAGTTTAGGAAGGTTTTTACCTCAAAAACATTGCCTGTTTGTGACCGCATTATATTCAGTGATTGGGCAACACCAGGTATTTACAAAAGTAGGCAGAGGTTATTTGAATTGTATCATGAAAAAACATATAACTATGATGAAACTTTTCAAGAATTTGTTAAGAAATATTCAAAAATTTTTAAAAGAGCCTGTTCCTCAGCAAAAGCCATACACATTAAAAATAAAATAAAATCTTCTGGAAATAAAATTAAAACAACTTGGAATATTATTAATTCAGAAACGGGAAGAACGACAGTACGGAATCGTGACTTCCATCTAAAAATTAATGATGTAGATATTAAGGCAGACGTGGAGGTGGCAACTGAGTTTGAAATTTTTTTTTACTAATATTCCTATTTTAACAACCAAAACTCTGTCATCGTCGTCCTCTACTTCTGCTTACTCAATACTTAAAGAATGTGTACCAGAATGTGACAAACTTTTTGAATTCACAGTTATTACTGCTAAAGACATTATAGAATCTTATAAAAATCTTGATGTAAAAAAAACTGCTGACCTTTGGGGATTATCAGTACATACCGTGTCCTCAATAATTGATGTAATTTCACCCTTTTTAGCAGTCGTTTTTAACTCTTGTATTGCATCTGGTGTATTTCCTGATCTGATGAAACTTAGCAAAGTGATTCCATTGTTCAAATCTGGCAGCACAACTGATCCCACAAATTTTCGCCCTATTTCAATATTACCTACTTTGAGCAAAATCTTTGAAAAATTAATTTTAAAACAAATGTTAGGACATTTCAATGCATATAATCTACTTCATCTGAAACAGTTTGGTTTTACAAAGGGTCGTTCAACTACAGACGCGGGCGTGGAATTACTGAAGAGCATATTCGAGGCCTGGGAGGAGTCGCAAGATGCTCTTGGCATTTTCTGCGACTTGTCTAAGGCTTTCGATTGCGTACATCATGATACACTCACCAGAAACTGTACCACTATGGTATGAGGGACAAGGCTCTTGACCTTCTGACTTCTTATCTGAACAACAGAATCCAGAGGGTCGATGTTAATGGCAAGAAATCTGCAGGATCTGCGGTCACCATGGGCGTTCCGCAGGGTTCAATTCTTGGGCCTTTCTTATTTCTAATTTATGTAAATGATTTACCTTATCACATAAGGGATAATCACAAGATAGTATTATTCGCAGATGACACTTCGCTCATTTTTAAAATCAAACGTCAGTTAGTCAACTTTGAACAAGTTAACGATGCACTCTCTAAAGTAGTGCATTGGTTTAATGTAAATAATCTTCTACTGAACGAAAAAAAGACTAAACTCATTAAATTTTCAATGCCAAATGTCAGGCAGCTATCTACCAATGTTCAAGTAAATGGAACAGAGTTGGACCCTGTTGATTCGACAGTTTTTCTTGGAATCACTATTGACAGTAAATTACAATGGGGCCCACACATAGAAAAATTGTCAGGAAGACTAAGTTCGGCCGCCTATGCTGTTAAAAAAATTAGACAGATAACTGATGTGGATACAGCCAGAATTGTTTATTTTAGTTATTTTCATAGTCTTATGTCATATGGGATTCTTCTCTGGGGAACCTGTGCGGACATTGATACTATCTTTGTTCTACAGAAAAGGGCTGTTCGAGCCATATACAACCTAGGTCCAAGAGATTCCCTTAGAGAAAAATTCAAAGAAATAAATATTCTGACTGTAGCCTCACAATATATTTTTGAAAACCTATTGTATGTACACAAAAATATATCAAATTTTAAGAAAATGTCCGATATTCATAGTTTAAATACCAGGAATAAACACAATCTTGCTGTGCATCGCACACGTCTCCACAAAGTAGGCAACTCGTTCATGGGTCAATGTATACGCTTTTACAACAAACTTCCCATTGACATTCGAAACTTACCCATTAATAGATTTAAAATCTGTATTAAAACTAAACTTTGTAAAAAAGGGTATTATAAAATTTCAGATTATTTAGAAGATAAAAAAGCATGGGATTGAACTGCTCGCTCTGCTAAGCCTTGTGATAAAACTTAACATTTTAATTATTTTGTAAAATCATGAAAATATACAAGTTTTATATACACATTGACATTGTTGAAAATTATATTCAAAATGACATGATTACTTTGTAAAGTATTATATTATTTTATTTAATTATTGTGAATGTGAGGACTATGTGGATATCATTATTATTTTCATTTTTCAGTTAGTTTTAATTATGGTCTGGCAGTTTGAGTAGTTTATGCGGCCTACCCAAATGTCCTTTCTTTGGTATTGTTCGTCGAGTTGAGCTCCTTAAGTTCTGAGTTGAGCTCCACGATTACTGACAAATGCTTGCACTGACTGGACAGGTTCACTCAAATCTGTGTGGTTCTTTCCTCAAAAGACCATTTCAGACACTAATCTACATGGTCCTCATATGGCCTGACCAAGATTATGTCTGGACTTTAAAAGAGACTGTGACCTCTGAGTTTGTTTCGGCCTTTCTTCTCAGAGTAGTCAGATAGGAAACGCCGAACTCAACTAGCTTATTTTTATTTTTTTTAATATGACGTGTAAAAGTGATTCTGATATCCTATTTACAGAATAAACAATTTCATTTCATTTCATTTCATTTCATTTCATTTCAAATCTACAAATAAAAACCGTCCTTGGGGCTGAATTTACCTACAGAGCGCGCCGACTGCGCCGAGTACCTACATGCCTTATTATTATTATTAGGTGCCTACCTAAATCCCGCGCACGCGCTCGCGATCGTAGTTTCACAATTGTGCAACAGGAACTGCTTACGTGCTTTGTAAGGTTTATTTATCTCCGCCTATCATTTTATTCATCAGCTGATAGGTAACTAACGACGCCAACGTGATCTTTTTTTGGCGCAGTTGTATCTAATTCCTACTATTATTATTAATTATCGTAATAGCCCAGTGGTTAAGGCTTTCTCCTCTCATGCATGAGGTTGCGGGTTCGCAACTGAGCAAGTACCATTGTGTTATTTTTTTAATTCATAATGATGTAAGTACTTTTTAAATTTATCTAGGACATCATTGAAATCCCGTGTTTCGGTAAGCACTTAATTAAAGCCTTTGGTTCGAATTGATTTGTAGCTCTCGGACGGTCGTTAGGTACCACACGGGTCGGTACGGGTCAACGACCTTACAGCCCTGCCGTATGGTCGTTGGTACGGGTAGTCAAAAGCCAGAAAGTCAGACAATTAGTCTAACAAATGGTTAACGTGTTATCAAGTAACTGGTTTGTTGAGGTCTGTTTGCGTAGCAGCCAGCATTACCCTGTGTGAGGGACTCACACAGGGTAATGCTGGCTGCTACGCAGAGACTGCGCGATCATCGGCAGTTCGACGATCAGTGCTTTCGACACAATAAAAACGAATGTGTTTGTGTTACGTAAGCTGAAGGAAAATCAGCAACGTTGTGCTAGACTGTGCCTGGAGTGTGACGGTGGAAACTTTGAACAATATCTCCAGGTAACATAAGTAGGTAATTTATTTATTTATTTGTACATAGACAATAATTTGTAAATACGATGTTAGCTAAATCAACTTGATTAGTGTAAATAAGTTGATTTAAAATTTTTAACTACGCCAAAAATACCTATCAGACAAAATGAATCACCTAAAATCCCTAACACATGGGTACCTACCTACTTAACTAGCACAAATTATCTTGATGTATTTCTGTCGGTCCTCAGCCCGTTAAAAAGTAGGAAGGAAAATCTTAAATCTACAAATAAAAACCGTCCTTGGGGCTGAATTTACCTACAGAGCGCGCCGACTGCGCCGAGTACCTACATGCCTTATTATTATTATTAGGTGCCTACCTAAATCCCGCGCACGCGCTCGCGATCGTAGTTTCACAATTGTGCAACAGGAACTGCTTACGTGCTTTGTAAGGTTTATTTATCTCCGCCTATCATTTTATTCATCAGCTGATAGGTAACTAACGACGCCAACGTGATCTTTTTTTGGCGCAGTTGTATCTAATTCCTACTATTATTATTAATTATCGTAATAGCCCAGTGGTTAAGGCTTTCTCCTCTCATGCATGAGGTTGCGGGTTCGCAACTGAGCAAGTACCATTGTGTTATTTTTTTAATTCATAATGATGTAAGTACTTTTTAAATTTATCTAGGACATCATTGAAATCCCGTGTTTCGGTAAGCACTTAATTAAAGCCTTTGGTTCGAATTGATTTGTAGCTCTCGGACGGTCGTTAGGTACCACACGGGTCGGTACGGGTCAACGACCTTACAGCCCTGCCGTATGGTCGTTGGTACGGGTAGTCAAAAGCCAGAAAGTCAGACAATTAGTCTAACAAATGGTTAACGTGTTATCAAGTAACTGGTTTGTTGAGGTCTGATACGCAGTCGCCCTACGTGATTCACTGGCACTCCATTGTAGTGAGCTGCATACAGTTAAACTGAAAGCCGACCCTAACATAGTTGGGAACAGGCTCGGCAGATTGGCCACGGCATTGTAATGATGCTTAAAAATGAGTTATTATTTAGCGAAATTTAAAACAATAATGTAGGTACATTGTGATTTTCAAATTCGAACTACATCTAAGGTAAAATTATTTGCTATAAGTTGTTGTAGCTACAACAACAACTTGTACAGATCGCGGCACGTTGGTTGAACCTTCGATGCGCAGTAACAGATTTTCGAGTCTTAATCGAAATGCGGTATGACGAGCATCGCGGGGGCTCCCCGTAACCATAGCAACGACCTTCATTTTAGTTTAACGTACGTGCCGCGTTCGTTTCATAGAAATGTGGGCGGAGACTCGTACAGGCTGACGTCACTGGTCATCGCATTCACGCACACAGTGACATGACGCGCGATACATCGCAATGGGTGATTCTGTTTTTTTGAAGAGGGTTATTAAGAGAGTTATTCTGAAAAACAATAATATTGAAAAATCGAAAAGAAAAAGTATTATTGATTATTGACTTGGTATCGTATTGTTATATGATTATTTACGAGTCTCATAACAACCTCCTAAAATGTTTTGCAGGTTCAAAACTGCACCTTGTATGTATGGCTCCTGTAATATTTAATAAAATACCTTACCAAATGAAAAACCTACCGTTGCATAAATTTAAAAAATGTTTCACAGAGTTTCTTGTAGATAAATGCTATTATTCTGTGCAGGATTTCTTAATGATAATTTTTTGTAATATCTTTAGTTTGTATCACATTTGCATGCTATTAAGGCAGAATGTACTCGGATCCTATCATATAATTTTACAACTTATTTTAATGTACCTACATTCTAAGCAAATAAAGACCTATACTATTCTATTCTTAAATCTTCCAGGGTATATATGCTGAGAAGTGGGCAAGAAGTCAGAGAAGATACAAAAATAATTATAATTAATGACAAAAAAATTGTTCCACTAAATGATCCCCCGCATTTATTAAAAGGTGTACGCAACAACCTATTAGAGAAGAATTTAAGGTATACAACAGATAGAGAAAAGACTGCTAAGTGGGATCACATAAAACAATTGCATCAAGAAAATCCCGCATATAAAGGAATCCGATTAGTGCCTAAGTTGACTGATAGCCATGTTGATCCGACGAGGATGAAAATGAAAGTAAAATTTGCCAGTCAAGTGTTCAGCAGACCTGTCTCTTCTACTATGGGATACCTTGCAGGTAAGATCAAGAGAGGTTTTTTGTAATGATCAACTATACTTAGTGCACCAATATTAGAATAAATATCTGCATGAATTTAAATAATTCAATTCTAATTCATAAATATGTATTATAATCACCTGGGTTCAGTTACTCTGTAAATTAAAATGTATATTGGTACACCATCTATGCAAACACATATTCCAAAGCATACCCAGGTTTAAATGTTCAATTTCATACACATAAGTGAATATATTATGTGCACAGAAATCTTGAAGCATAAATGATTTAAATTCTAATATTGAATTGTTATTGTTTTACAGATAACGGAATCCTCCCAGAAGAATGCACTGAGACTGCAGATGTGCTGCTTTTTTTTGACAATCTTTTTTATTTGGTAAATGGCAGCTTTGTCAAAAATAGGTTTTCAAAACCACTCCTGGGACCCGTAACACCAAATTCAAGACACCACGAATTTTGGAGAGAAGCAAAAAAGTTTTAAAGTCCATGAAATTTATCACAGATAAAAACAAAATTGCTAGTGTACCCACCATTAATAATTGGTTATGGACACTGGAAGGCATAGAAGCATTAGTTAAAATGTTAGCCATTGACCATAATGTTACTTCTATATGGATGCGGCACCTAAACCAAGACCCAATCGAAAATTTCTTTGGGGCTATAAGAAGCCATGGGTGCCGTAACACAAATCCAACACCAGAAAGATTTGAGTCTGCCTTAACAACGTAATTGGTCAATAACCTGTCCAGTGTCCATGCCCCTGGAGCAAATTGTGAAGAAGATCAATGCAATGCACTACATGCCCTCATCATTACAAAAAATAGGGAACCTACGACGACTGGTGATAATATGGTTTTAGACATTATTGATGAGATTACCCTTACAAATTTAGAGGAAAAAAGTCAGCCCCAAATAATGGGGCCCCTACAGTATGTATCGGGATATTTTTTTAAAAAGACGAAAAATAAAATATTTAGGTCTTGTGAAGTTTGTAAGGGTAATAATCCCTATAGTGAAATTGAAAATGATTTCATACAAAGAGAATTTGCCAATCGTAGTTGGCTTTCCAGCCCAAGCCTAGCATTTTTGAAATCAATATCGAACATGCAAGACATAATAAACAAAGTAGGGAAAACATAAAAGCCATAATTCTTTTATTTTTAGACTTTAATTTTATGACATGCTCCGAACACAAAGATTTGTAAAAATATAAATAAAATTTTAACAGGAAAAAAAAAATATAGACAGCGATGAGGATGCAATGCAGTGCAAAGCACAAAAATATTTTAAAAGATGTTTTAAGAGGAAGGAAACTTTGACATTATTATAATAATGCATTGTGCCAACAATGCAATGCGATTATTAAAAATAATGTCAAAGAGCACCCTCAAAAAAAAAAAATCAGCTTTGGCAGAAACGAGTCGTATTTAAAACTAACAATAATATTATTGTGTAATAAAATAATAACCGGGTATGATCGTGATTCTTACTGGCAAACTTAAAAAAATTGCCAGTTTTGTTATTCAGTTGTCCTTATAAGAAGTACTTCGTAGTAGTATGTTCCCCTATTTCTCACAGACGCACAGTGGAACGAATGTATGGGAGCGGTTGGACGTAGACATGTCCGAAAAAAAAGAGTAAAATTATGCCAAACTAATGATGCCATCTTATTCGATTACTTAATGCCTTCATAACTTGTGGTGATGAATTTCTTCATAACTCCCATATTTCGGGAGTAATTTGAGAAAATGTGAAATTTTACTATGAAAATGAGTGTATCGAGCTCTCTCCCTCCTGATTCCGGGCTTGTTTCAAGTAGCGGTCTCTAATATCATAATGCTAATACTAAGAGCTATATTTAATACTAAGACACATAGTGCGCCAAATGTGCACTTTCTGGGATAAAGAGTGATGTTTATTTTATAACACAATTTTTTAATTTTTTGTTTATTTTGTTGATTAAAACCGTTTTTCTAAAGGTTTACCTTATTACAATAACATTTCTGATCAGCCAATTAGAGAAGATATAAGCTAATTAGGATATATAATTAGGGACTTAAGGTTTACATATAAAACTGATGCACTAATGATTACTGATAAGAACATTGCTATTATTTAATTACTAAATGGCTCTTAATACACTAATTTAGCATGCATCATTTACTAATTATCACAATAACTAATTACCTTGCAATATTTAACAAAGGATACCTGGGATACCTGGATTTTATATAAATAGGTCACTATTAGTAACTTTAAAATCAGTGTTGATTTACACCTCGTTGTATCCAAGCTAATCTCGCAATGTATTTTCCAAATTTTAATACAAATCTTGATATTCACGTTGCTTTATGCGCACGCGCACATAAAGATTTACGCGACTTTAACTATTTGTTCAGTGTTTTAAAAGATAACAGTTGTGTTCAGTTATGTGAAAGTGCTGAAACAAGTTTAAAAGACTGGTGTCGTCGATTTTGCTACCGCATTTATGCAAAATGGACACAGTCTGGAAGAAGCACAGATAAGTTTCGGAAGAAACATGAGATTTGGCTACAGGCTGCAATTCAATGGCCGGAATTACAGAATGAAAATATGGAACCTTCTACAGAAAATATAAGTGACGTCATCGAGCCCATAATTTCTCCTGCTAAATCTGATGCTTCAACTTGTACACATCCTAGTCCTCGTAAATCTTTTGAGGACCTTAGTAACCGGCAAAAAAGAAGACGCACCACTGAAGATAGTCTTTCATGCAGCAGTAGCAGCGCTGAAATTATGTTTTCGGCCGAAAGGGCGCTTCAAAAGGCAGGACAAAGCGATACAGCTTATGTTATGAAATACTTGACGGAGAATCCAGAAGAGGCCTCAAAAATCAAAGCCTTCATTGAAGGTAAATCAATTCAGGTACGGGAAATATCCCCTTTGAAGGCATTGGCTCTTTATGTATCGATGAACTTATCGAAATGGCGCTATAACACTCTTCGGGATTTCAACACTCAAGAAGGAGCTCTTCAATACCCGAGTTACTACATGTTGGTTAAAGAAAAAATTAAGTGCTATCCGGCCAAAGAAGATCTCACAGTTACAGAGAGCTCTGCAAAAATCAAATTACAAGCCTTGATGGATTTAACCTCAAGAAGACTTATTAGGTCGTTAGAAACCCCTGTTGATCCCAATCAACAGCTCGTATTGACCAGCAAATGGGGTTTTGACGGATCATCTAGCCAAAGCATTTATCATCAAAGGACGAGTGAAGATGAGCAAATCGATCTTGCTAGTAATTTTATGATTAGTCTTGTACCACTGCGGCTCGTCTCAAAAGGTGTAACAATTTGGGAAAACGAGCGACCATCTTCCACTTCATTTTGCCGGCCAATATTGTTTAAGTTTATAAAGGAAACCAAAGAAAATGTGCAGAGAGAGATGGCTGAAATCGAAGCAGAGATTGAAGCCTTAACTCCATCCACCATCACTGATGGAATTAGTGTCAAACACCAACTGCTGTTGACAATGATTGATGGTAAAATTCATTCCATTATATCCAATACAGCAGCTTCAGTGTGTGACATATGCAAGGCTTGTCCTAAAGAAATGAATAATTTAGAGTTAATCAAAGATAAACACGCAAACGAGGACATGTATAAATATAGCTTAAGCACCCTTCACGCTTGGATTCGCTCAATGGAATGCTTATTACACATTTCCTACAAATTAGACATAAAATCATGGCAAGTAAGGGGTGATATAGCAAAAAGGCAAGTTGATGACAGGAAGAAAAGAGTTCAAGAGGCTGTAAGAAGAGAAACGGGCTTACTTCTCGATGTTGTGAAACAAGGCAGTGGATCCACCAACAATGGCAACTCGGCAAGGAGATTTTTTGAAAACTACACTAAATCTGCTGAACTGACCGGAATAGATGCTATGCTTTTAAGAAAAATCTGTGTGATCTTGCAGTGTATTTCATCAGGAGAGAAGATCAACGTAACTAAATTCCGAGAGTTCTGCTTTGATACTGCTAAGCTTTACGTGGAGTTATACCCATGGTATTATATGCCTTCTTCACTTCATAAAATTTTAATGCATGGGCCAGACATAGTTCAGAACATGTCAATTGTGCCCATTGGTTTTCTATCCGAAGAGGCATCTGAGGCTAGAAATAAAGATTTTAGAAAATATAGAGAGGGGCATTCTCGAAAGCATAGCAGTATCTCATGCAATGAAGATATTATGCACAATCTTTTACTGTCTTCTGATCCACTTGTTACAAGTATCCGTCCAAAAGGAAATAAGTTTGTAAAAAAATCTTCTTTTAAGGAATTTTATGAGCTTACGGATTCTGAGAAAAGTGATATCGAATTTGTTAACATAAATGATTTAGCGGACATCGATTCTGAATTTGAATTAATTGATGATGATGATGATGACGAAGATAATTAAATGATGTTATTGTTTTAAAATGTGTAACTTAGTAAATTAGAGCTTACGTCTTAATTATTTATTGTACTTTTAATGAAACTAGGTAATTTATTATCAACTTACTTAAAAGTCATACTCTCATCAGTTCTTGTGAATATTTTTGTTAATATATATTTCTGTATATATATAATATATTTATAGACCTCTTAATAAGTCTGTCTGCGGTTTAAAGTAAATACAAATGGGGAAAAAACGTTTTTTTTTTTAAATTTTCATTTCCTTTTATCCCAGAAAGTGCACATTTGGCGCACTATGTGTCTTAGTATTAAATATAGCTCTTAGTAATAGCATTACGATATTAGAGACCGCTACTTGAAACAAGCCCGGAATCAGGAGGGAGAGAGCTCAATACACTCATTTTCATAGTAAAATTTCACATTTTCTCAAATTACTCCCGAAATATGGGAGTTATGAAGAAATTCATCACCACAATTTATGAAGGCATTAAGTAATCGAATAAGATGGCATCATTAGTTTGTCATAATTTTACTCTTATTTTTCGGACATGTCTACGTCCAACCGCTTCCATACATTCGTTCCACTGTGAGACGCCTTCTTTTTTGTCTGAAGGGGTATACTTTTCATATTATACAGGTCAGAAAAAAAGAAAATTCAACATCGGTCCAGACGTCTTTGAGAAAAGGGGTACAATTACTACAAAAAAAAAAAGATATTTTTTTTGTCTGACCTTTTGATAATGAATTTTTCACATCAGTTCAGAAGTCTTTGAGAAATGGGGGAACATACTGCTATTTTGAACTGCTTTTATAAAGACGTCTGAATAACAAAACTGGATTTTTTTGTTTGCCAGTAAAGATCACGATCGTAACCGGTTATTATTTTATTACACTACATTATTATTAATTTGAGATACAACTCCTTTCTGCCGGAGCTGGTTTTTTTTTTTTTTTCAAATTCTTTCTGATTATGTATTAGAAAATCTAATTTTATGGCTGGTTTTAGAGCGTGCCGACGATCGGCGCTGACAAGCCAATATGTATGGTTACTTAAGAAGCACTTTAGTTACAGCTTAAAAGCAAATGGTTGTCGCAGGGACAACCGGATGGCGAGTAGTAATGTATGTAGGTCTTGTAATGGTACAGATCTCCCTCGTATCAACGTTAAGTGAACATGGGGTACAAAATATTTTGGCGAGGGTACTGTTTGGGAATACGTTTGCTTGAAAGGTAACCTTATTGTAGTTATAGCTCGTCTTTCCTCTATACAATTAGCCGTTTTCGCACTAACGAATAAAAAAAGAAGTTATGTGGTGATCGCTTCAAAATTGGTGAGCTAAGTGCTCACCATTGTAATGCACCAATTGATACACTTTCAATTATTGTCAAATAAATTGAATAAAACGATTTTTTCCAACATTTGCTAGGATCAATAATAAGTATGCTTACCAATTTTGACCACATTTTGTTGTCCTTCGCTGGTGTGTAAACGGCCAGTGTATGTAATAGAAAATATTATATAATTAAGCTATTATCTTTCAAGCAAACGCATTCCCATCTGTTAGCATCCCATCAGTTGCTTCAATTTCCGTATCACCGACCGAGTCCACTTGGAGTCAATTCGGTCGATACGAGGGGTATTTGTCCTAGATCCTCTCCATGGTCTAGATTACCACTGGCCATCCGGTGGCCTCCGACATACGTAATGTAAAGTGCTGGCTTTGAATATTTGAGAATAACACCGATCGGTCGCCAGCGCTGAGCCATACATACTGGCTTGTCACCGTGGACCGTCAGCGTGACTCTAAAACCAGCCTAAATAGTCCAATCAACGGGGCTTATGTTACCCAAAATTCTCCCGCCTATGAAATTTGGCATTGATAAAATTAGTTACTTTTTAAGTTGTTTGTTACTCTTTGTGAAAAATTCCTCAGACTGAAATACTTTCTGTATACTTACATAAGAATGTACTACTTATAGATAAATATGAATCCAACAATTTATCAATTTTAGAGAATTAAACTCTAAATTTCACTTTTACTCTAAAACTTCTACTGAAGTATCAGTCTGATTTATATATAAAAGAGATTTATCAAGAATGCATTAATAATAAACAAAGCTATGCAATCAGGATATTAAAATACTATAAATAACAATTAGTAGACCCAATTGTTCAGTAAAAGTAATAACGCAAAAATGAAATTTGCTATCTAAATGTAATCTATTCTAAATGATACATTCGTACATATTATTATTATATTATACAGAAAGTGTGTCGGTATGAGATTTTTTTTCTACTAACTTCTTGTAAAAAAATTATCTGCACCTAATTTCATCACATGCCAAATTACAAAGGTGGGAGAATTTTTCGGAAAAATATACTCGTTGATTACTAGAATTAAATATTCTATGATGAGTTGACATAGGACGACTACTAAGTAGTAGTAGTAAGATTATTAAACACGTGTTTTTATGTTATGGCATGGTAAGATAAAATATAAGGTTAATGTACGACCAAAATTGTATCTTAGAAAATAGTTTAAAACGTGCAACCGTTCTGTGGTGAGAAATAAACTATTTTGATTATCATAATTATGGTTTTATTTTCTGCAGCCTTATTTTAATACAGTTGAGTTTTGTTAATTTATTTATTAATCCGGCAGGTAATTTACTCAGTCAATTTAGTAATTGTATTTTCACATTGACTATGAGTAAATTACGGGATTAATAAATAAATTAACAAAACTTAGTAAAAACAAGGCTCAAAGCAGAAATGATAGTAGGTAGTCCATAGTTATATAGGTACATCGCAGGAAAGTTGTATGTTTATTGTTACAGATGGCGCTGTCAATCACTCACTCACTTTCCTCCTAAACCCGCCGAGTAAAGCCTCTAAGATAGGTACCTATATATAAAAGTACTCGGTGAGTAGTTTATGCGGACCAGCCCGTCCCATCTTTGATGTCCTCCCTCCGGTGATGCCCTAAGCCGAGGCTCGTACCCCACAGGGGGTGCCCTTAGCGAGCGTTCACCTAGCTTTTTAGCTTAGTTTTGCATGCCCCTGGCTGGAGGCTTTGAGTGTAGCAGCTTAAGGCAACCACAGGATTGACCGGTTAAGTAGTCATGACCTCAGAGGTCAGCTACGAGATGCCCAACAGAAAAAAAAAAAAAAAAAAGTTTATGCGGCCTACTACCCAAATGTCCTTTTTGGTATCGTTCGTCGAGTTGAGCTCCACAATTACTGACAAATGCTTGCACTGACTGGACAGGTCCACTCAAATCTGTGTGGTTCTTTCCTCAAAAACCATTTCAGACACTAATCTACATTGTCCTCACATGGCCTGACCAAGATGTCTGGACTTTAAAAGAGCTTGCGACCTCTGAGCTTGTTTCGGCCTGTCTTCTCAGAGTAGTCAGATAGGAAACGCCGAACTCATCTAGCTTATTTTTAATATGACGTGTAAAAGTGATTCCGATATCCTATTTACAGAACAATGAACAATTTCATTTAATTTCAAAGAAGCTTAAGAATTAAGATAGAGTAGGATGCAAGAGCGAGCGAAGCAAGCTCGATAATGTTAGCACCGCATAGGACCGATTCGATTTTCGGAAATAGGAGTTCGGTAGGTACCTACTTTGTCGACTAATGCACAGATTTTCTCAGTGATATAGTTTTAGACCCACCATACCACCAGGGGTATGGCCATGGGTATGGTGGGTCCGCAATGGAATTCAGAGATGGGAGAAAATTTTGAGATCTCGCCTCGAGTAGGTTAAGTTCTCTATTATTGTGTTAGGCATTTTCAGATATTGCTTTAGTTCTGAATGTTTTTACATCTATATTTTATTTTGAAACAAGGGAGGTGCAAGTGAACCCTCTTGCACCCCTCTCCCGGCTTATAATAAAAAAAAGATGTATGACTTTTTTTTATAGAAAAAAACCGGTCAAAGGCGAGTCGGACTTGCGCACCGAGGCGCGAGGGTTCCATAATAATATAAAATGTTGGTACTCTGTGGTTCCATACCGTTTTAAATTTTCATCGGCGAGGCCTTTATTCGTCAGAAAATTTTAACACTACTAGTATTATCATCTGCACAGAGTACTTTGGGCTAGCACTTTAGATTAAATTTATAATTTGTGGTTAAATTTATCTCATGATTTATTTTGACGTATGATTGGATAATACAAATTTTATTATTTAAATCTTAAAATAAATGTTTATTTTTATAATAATATTACGAAATGTATAAGTTTTTAATCTTGTGAACAGTGAGTGACATCTACTGCAATGTGGAACAACTTTTCAAACGCGTCGAAAGTGTCGAAACCTCAAAGAAAATTAAAGTGTACGGACTGTTAGAGCACTGGTCTAACCTCAAATACTCTTGTTGTGCTTTTGTGTTTTCTGCTGTATTTTCTTAAATCTCAACGTTTTGGCTTTTGTTTTTAGACTCCGACTCAAGTATTTCCGTAAGATTGTGGCATTGTTTATTGGACTACGACGATTTAGTTATTTCTGTATGATTTTGGCATTCGTTTACTGGACTCTTGATTTGCTTCATTATCTTGCGATACGGAATTATTTAAGATGGCTCACAAAATCTGTTGTGTTCCTGGATGTGGAAAGTCGCGTAAGTATCTTTTAAGTATTATTCTTGTATTTCATTCTATAATAATAATCTTATGTTTATAGAAATGTACAAACTATTACGCAAGGGTGCATATCTTTACTATTTTTTTTTGTACTAAATGTTGTGATAATCATAATATTTCAATAGAAATGCGTACCTAACAACTCAGACCAAATAAAAAACAAAGACAGATAGCTGCAAACAATACAGTGGCTTCACTGTATTGTTTGCAGCAAACTGTCTTTTTTGCGATAACTAGTAGACCTCCACTCTGTGCATACACGCTCACATTCACACATTTACAATGACACTACACATCACTTCATGCACACATTTTTATGAAACTGGCTTCATGTCACTGTTGACGGCGCTGTGTTTTGGTTTGTTATTTGGTCTGAGCCTAACAATAATACTAAACATTCTACAAATTAATATTTTGATCTCTCTTTTAGGTTCTGATAATGTGGCTCTTCATATGTTCCCTAACCGTGATAATGATGCAGATCAATTCAGAACTTGGTTGTATACAATTGGAGGAGACATTTTGCAACTAGACAACCAAAAAATAATAAAATATCGTAAAGTGTGTGACCGCCACTTTGAAGAAATATATCGCACTCGGAGTAAGCGGCTTAGTGTTAATGCTGTTCCAACTCTTTATATGCCAGGTCAGTTACTAATTAGTTTTGGTTATTTTATCTACAGACTACAAAGGTTGCACTAATGCTTTTGTTAGCCGTCCCACACTAACATCTTTTAATATATCTTGAACTTGCAATATTACTCAGAATTGTTATTGTACCTATTATTCATAACCAATATGTTTATTTTATCTTTATGTTAATTAATTAACTAATTTGTATTTTTTTTTTTCTAATTTATATTGTTTAATAAGAATACATTTAAATAAACAAGTGTGTAAGGCAGCTGGTAGTTTATGGAGAGCTAAGTTATGTATTATTCTGATTCTGAAACATCTGACCAGACCAGAGCCTAACACAAAGAGTTTAATTAATATCATGCATCTTACCAAATTTATTGTTCAATCATCATCATAATTTCAGCCGAAAAATGTCCACTGCTGGACATCGACCTCCCCCAAACACCGCCTCCCTTCTTGGTCAATATCTAATTCAAATCAGATCTTCAAATACTTGTTAAGTTTTCTATGAAGAGTGTTCTATTTTATGGGATACCACTATTTAATTATGGTTTATAACCTGTTGCAGGATTCTCTGTTAATAGACAAGCAATAAGAGCAATCACTGATCAAAGCCATAATAATCCCAATGTACTGTCAACCAACTTCTACATGTACATCTGGTATCAAACACATCAGTTGTGATCAAAATGTCAATGTTAGTCTAACTGATGAAGCAGAAATACAGCAGCCAATGAGTTCTGCAGGTATGTGCAATATTATATCCACTTGAACCATTATTATACCAAGTACCCTTTGAGGTTTACAGAGAGTAATCTGTTCACATTGGTCAATTCGCCCTTCAAAATAAACTTTATTTTGCAATTTAAGAGCGTGGTAACATTTTTCAAACGTAAATCGAGAACTTGGGAGATTTTGAAGTGATTTTGGTCATATAATTTATTGTTTTAGCTTCTTTTGACTTCAATCATCGTAATTATCATAGATTTTTATTTAAAGTCTATTAACAAAAACTCGTTCAAATTGGAATTTTGACTACGAAAACAGCGGATTTCGAAAGCACGATTTCCACATGACGCGAAGGCTCAACTTTGAAGTACAGGTCGTGCCATTAAAGATGAGACTTGACGCACCCCGTGGTTTGACTTGCGCATTAGACGATTTATGGGTCTCTTTAGTGGTATGAGGTCCCCGCTGGGGCGTCATCGGGGCGGGGGAAAGAGCGGCGGGAGGCGCGGTCAAGTCTCATCTTTAATGGCACGACCTGTAATATTACAACAATTATTAGTTCAAAGTAAGAAGGTAAAAGGTATTCGTTCGAATAGGCATACCCTGAAATTTAAAATGCATTCAGAAAAATACGATTTTTAATTCATTAACTTGCATTTCTATCACGTCTAAGATAATCAAAATTCGAGAAATCGACTACAAGAAAACACGTCATATTTCATAATCTAAAAGTCATTTGGCATTATAAATAATTTTATATGTAAGAAGAAAGATAGTACTATTAATGTGTAAAAAAGAAACAATATCTGTCTTCAATCATTTATGAAAATAATTTTTCAAAGTAATTATAAAATCGGGTGCAACGAGCGGTTTAAATCAGTCGTGCTCTGGCACTCGTCGACGCAGGATCTATGTCGGTTGTCTTCCCGCCGCACAGTGGGCTGAAAATCGGCTTTCATAGACATTCGATTTTTTTTTCGAATTGGTCAAATTTTTTGATTGGAATTGTTTAAAACAATCATGACCTTGAGGTATAATTGGTATGACGTCATAGAACATAGTGGAAGATAGACTTTTGATTTTTTTTCAAAATACTTGTATGGGAATTATTATAAAATCTTCAATATCTCAGCTATCGCATATTTGCGCAAAAGAATTCTTTCACACAAAAAATCTCCTATTTTTTTGCCAATTTTTGATATATTTCACTTTTATGGCAGAGGTGCGATGAAAAAGAAAAAAAATAAAAATAATTTTATTATTTTTATTTCTTCATTTATACCGATTATAAATGAATTTAATTACGCATTAGAATAATATAACAAAGAATATATAGCACAATAGTCTAGGCCATCGTGAGCCGCTTTTTTAGTCATTGATTTTTATACTACCTAGCAGAAAAACAGCATCTTATACGTAAAAAAACAATTCTTAAATTGTTGACAACAAATACTCGACTTTATCGGAAGCCTGACCCTTTTAGCCTATAAAAATTACCGAGAATTATTGCTAATAGGTACCTACCTATTAACTAATAGGTAGGTGATCACTGATCACCTAATTTAAGTTTTATTATGACAATGAAGGGTTTTTAGGCTGATTACTAATCGTTCTCCAGAGGTAGAACTTACAGAATCACTGTGCCTAATGGGTTATTATCATTAGGGTATAATAACAGTTAAACATATAATATACAACTACAAATATGACTTACATTTAAATTTTAAATAGTTTTATATAAAAAAAAATAGAACAAAAATAGTACCTAAATCTAAATACATTCTAAAAATAAAATTTAATTGATTATTTACAGACATGCTCTAAATTAATACTAACAAAAGTAAAACTAATAAAAAGTTAGTAAATAAACAAAAACATCTTAACCTACTGTTAGTCACAATCACTACATTCTGATTCTGATTCAGATTCGGAATCTAATTGATTTATATCGCAAAATTCGACATCGGGTTCTTGCAGGTTATCCAAAAGATCCCGAGTTTCAGAGAAGAGAGCTTTCCTGTTCTTTACATCCATAATTGGTCTAACTGAAGAAATGAGAGGGTCTGAAGTGAGAAGAAGCATGTTTAGAATGTCTTCATTAGAACATTGTCTGCTCTTTTTTCTTGAATGATGACATCTAAATCTTCGAAAGTCCTTATTACGAGCCTCTGATGCTTCTTCTGAAAGACACCCAATTGGTACTACTGCATTACAAGCTATAATATCTGCCCCATGTACAAGTAACTTGTGCACAGTTGACGACATGTAATACCAGTTATAAAGTGCCAAATACCTCTCTGCTGTCTTTAGGCAGTACTCTTTAAATTTTTCAATATATATATTTTCTTCTGATGTAATAGCCTGTAAAATAACAGCAAATCTCCGAATCAAATTCTCATCCAGACCCGTAATGGCTGCGGTTTTTTCCGGAAATTCAAAAAATCTCCGTGCTGTATTTCCATCGTTGGTTGTTCCTGAGCCTTGTTTAACCACACCTATGATCAGGTTCAGTTCCCGCTTGAAACCGTCTTGGATTGTTTTTTTCCTTGCCTGCAGAATAGCTTTATCTTCTTCCCCTTTTGCCATCCATTTTTTAAGATCTTGTCTGTAAGAAATATTTAAAAGGCATTCCATGCAATTGATGCGTGCATGTAACGAAGACAGCCCAAATTCGTATAAATTCTCAGAAACAGGCCTTTTTAACACTTCCGTTAAATTGTTCATCTCTGAAGGTTTTGCCAAACATAAATAGCAAACTGAGCTGGCTTTGGCTTCAGAGATGTAAGTGCAGACCTTGCCATCGATCATGGTCATCTTAAGGTCATGGGTGACCTTGTTGCTGCCACTATCTGTCGGTCTCAACGCTTTTATTTCTTCTTTCATACTGTCTAAATGCTCATTGACAACCAGTTTGCTTTCTTTCATGAAGCTAAATCGCACGGGACGACAAAATGATGAAGAACAGGGTTTCGGGTTTTTCCATATGGTGTCACTGCCATTGATTAGTTTCAATGGAACTAATGATGTCATGAAGACACTAGAATCATCATTTTCACTGTCCATTGTCTGTTTATATCTGCTCTGGCTAGACGCACCGTCAAATCCCCATTTCGATATTAATATTAACTGTTTCTGTTCTACGCACTCAGGTAAACTGTCGAAGATTCTTTTGACTGTTAAATCTAATAATCCTTGAAGAGAAATTTTTGCTGATGAATCCGTCACTGTTATTGTTTGTTTGGAAGGATAACATTGTAATTTCGCCTGTTGAACTTTGTAATAAGATGGATACAAATCTTTTACGCCTTCACGTATGGCTGTTTCTCTCAATGTTATATATTGCCACTTAGATAATTTTAAAGAGAGAAATATGCCAAGTGCCTTCTCGGGTGTGAAAACTTGCTTGGCCAACGATTGATGAATTAAATTATTGAACTTATCAGCAGCTCCTGGATTTGTCAACATGAATTCTAGTGCTGAAGCAATATTCTCCTTTCCTTCTTGTCTCATCTTTATGATAGCAGCATATGCTATCTCACTGGACTCACAATTTTCTTGATCTGTAATTCTCCTTCTTTTTTGTTTCTTTCCTAGATCTTGAAATGGTTTACGAGTTGGTGCCTTTCTTTTTGTCATTGTTCCAACTGATATTGCTGCTGATGTAGATGTGGAAGGTTGAGGAGATATGGCATTTACTTCAGAATCCACAATGCCTGAAGCAGCAGGTACTTTTATGCAACTAGGCCAATCAATATCAGTCTCAAGCCAGTTTTTGTGTTCCTTTAAGAAACACTCCAGTTTTCTGTTGGCTTGCTTCCATTTCCTTGTAATAGCTAGTGTAATCCTTCTGCAATATTCTTTTAATGTTAAATTATCTTCATCGGAGAGATTTAAGTTCAAACGAGAAACTACAGCATTATATAGTGCAAGGCTGTCACTGTACTTCCCCGAATTCTTCAAAATCATGAAGAAATCTAGGTAAGTAGATAAACTCTCCATTTTTTGCAAGCACAATTTCACTGTTAACACAAGGGGAAATCAATGTGAACTGAATAATTGAACTAGAAGATGTCGCGACGCCCCCGCAAGGGGGCGTGGCGAGCAGGGTCAGGGCTTCGCCCTTCGCCTGCGGTGGCCATACGTTGGCCCATAGATATGGGCCCCTCTTTTTGGTTCGCCTCGGGCGGCGTAAAGAAAGTAAGACGCATTTTGTGAGGCAAAATGCGTCTATGTAAATGGTTGCTCTGAATATTATTGTAGGCGCGCCACGGCGCTAACTCCTGTAGCGCCGCTTTCTTCACGACATCCCGGCGGTCAATCCCCGCCAGGTGAGACCCCCAGTTACCTGGGGGAGGCCCAGCGAAGACGACCAGCGACGAGGATGCCGACTCGACACACCTACATGTTAATATGTAGTCTACCTCTCGCCCCGTTCACAGATCGAGCCGTTTGCGGATTGAGAGGCAGGCAGTCTCGTATGTATGAGCGGCTAGTGTTGTAGAGTAACACCGCTCAGTGTATACTCGCATCGCGACCCGCATCGCGCCCGCAAGTGTTGTGTTGGGATGCATGTATAGTGGTGGTTGTCTGTATGCGGTTGTGTGACGCGCCTATATTAACCTAGAACACGCCACACAACGGATGTATGTGTACATCTGCAGAGTCTTTTTATTTCGAGTAAGCTGCGTGTAACCTGGGTGCTGCTTACTCGAGGCGTCAATCCGGTGCGATGGGGTCAAGGGTCCGCTACCAGGTCGCGGGGCAGGGGTTTCGCGTCAGGCGGCCGCGCGTGCAAGGGCGCAATCTGCCTGACATGGGGCCAGGCAGAGGCGTCGGCACGCGCGAACATGGCCTTCGCGAGTCGCCTCACAAACTCATCCAGGCTCTCGATCCCGAGGTCCCGCTGGATGATATCGTTCCTCACGAAGCGAGGAGCGTCAACGATGGTCCGCAACGCGAGGTTTTGTTGCGTGCGGAGCAGCTTCCGGCTCAACTCGCTCGTGAGGGCGAACCAAGCGGGAGCGGCGTACGTCAAGACTGGGCGCACGTACATTTTGTACACGCTCAGCTTGACGCGCGCCGGGATGCGGGACGAGAGCACGGGTCTGAGAAGGTTGCGGGCGACCTTACCCTGCGCGACGACCTTGCGGACATGGGGCCCCATCGTGAGGCGGCGGTCGATGGTCACACCCAGGTACTTGACCCGGGGCGACCAATCGACGTCGGCTCCATGCAGCTTCAGGGGGGGTGGGAGGGGCGCCGAGCCAGTGATTAGCGCCTGCGTCTTACCCACGTTCACCGACAGCCGCCACTTCGACAACCAGTCGGGGAGGAGGTCGAGGGCGCGCTGCATTTTGACCGCCGCGTACTTCGCATTAAGCGAGGTGGTAATGTACGCGGCGTCGTCGGCATACAGCGCGAGCGTCGCCTCTGGAGTGGTGGGGATGTCGTCGGTGTACCGTGAGTAACACGCCGGCGAGATGCAGCTGCCCTGGGGCACGCCAGCCATCACCGGGCGGGCGCCCGATAGCGCCCCGTCGACCACCACCCGGAAGGTCCTGTGGGACAGAAAGGAGGAGACCACCCTGACGACGCGACGGGGCGCGTCTGAGGTGGCCAATTTATGCAGTAGGCCCTCATGCCACACACGGTCGAAGGCCTTCTCCATGTCGAGGAATACTGCGACCGAGTACTCCTTTTTGTTCATAGCTGTCGCTAACTGGTGCAGTACCCTCGACAATTGGAGCGTCGTGCTATGCTCCGCCCTAAAACCGAATTGCTCAGGGCGTGGGGCAATGTGTGGGACTAGGTGTCGCAGCAGGAGTTTTTCAAACACCTTGGAGATAGTCGGCAGCAGCGTTATTGGCCGATAGCTCTCCGGCTTCGTAGTGTTTTTCCCCGCCTTGGGCAGCATAATGACGCGCCCTTCCTTCCACGAGGCGGGAAAGGCCCCCGTGCGCAGTATCGCGGTGAACAGGCGCGCCAGTGCCGCTACCGTACGGAACGGCAGGTGGCGCAGCACTGAGTTTGCGATACCGTCCGCCCCAGGGGCCTTCCTGGGCTTCGTCTGTAGGATGGCGCGTCTGACTGCGCCAGGCGAGAAGAAGACTGGGTCCTCCTCGGGAGCTATCGGCGGTGCGAAGTACTCCCCAAGGTGTTTCTCGACCGCTGCGACGTGTTCGGTGTCGTTGGTCGGGTTAGGGCGGAACTGACGCTCCAGGTGCTCTGCGAAGACCTCCGCCCGGTCCTCCGCTACATATTTAAGCGCCCCGTCGCTGTTTGTTAGAGGGCGCACCGGGGCTGGGGTGTTCGTCAGTTGGCGGCAGAGTTTATATAGTGACGGCCAACTGTCCGTCGTGGCGTCAATTCGTTCCTCCCAGCCCGCGGCGGTGTGGGCCTCTAACTCGGCCTTTACCCTCTCCGCGAGACGGTTGAGTTGCGTTTTTAAGTAAGGGCATCTTAATTGTTGCCACTGCTTGCGAAGGCGCCTTTTCGCGGCGATCAATGCACCTATGTGCGCCGGCAAGGGCGGCATTCGCCCTCTCCCTTGCGGCTGCACTGTAGTCGCCGCTTCCAGGGCGCTTTGTATGCAAGCAGTGACATCGCGCGCTGCTTGGTCTACGTCCGCGGAGGAAACAATAGGCCGAGTAGGCGTGGTGGCCTCCATCCTTTCTGCAAATGCGTCCCAGTCCGTTGATCGACGTGGCGCTAGAGGCTTCAGTTGGGTCGGCATTCCAGATAGGACGACGAGCACTGGCTGGTGATCCGATTGTAGCTCGTCGTCTATTACGTGCTGTGTGATCTGGCCGCGCAGTCCTCTATGGACCACGATGTCCAGCACGTCCGGCATGTAGCGCGCCGTATCTGGGTAGTGGGTGGGTGTTTCGGGGCCAGACACCGTGTACCCATAGGCCTCCGCATCCGCGAAGAGCCGTCTGCCCCCACTGTTGGTACTTGCGGAGTTCCACGCCGGGTGCTTGCAATTAAGGTCGCCGGCAAGGATGACTGCTTGGCCGTTTAGCGTGCTGATTAGCGCCCGCAGCTCGACCACATCTAGGGGAGTCGCGGGCGGTTTATAGCACGCGTAAACGTTAATATCCTCGCCGGCAACGTGTAGTTGCACACCCAGCGCGTAAAAAGTGCTGAGAGACGGCAAGGGGAGCTCTTGGTGGACGACTCTTCGCTTAACAAGCACCGCCAGACCACGGTACTTGACGTTAAGTGCCGACCTTTCGTCCTTCCTATAAGTGTGGTACCCTGGGAACCTAACCCTGTCTTCGGGTCCCAGGTACGTTTCACTTATTAGCGCCACGTCGATGTTTTGATCCCGAAGGAGGTGGCGGAGGGGGGCGACCTTGTCCCTAAGGCCGCGGGCGTTCCAGTGTATGATCCTTAATGATCTAGCCATCACAAAGCGCAAGTAATGTGGCCAGACCATCAAGGATCACCGTCTCAATATCTCGGCCCTGCCTTATGGCTCTAATCAAGTCCATTAGGAGCTTGATTGCGCAGGTTGTGAATTCCTTTTTGTCGTATGACGACTTCTTCGCCAATTTATTCGCCGAATGTGCGACGACCGCGCCGCCACTCGTCGATGCCGGGAAGTTTTCCTGTTCGACGATTGGCCGCTGCGTCTCTGCGACTCTGACCGCGGCAGTGGCGGCGCCAGGCGGTTTTCGGGCGAACCTCTGTGGTTCCTTGCTTTGCCGCTGCGCCGTGTTGGCGCCACTAGTAGGTTCGCCCGTTATTCTGTTGCTAACCGCCTTGGATGCAACCTGCGCAATGAAGGCAGGGGCAGCCTTAGGGGGGACTTCAATTGTCTCCGGGGGGGTACTCTTCTTCTTCCTCTTCCCCCCGCGCTTCTTCTTCCTCCGCCCGGAGGAGGAGGCTTGTGTGTATGCAGTAGTGGGCCCGTTGGCCGGCGCCATCAACGTCGTGCCTGTTGCCTCTTTTGTACCTACTGCAGGTATGGCTATTTGAGCCTGGCGTGTGGCCGTGATGGCGACGGTCCCCGCCCGCCTGTTTCTCGTCTCCCTCTCGAAGACGGGGCACTTAATGTTGCTCGCAGGGTGCGGGCCACCGCAATTTGCGCAGGTGGCCGGCTCTTCCCGCGGGCGTGGGCAGTCACGTGCGGCGTGCTCGCCCCCGCATCGCACACAGGCGAGCGGGCGGTGACACTGGTGCGAGCTGTGTCTGAAGCGTTGGCACCGGTGGCACTGTGCGGGCCCACGTTTCCCCTTCCAAGCCTCGATCTTGACACCCCGCATATACATAAATGTGGTGGTGCCATAGATCTCTCGGACGTCTGGGGTCTTTTTCAATATGGCGTGAAATACACAGCCGGGTCTTCCCTGTGCGCCCTTAATATGGCGCACGTACTCCGGCTGGTATCCCAGCGTCCGGAGCTCCTCCTCAATCTCCTTCGGGTCCGTGTCCGCCGGCAGGCCCCGAATGGCGATTTTAAGGTTTTTGTCCGCTGGCAGGGAGTAGGCGAACCAGGAGACGCCGCTGTCCTTCTCCAGGCCAGTCAAGTACCGCTGGACCAGCCTGTACTCGTCTTCGGTCTCCGGGGTAAATCTCACCCCGGTCCCGTACGGACGAGCATTGGGAGGCCGGCCCAGCTTTTCTTTGATGGCCCGGAAGTGCATGGCCCAGTTCGGCAACTTCTCCACCACCAGCGGCGGATATCTTAGCTTCTTAGTTTTCTTCCCCGCTTGTTGTTTCGCCGTTTGTTGTGACGACGTAGGTGCAGTCACTTGGGAGACATCAGTGGGGGGGGCGGGATTAATGAGGGCCGCGGGCCGGTGCGGGGTATTCGCCCCGGCCTCTCTCGGCGGAGTCGGTGATTGAGGTGGTGTGCGTCGACGGACCGCGTCAGAGAAGGTGGGCGATGATGGTGTGCCCCGACCCCGCGGCGCGCTTTCGCGCTGTGGCCGCGGCGGGTCAAGACAGTAGCGTTTCGCCTCCTCCGACGCGGTCTCGTCGGAGCTCCTTCTGCGCCGCTGGGGTCTGTTGGCCTCGAGATCAAAGTCGAAGTCAAACCCCAGCGGCGGTGTTGGTGATGGTGGTGATGATGGGGACATCGCCACCCCTGCTGCCGCTCCGCTCACGGAGGGCCGCGGGCCGACTCGCGGGATCGTATCTGAAGACACGTCCCCGCGATCGGATGCGGCTGAGCCCACAGACGCCAGCGACATGCTCGACGACGCACACGCGAGGAGCATGCCGACAGCATTGCGGGCGAATCGTAAGCGGAGGCTCTGGGTGGCGCCGGCGACTCAGGCGCCTTTAAGGTTGGTGCCGGCCGTATAAACGGCCCGGCACTTGCGGGTCTCTCTTGATCAGCCATCGCCGGCCCCGCCGGCGGGAGGCGGGGGCCGGGGGCGGCGACTTGGGGAGTGGGCACTCGTTCGGACTTACTTGTAGTGTTTTTGGGCGGCGACACGAACCGAGGCGGCGGAGCGGCGGATCGCGCGGGAGGCGCGCGGGACCGCACCGGCGGCACAGATGTACGCGGCACGGGTAGCGCTGGGAATTCGGCGCGCGGCGCGCCGGGGCGCGCGGCGGGCGCAGTGTGGTGGCCGGGTGCGGAGGTGCGCGCGGCCGGAATAGGTGCGCGCGCGTGGAGCGCGCGACTGGTGTTCGCGGCAGGCCCCGGGGCCTGTATAGGCACCGGGCGGAACGCGGCTGGACGGACAGGAACTGCGTGTGTCCGACTCGACGACGGCGTAGGCGCAACGCGCGCAGGCGCCGATGACGTCGGCGGGGCGGCAGCCACAGCTTCTCTCGCTTTCTTCTTGCTTGCTGGCTTCTTCGATGGGCCGGCCGGCGGTACACCGGACGACGCGTCACCTATATTGGGCAACGACATCGCCCGGTCCATCGCCGGACGGGCTTCTTCTTGTGCCCCGGCATCGCGGCCTAACGAGCCGCGCTTGCCGGGGTTCGGCATGGTGTTAGGGCTAGGCCTCCGCGACCGCGACGGCGAATATCGCCGGGCAGCACGGGGCTGCTTCCTCTGTGTCCGCACAGGAATCCGACGACGTCCTGTACGCACACAGAGCAAGTAGGTTAAAACTTTTTGCGATCCGCGCGGAAAACCGACTAACAGTGAGTGGAACTAGTAGTCAGCGTGACCATGAGCCAATCCACTGAATAATTGTTCCCAATACTGCACTTTAAATACCTGTGAGATATCTGTACAGAACTAAATTAACCCTAATGATTATAACTCATTAGGCACCTGCACAGTGATTCTGTAAGTTCCTCTGGAGAACGATTAGTAATTAGCCTAAAAAAAAAAACCCTTCATTGTCATAATAAAACTTAAATTAGGTGATCAGTGATCACCTACCTATTAGTTAATAGGTAGGTACCTATTAGCAATAATTCTCGGTAATTGTTATAGGCTAAAAGGGTCAGGCTTCCGATAAAGTCGAGTATTTGTTGTCAACAATTTAAGAATTGTTTTTTTACGTATAAGATGCTGTTTTTCTGCTAGGTAGTATAAAAATCAATGACTAAAAAAGCGGCTCACGATGGCCTAGACTATTGTGCTATATATTCTTTGTTATATTATTCTAATGCGTAATTAAATTCATTTATAATCGTTATAAATGAAGAAATAAAAATAATAAAATTATTTTAATTTTTTTTCTTTTTCATCGCACCTCTGCCATAAAAGTGAAATATATCAAAAATTGGCAAAAAAATAGGAGATTTTTTGTGTGAAAGAATTCTTTTGCGCAAATATGCGATAGCTGAGATATTGAAGATTTTATGATAATTCCCATACAAGTATTTTGAAAAAAAATCAAAAGTCTATCTTCCACTATGTTCTATGACGTCATACCAATTATACCTCAAGGTCATGATTGTTTTAAACAATTCCAATCAAAAAATTTGACCAATTCGAAAAAAAAATCGAATGTCTATGAAAGCCGATTTTCAGCCCACTGTGCGCCGCCGCGCAAGCGCCACGCGTAATATATACGTAAATTATAGCGCGACTAAATATTTTTGATGCGTAAGTATTTTTTATTTTATTTGTGAATATGAATGAGGTTGTTCATTTAAGTAATATTAGGTCTTTACCTATGAAATTGCCGTTTTTCATGAAATAAGTTAACGCCCTTAAGCTTATTGATGCCCTTTTTTAAAAAGTGTGCTGGACGGGAGGCAACAAGTTCTGCAAAGGCATTTTGAACTGCCTCTCGGTTATTGATTTTTTTCCCCGCCAAGACAATATCCAAATTCTGGAAAAAGTAGAAGTCTGTAGGGGCAAGGTCTGGTGAGTACGGTGGATGACGGGGAACTTCCAACCCCATCTCTTGTAAATTGGAGACCGTCTGCTGATCAGTATGAGGTCGCGCGTTATCGTGCAGGAGCAGCGGAGCCGAACGATTGACCAAAGCTGGTTGGAGATGTGCGACCTTCTCCATCACTATGTTCAGTTCTTCACACTACACATCTGCAGTAATGCTCATCCCGTTTGGTAAGAAGCTGTGATGAATGACACCGGCGCTAGACCACCAAACAGTGACTATCACTTTTTTAGGGGTCAGTTTTCGTTTGGGGCATAGTTTAGGTGCTGAACCAGGATCTAACCAACTTGCTAAGAACTTGCGATCGTCGAACAGAATCCATTTTTCGTCGCCAGTAACAATGCGATTCAATATGCCTTCGTTTGTGTGCCTGTTGAGCAGTGCAAGGCTCAACTCGACGTGTGCTTCGCGCTGGCGATAATTAAATTCGTGGGGCACCCATTTCTCAAGCTTTTTTACCTTGCCAATTCGACGCAAATGGACCAATATTATTTTGATGCAAACATCGAAGGCTACTGCTAATTCAGCTGTAGATTGAGAATCATCAGTTTCCACAATCGCCTTTAATTCGTCATTGTCGACTAAAGTTATCAGTCGACAACACGGGGTTCATTTCTTAGGTCGAAATTTCCAGAACGGAAGCAGGCAAACCAATAATGGGTGCAGCGATCGTTAGTAGTATTTGCTCCGTATACGTGGTTGACATTGCGTGTCGCTTTTGCCTCTTTGCTGCCACGACGGTACTCATACTCTATAATCAGTCGAATTCTTAACGTATCCATGATGACGAAAAACATATAAATGCGATGAAAACAGAACCGTAACCATTAAACAAATGACTAATTTTAAAAAAAGAATTCCATATTTAAAAATAAAAATAATTTGAACTTAGAATTCTTAGCGAAAAAAGAAAAAATTGGACTTGAAATAGCCAGTACGGCAGAACGGCAATGTCGTAGGTAAAGACCTATTATTTTAATTAGGTAAAGTGGAACTATGGACTTGTAACTTCTTTCTCTACAAACTTGTTATTATTTTACTTACAGCACGCGTAGCATGACGCTTTCTATTTCTACGAAGAATAGACATAGCTCTTTCTATACAAATTGACATTTCGTCTCTCCATTTTTGACATCGCACCGTAGAAATCATTCTACAATCTGTCATTTTGTCTTCCGCTTCTAACGATCTTTGACTAGGTCCTTTTACATGTAGACTATTTCAGAAGAAAGTTTTCTATCCAAACTGTCAAAATCACTAAGGTAGTGAAGACAATTTGATTTTGTAATCGCCATGCTAAAGACGGTGGAAAACTTTTTACTCGACGGCCACAAAGTATATACGGTTATCTACAAAATCATGAACGCAAAACTGTGATAAGTAATAATTTTCATATTCATACCAACGCCTCGAATTCATGTGCAAAAATAGTACTGTATCTTTTTTTTCTTTTGCTTATATCTCGAAAATGGTGTGTCTAATCGCAAAAATAATGAAAATTTCGACCCCCTTTACAAAACCCTCAAACCCCTAAGACTGAGCATGTAGGTAATAATTTTTCTTATTTTCCATACAAAAAGTGAAAAATTCCATATAAAATACGTCGAGCCTTCGCGCCTCCGGCTCTAAAAAAGATCACGGGGTCAAACAAGTTCCACGTGGACTCGCGATTGTCAAATACGATTTAAGTTGTGTCAAAATTATATTTAAATTTAGGGATTTTTGTTGCAGAATAGTTTTAAGATTTTCATAGCCAAAAATAAAGGGGTTTTAGTGATAGTTAAGATAGTTTAGTTCGGTGTACAAGAGAATCGGCACCATTACCAAGGAAATGGTTAAATCCAATATTACTGTAATATTGTTTTCTTCCAAAATACGATACTTCGACACTCTTAATATCGATAAAAATTGAGAATCAAAGAAAAAAAAAATCCTATGACAAAACAAACAATTCTGAATCGAATTATGAAGAGAGTGAATTGCGTAAAAAGTGCAGTTGTGTCTTCCTACTTTACTGCCGTCCTGTCTACACGGAACGTCATTTTTGTCTATTCTTCTGTCGACACAACTCGTTTCTACGGTGGTCATGCTACGCGTGCAGAACATGGTTAGAATAGACAAAACATATTATTATGGATCACAGAAATCTGTTAGGTCATGAAAAAGTAAAATGATTAATAATTTGCAGAAGGCAAGAGAAGCTGCGTAAGTTTCTATTTAATTTTTAACAGGTTGTCAAAACATTTGTGTAAGTTATTGTTTTTCTATCAAGATAATACTCTTAGTCAGGTAAATGAAAAATCCACTAGCGTCACCCATCAACCGTAACCGTTTCTTTTTATGCATTACTATTACTGAATCAATTTAAATACAGGGTGACTTGTAATTTGGCGTATTCCTTCCAGGACGTGAAAGTGTGACCCATTTGTAACAATTAAGCACCCCATAAAGCCGAGGCAAAAATACATGGGATTCGAAAAAATACAAATTTTATGAATTTTTGAAAATTTACCAGAATTCGTCACTAAATATCACTTTTCTCTAAGCTCTCAAATTGAATGGCTTTCATTGCTATTTCATTGGATACATAATACTTTAAAAACCTTTCGATGTAACCAAATTTACCAAAACATCAAATATTTAAAAGTTAAAGGAAGAAGTTTACTAATCATTTTCAAAAATTATTTACGGATTATGAACTTTGACACCAGTTATTTCAAAATTTTACTAAGTCATGAAGCATACAAATTACGGGAAAGACATCTTCATTTAATCAGCTATATAACGAGGTACAAACGTTCAAATTTTAGACACACTCTGCGCCTGGCATCGGACGCGGACGGACGTGCTGCGCTGCTGATCGTGGTTCCTGATAGTGACTCAAGCGATCCTGTTGCTGAGTCATCGTTTCGTCGCGTACTGCGACGCTCTTCATAGTCGATTATTATTAATCGACTATCGTCGACCAATTAATCGGAGTCTTTTTCAAGATACGATTAATTATCTGTTTCTTTATCGGAGTATCGTCAACTGACTCTTCAAGTCATTTTGCCCCTTCAGGGAAAAACCACAGTTTCGTGGTCCTCGGTGGAAACCATACGGTGCCAACGAAACCGAGGGGGTGTTGACCCAATCACACCCGCCGAGCCCCTTCAGGGTTAGGCAGTCAATTGGCCGGGTCCCAGTGTTCGGCCTTGGGGGGTCTCCTAGTCGGCATTGGTGACAGTTTTCCTTTCACAGCTACACACCTAGTGTCGGTCGGGTGTGTCTACACCCGGCGCACTAGACTGGTCAGGACCCCGTTGCACATTAAGATAGGCAACGGGCAAAAGCAAGCTTAGGGCTCACCATTAGGCACACAACCTCCCTGTCTATACCCGACAGGGAGGGTTTACACATCCCCGGTAGTCCGCCCAGGGAATTAGGTTTATTAGGATTATAATTAGGGAAAAATTAGGTCCCAATTCATTAAGTAGTCAATATGGAGGCCTTACAGAGTGACATTCAGTCACTCCGTAACGACCTCATATCCCTCAGGAGTGAAAACTCCAAACTATTAGATCTCCTTAATAGAGTATTGAGAAAGGAGCCCACCCTTATTAACGAGTTCGGTATCGAACTCGAAGGTCTCGCTGCTTCACAGCAGGCCGAAATTAGGTCCTCTTCCATCGCTGACTTCAGCGATGTTATAGATGCCCAATTCAGTCCCTGTCCTTCTGACAGCATGGACATTGCAGAAGACGCAACCGCGGCTACAATCCGCGCTCCGACCCCACATCCCTTCTATACCCCCGACATAGAGGCTCAAGCCTCTGCTCATTCCTCCTCCTCTTCCCACTCGGATGACGAAGGTTTCACCCAAGTCACCGGGAAAGGGAACAAGAGGAAGAAAAAGAAGCAGAGCTCGTCCCAAGCGAGCAAAGTAGTCGTCATTGACGACTCACTCATAGTCGCCCCTCAGGCAGCCCCCACCGTTACTCCCGCCGCTACTTGCGCCCCCGTAGCTTCCCCCTCCACCGCCCCTCGCCCGATTACGTCATCATCGCAAAATGACGCACCGCGTTCCGCGCCAACCTCCGGCCCTAAAAAGGTCGCGCCGCCACCCCCTGTCTTCATCCAAGACAAGGATAAGTGGACGGCTGTATCAAAGTGGTGTGTAGACCTCAAGATAGGCTACACTAGCGCCCGCTCTACCCAACAGGGTATTAAAGTTCTAGTCCCTACGTCGAAAGACTACAGGGACTTAACCAGGGTCCTGAGAGAGAGAGGTGTGTCATTCCACACCTACTCCCTCCCAGAAGAAAAACAGATCAGGGTAGTGATCAAAAAGATCCCCAAAGAGATCCCCTCCTCCGACATCTTAGCCGACCTTCAGTCGCAGAACATCCCCGTGGATGAAGTCCACCGTATGCACCGCTCGCGTGGCAGGGAAGCTTACGACATGATCATTGTCGTGTGCTCCCCTACCGAGGGGCATCACCCCATATTTAACGTCAAGACCATCTGTCATTTAGGGGGCTTCACTATCGAGAAGCCCTGGAAAAACAGCGCCATAGGGCAATGCCACCGTTGCCAACTGTATGGCCATAGCCAAAAGCATTGCCATGCGAAACCCAGGTGCGTCAAGTGCCTGGGAGACCATGGCACTGCAGACTGCACCCGTCCCAAAGATCGCAGCTTATGCGTCACCCCGCCAAGCTGCGTGCTGTGCGGCCTCGAAGGCCACACGGCTAATTACCGCGGCTGTCCCAAAGCCCCTAAGGCTAACACAGTAAAGCTGTCTAAGCGCTTAGACGCTAGGCAGCAACGCCAACAGGTTTACCAACCTTTCCCCTCGTCCCAGTTACCTCAGAGGCTTAGTCCACAGAGACCTAGCCCTTGGTCTCAGTTAAATTACAACCACCAGCAGACCTTCCCGGCTCTGGTTACCCCGCGCCCCCCTCCTCCTCATACCCCGCTATACTCCTTAATGGACCCGCGAGTCCGCCCTCCTCCTCCCCCCGGCTTCCCCGCTCCCCACGCGCCTACACAGCGTAGCGCACCCCCCGCACCCCCCGCGCCCCCCGCAAAACCCAATACTAACTTGGCTCCCCCGCGTCATGTTCCCACTCCCGTGGCTAATAAAAAAGACATATACTCGGACCCCGCTAAAAATGCATTCAGCATTATTAGCTCAACTTTCATGACCTTTTGTACCCCCAGGGCTCAACAAATGGCCTTAGACATTGTTGAAGCCAAGAAATCAGGTTGCTACGAGCAAATTCAAAACGTGTTCCTGGCTTACGAGGATATTACCTCCGCCCTCACTTCCTTCACTAGACCCTCATAATGTATAACGCCTCTTATGAAAGGTTTAAACCCCGATCCCTAAAGATAGGTACCTTCAATGCCAATGGCTTATTCAATCAGAAAGATGAAATCGCGGAATTCCTCCGCGATCATCAGTTAGATCTTCTCCTCATACAGGAAACCTTCCTTAAACCCCACAAACGAAACCCCTCAATAGCTAACTATCGTTTAATTCGAAATGATAGGACGCGCTGTCACGCGGGTGGCACTCTCATCTATTATAAAAAGGATCTGTATTGCATCCCTATGGACCCTCCACCTCTCTCCCGATTAGAAGTATCAGTCTGTCGTCTAGGCATGACTGGTCACTCACCGATCACTCTAGTGTCGGTCTATATCCCTCCCATCTCAGCTCAGGCCTCAGAAAACTACCAGCTCATTTCTGATGACCTACAGCTACTCTTCGGCATGAGCGACTCTGTCATTATGGCAGGGGACTTCAACGCCAAACATCCTTCTTGGAACAGTAATATCACTAACCCCAGGGGTCGACACTTGTTCGACCTCTCTTCCATTCTTAACTTCGACATCATCGCTCCGATGAATCCCACTTACTATCCCCATATGTTAAATTACACCCCTGACGTCCTTGACATAACGCTCCTTAAGAACGTTAACTTACGACTTGACTCAATTGAAACGGTGCACGAGCTTACCTCTGACCACCGCCCAGTAATCTTCCATCTTGTATCCCGCATAGGTCCCTCTGACCCTAACCACCCTCTCCCCACTAGAAAGGTGACGGACTGGAAGAAAGTAAGCGAAAAGCTGAAATCCAACACGTCCCCCTTACTAGACTCTATTCCGGACAAATTTGACTCTGTCGCTAACACGACAGCTGCGATCGACTCACTCACGGAGCACGTGCAAACCGTCCTGTGCGATTGCTCAAGGGAGGTTCCGGCAACAGATCCCTGTTACCTGAAACTCCCGGACGATGCGCGCGCCCTGCTGACTGAGAAGAACGCAGCTGTCCGTGCCTACAGTAGCTTTCCCTGCGCCGCTAACAAAGCCCACATGCGCTACTTACAGAGAACTGTGAGGACACGTATGGCGGAGCTGCGTGAAACGGGCTGGGACAAGATGCTGAGCGACCTTGAGCCTACCCACCTTGCCTTCTGGGAACTCCAGAGAAAACTTAGATCCCCTCACTCAGGACATATGCCCCCCTTAGTCCGCCCGGACAAAACATTAGCCTTCGATGACATCGACAAAGCCGAGTGCCTAGCCGACAGTCTTGAAGCCCAATGCTCTCCCAGCACCCTACCAGTAGACAAAGCTCACCTCGATGAGGTCGACGCCGAAGTCGAACGTAGAGCCTCTATCCCTCCCATTGAAGACCCTGATTTTCCCCTGCCCCCCATCGAACCAGATGAGGTACATGAGATTATCAAAGGTCTGAAAAATCGTAAAGCCCCCGGCTCAGACGGACTCACCAATAGGGTGGTCCAACTATTCCCAGCTCACTTAATTATGCTTTTGACCACCATCTTCAATGGTGCGTTAAGCAACAACATTTTTCCCCAGACGTGGAAAGAGGCCACTGTCATAGGTATCCCTAAACCCGGAAAACCCAAAAACGAGCCATCCAGTTATAGGCCCATCAGTCTGCTCAAGGTTCTAGGCAAGATCTATGAGAGGCTTATTTATAAGCGTCTCAGAGACTATGCAGAGACCAAGGGCCTCATCCCCAACGAACAGTTCGGCTTTCGAACTCAGCACTCTAGCGTGCATCAGGTCCATCGTATTGTCGAGCTAATCAGCGGTGCTCTCACCCACGGCCGACAAACGAGCGTAGTATTCTTCGACATAGCAAAGGCGTTTGACAAAGTCTGGCACAACGGCTTAATTTATAAGCTCTACAAACTCGGTGTGCCGGATCGTCTCGTGCTCATCTTACGAGACTATTTGTCGAATCGCACCTTTCGCTTCCGCATCGAAGGAGCCCTTTCCTCCCCCCGCCCCATAAGGGCAGGAGTCCCTCAGGGCTCAGTATTAGCCCCCCTCATTTTCACGCTATTCACCAGCGACATCCCCAAACACAGATCGACGCAGTTGGCTCTGTTCGCAGACGATACAGCGATCATCTGTAAGGGAAATTCAGCTACGATGCTGCTAAACCTCCAAAGGGCTGTCAACAACCTTGGCGCCTGGTTTAGAAAATGGCGAATAGAAGTAAATCCCGACAAAAGTCAAGCGGTTAGCTTTTCTAAACCGAGAACTAGACCCCCCCCTTTCCCCCGACCTATCACCATGTTCGGCAAACCTATCCCTTGGGCTAGGCGCGCCAAATACCTAGGTGTTATCCTAGATCATCATCTCTCTTTCTCTGAGCACATAAAGACGGTTCGTTCGCGAGCCGCTTTCGCTCTAGGTAGACTCCATTTCGTTCTAAATGCACGCAGCAAATTGTCACTTAAGTGCAAACTGCGCATCTATACATCATGTATCCGACCCATTATGACCTATGCGGGTGCAGTATTCGCCCACGCCAAGTCCCATTCCATCCATAGGTTGCAAGCTTTGCAGAACCGTTTCCTCCGTAAAGCCACGGGAGCTCCCTTCTATGTCAGAAACGAGATCCTCCATCTCGACTGTAAAATCCCTACGATTCACCAGTTCCTAAAACGCATGTCCAAGCGTTACTTTGACTCCGCTCCTAGACATCGTAACCCCTTGGTTGTCGAAGCAGCCAATTATGTCCCTTCTAGAATTAGTCAGATCCGCCGTCCGCGGCATGTACTTTCCGACCCTGATGATCCCATCACACTCCTCCAAGAGCAGAATAGGGCCACCAGTACAATATACAAAAACAGACGCCTCCCGTCATTCCGACCTCGCCGCCGAGGTCCTTTGCGATCGCGACCGTGTCCCTGATTAATTGATACTCCTCCCCGACCCTTGCTCGAAAACGAGGTGCCAGCAAGTTGTTGCCGCTGAGCACGTAGCTTTAAAACTACCCCGCTTAATAATCATGATATAAACCAATTTTGATCCAGCCTGTCCCTTCTTGCTGTCCTCCCCTCAGCGACGCCCTAAGCCGAGGTTCGTACCCCACAGGGGGTGCCCTTAGCGAGCGTTCGCCTAGTTTTAATTTAGTTTAGTATTTTGCCCCTGGCTGGAGGCTTTGAGTGTAGCAGCTTAAGGCACCCACAGGAAAGTCCGGTTAAGCAGCCAAGACCTTAGTGGTCAAAACTGCGAGATGCCCGTTATAAAAAAAAAAAAAAAAAAAAAAAAAATCAAATTTTAGAGGTGCCGATGAAACAGTCGATAATGCTGGCAAAGGTAGAATTTGCAAATTGTAGAAATAAAAAAAAAAAATGTATGATAATCGAATAATGCTGGTTTATGCCATTCCTCTACTTTCTAACCTCCCAGGAATCCATTGCACGTTACAAACTCAGGTTATCATGACCAGGACACAAGTCACAAAGCAGCTGTTGAGTTTTTAACATGACACCGTCTAGTCACTGGTCCTTAGTTCGCGTGTGTTTAAACGTAATCCGCATGTACTTGTAGTTCATTGAGATAATTAACAATTACTTTTAAACTCCACTCTACTAACTTGTATGTTGTACTGCAGTCGTTTGTGCCGTTCTCATCGATTAAATGATTGCAATAGACTAGAGTGGTTTGTTGACATATTTGTACAAATTTAATTAAAATACACTAATAATCTATTTTGGACAGTATTTTTTATTTTCTCCGTAAACCTCTGGCTTTTTATTTAAAAAAATATAGGTACGCCATAGCTACAGACCAAGATCGTTTAGTCGTCGCAGCGTTGCAACTGTGTGCCGTACATGAGGAAAAATGCACACACGCGCACTCGATCTGCATCGAGCAATAAAAACCTAAAACCCGAACGCCTAGATTTGGTACAACGCTCTTAAGTAGAGTTTTACCTATGAAATCTACATCTGCCAAGTTTGTCATTTTAACAGTACATTATCAGGTGTTTTGTAGATTGTTATCATAATACTAGCATTACCTTTTGTTTAGTTTAATGTGGAGATTTCATTTATTTTAGTTTAGCATAAATTTATGGCACAACTGTTCCAGGACCCTGGAAAAGAAAAGCAATGAGAGATATTACAAATCAAAACTGCAACTATCCTGAAGTCCAGCCTTCTACTTCTGCTGGTATGGAAGATACCAGTATTATTAAAAGTGACATTGTCCATGTGACTGAGAAAACAGTAACACAACAGCCATTGACTTCTGCAGGTATGTGCAATATTGTTACAGCTGGTATTTACTATTATTATATCTTAAATTCAGCAACCCATAATTTTTGGCTGGTGAGTGTACAACTGTAGTACACCTCTACTTAAACCCCTCGGCGAATACAGGCGTGATCTTATGTTATGTTATTAATTTTTACTGTTAATGTCTTGCAAATGATCTCTAGTCCCTTTCAAGTTTACAATCACTCTGTACAAAAAATTAAACTTTTTGTGTTATATAGTTTTATTATTGATGTCTAATAACAAACCACTGAACATCATCATCACATTCATCATCTTTTAACTTATAATGTTTATATTCTAGGCCATAAACAAAAGCAGAAAAAGATATTATTTCATTCTTCTGAGATAAGCCTTTTAACAAGAAAAATAGAGAGATTGCAGAAATCAAATGCAACTTACAGCAACAGACTCAAAAAGGCCCTAAACCTGTCACAAAATGGAACTTTCCAAGCAGCATTAAAAAAGTTTTCGGCATTCGCTCTCATTTTTACAATGCTACAATTTAGAGAAATTAAAAAGAAAAAGATGGGTCGCAGATTTACAAAAAAGGAGAAAATTGTGGCACTAGCTCTCTACAAACATGGACCTAAAGCATATCGCTGGTTAAGGAATGTTTTTGAACTCCCACGAATTCCGTAGTGGTGTAATTTACAGATCAGTGTATTGTGGTCAACGCAGTCAAACGCTTTTGAGAGGTCACAGAAAATGCCAATTGCATCCTGGGACTTCTCCCAGGATTCCAAAATGTGAGTGATGAGTTTTACTCCTGCGTCAGTCGTCGACCTACCTTTCGTGAAACCAAACTGGTGACTATGTAAAATCCCATTTGAATTAAAATGTGACAACATCTGGTCTAGCATGATTTTTTCATATATTTTACTCAATGCTGGTAGCACAGATATTGGTCTATAATTTGAGGGATCACTCTTACTACCCGATTTGAAAATTGGTACTACTTTACTATGTTTCATTAAATCAGGAAACGTACCGCTATCTAAACATTGATTAAATATGCCAGTTAGAACAGGCGCAATTGTGTCAATGATATTTTCAAGAACCTTAACGGAAATCCCCCATAAGTCTTCAGTGTTTTTTATGTTAAGACTTTTGAATGCTTTTTTAATTGTGAAAATAGAAATAGACTTGAATTCAAAACATGGAATGTTCTTACTGTAGTGTTCTTTTAGAAGAGATTCAGCTAGTATAGATGATGAGGGGAGAGATTTCTTAACCTTTATTGGGATGTTGGTAAAGAATGTTTCTAGTGTCTCAGCAACTTTTAATTTATCTGAAATGGTTTCATTATCAATTTTTAAAGACAATTCATTCTGATCTCGCTGTTTTGTGTTTCCAGTTTCTTTGTTAATTACCTGCCACACAGTTTTTATTTTATTGTTAGAAATATTAATTTTGTTACTTATTAATTTAGATTTAGCTTGGGCGCAGACTCTTTTAAATATCTTAGAATAGTTTCTTACATAATTATGAATTGCTTGATCAGAAGTCGAATGATTTTTCGTTATATAAATTATATAAAATATCTCTGCTTTTTCTAATACCAGGAGTGGCCAATTCATTAAATTTTGGTTTGGTATTGATTGTTACTGTTTTTACAGGACATGCTTTATTGAATTCTTGGCATACTGTAGAAAATAATGTACTGTAGTTTGTGTTGGGGTCTTGTGAATCAAAACTAGCTGTTGAAAGATTGCTAAGAACATTATTATTAAATATCTTCAATTTATTTTTAGTAAGTAGTCTTAACTGAATAGTTTTATCTAAACATAACTTTTTATCTGATTCAAAGGATATAAGTTGACCTGTATGATCAGACCTGACGCCACTAATTAGGGACCAATCTTTTATTTTACAATTAGTAAATACATTGTCTATGCATGTAGCCGAGGTTGCTGTTATTCTAGTTGCTACATTAAATATACATTTTAAATTGAAATATTTAAACAATGAGATAAGCTTATATTTATCCAGTGAATTTACTAATAGATCAATATTTAGGTCACCACAAACAAAAACTATTTTATTATCTCTAATAAGTTTAGTTAGTATTTCTTCCATTATGATTAAAAATGATGACAAGTTTGAGGCTGGTGGTCTATAAACACATAAGAAAGTATGGCCTTCAACCTCTCCACATGCTACCTCACATAAGCGATCAACAGAGCAAGCAGTGATATCCTTCCTTTCCTTATATTTGAGAAAACTATTACATAATATCAAGGTACCACCCCCTAATGAAGACCGGTTGTACGCACTGGCAACTGAAAAATTATTTACATTAAACGACATTCTATCTGGTTTTAACCAGGTTTCACAAAAACATAAGATATCCATACAATATTTGTCTATTAACATTTCCACGTCTAGGATTTTGCCAGAGATGCGATTTATATTATGGTGATAGAGTAAAATATTCTTATTATGCTTCTCTTTTGTCGATTCAAAAAGTTTAAAGAATTTATTACAGTATTATTAGAAGTACTAGATAATGCTGTTTCGTCGCTTAAGCTAATCTCAGTTAAAACATTCATAACTGCGTGTATATTGTAGGCTAATAAAGTAGCTAAAACATGTTGGCTTTTCTTAGGTAAGAACATCTGCTCCTGAGTCAACACAAAGTCTCTAACAAAATTGTTAGTATCAAAATACAATAAACGGTCACTATGACGACATGCCAAAATATGCATAAGGTTATTTAAACTAAAAATGTTATCTTGCTCATATAACTTATCAGAATATGGCAATGCACATAATATTAATTTACCTAATTTTAATTTAAGTAGGGTGTCAATACCATTAACTATGTCCCTTTTAGTGATGCTCAGACTGTTTCCAATTAAAAGAACTACAGTAGTCTGCTTATTCATTGGTGTATGTTTTATTTTATGAACAAGCTCATTAAAATGCAGGTTATGGTAACAACAGTTAACTATAGTATATTCGGAGCGATTATTTAACAATGATCCAAAACCTGCTCCTAATCTATCTGAATAGACCAAAACATTACTTTGAGTGGGATTGATAGTTTCTAAAGTATGAGTTAAAATGGGTAAAGCTGTAGGAACAACATGCTGTGACATGAGAGGTGGCGGAGCGGGAGAACAACTACAGGTCAGATTGTTTGTCAGTGACTCACAACTCTCTGCATTGCACTTCACCAAGTTCACCAACTCACAGTCCCCTTGCAAGCGGTCACTTAACATTTTTTGGCTATACTCATACTTACAAAGGATTTCCTTAAGTGAATGTTCCCTGTTCAATAATTCCTTCTGAAGGTTCTGTATGTCAACATCATAAATTTGTCTGCTACTTTCCAACTTATCATTACATACATTTAATTGGGTTTGTAAGTAGAAACGCTCTTTCTTAAGATTAATGTTACACTTATACTTATTTTACTTTAATAACTGGATTGAATTTAATGTAAGTTAATACTATAATTGTTGTGCTATATGACAGTATTGCTTTTCAGCAAAAGGAATTTTGCCTGAAGACGCTAAAGCTACAGCTGAAGTACTTTTTTTTTATGACCTCTTCGACTCCGTTAATGGAAGCTACGAAAATTCGCAAAAGCGGTCAGGGAAACTATTACTGCACTCAGTGACACCAAATTCGAATCACTTCAAAATCTGGAAAGAAGCCAAGTCAATAATGAAAACAATGACATTTGTGACAAAAGATGGCAAAACTTCTGTTGTGCCATCAATACAAAACTGGATAATAAGTTTAGTAAAATATTGAATATTTGACCAATAAATTGTTCCAGGAGCCCAATTGTAAGTCCATATGGCTCAGACATTTTAATCAGAACCCTTTAGAAATTTTTTTTGATTGTGTTCGTAGCCATGGGGCTAGAAATACTAACCCCACGAGCGCAGGCTTTGAATATTCTTTTGCTGCTTTATTAATAAATAATTTAAATAGCGTGCACTCTGCAGGTTCTAATTGTGAAAAAGACATGTGCAATCAGAGTATGTTTCATACCTTAGGCCGATTATTTTTTAATAATAAATCAATGTCATGTGCTCCTCTTGAAATTGATTTTAATATTATTATGAATAGTGATCATATCATGTTGAATTTTAAAAACAAAATAAAAGATGTTAAAATTAAGGCACAAATTTCTTATGTCTTTAAAAAAATAAAAAAAATATTCAAAAATTGTAAAGAGTGCAGGGGTCGAAACTAGTCAGTAAAATCAGTAAAAGTCAGTTTTTTTTAGCATGGTCAGTAAAAGTCAGTTTTTTGAGAAAATGGTCAGTTTTTTCAGTTTTTTGAGATCAACACATATATTGCTCCATATATTTTTTTGGAACCTTATTAATTATTTACTGACACAATTTTGCCTGTTTGTGTCGTTCCTTTTTACGCCTACCTTCTTCATTCTAGATTTTGCTTAAGAAATATATATCTTATAGTATACCTACTACCAGCCAAACCCGGCGTTGCTCGGGTTTCACCTTTCAAGTCCATTCATTTCATCAGTTGCAACACTTTTTCACATTTTCGCCACCCACAACCGCGACCAAACTTCCTTACTTTCACCAGGAGACCAAAGGGGAGATGATTGGAGTTGGTGGTCATAGAGAAAACCCTGTCTTCCCGTCCTAACATTAGCATTTTAAATATACATTTAGATTGTGTCAACAAAAAACAAATTTCTAGTCATTTCTAATTTTCTTAGCCGGGCCCAGTGATGGTTTGAGGGCAACTAACAGCTGATGCTCTTTTATGATGTCTTGTGGCAACTTAATATTGTAGCATCATTATTTCGAGGAAAAAAGTCCAATCCTACTTTTTTTCTCGAAATAAATACATATTTTATTATTGTATGTTTAACTTTGCATATTTGTTACAGCTTCAGCTTTTTAACCTGCATTGTATGTGATTTAATTTGACTGCTGTGTGATTTGTTTGTGGCTACTAACCAACTAACTAATATGGGGAAATGTAAATTTAATGAGGACTGGCTTAATAAAAAAGATAAAAATGGACACTTTATATCTGAATGGGGAAAAAGGGATGGTGAAAATGAGGTTTTTTGTTGTGTGTGCATGAAAACGTTTTCTGTGGCTTGGGGATTTGAGGCTTTGGAGCAACATGCATCATCAAAAAAACATATTGAACAGTCAAAGGTGAAGCTGGCTGCATCTCAATTACATCTAGCAAGTGTTCGGCCCGTTGAAGACCCGACGATTGGTTCACCCGGTAGAGCACCCGTTCAACTATATAGTGTTAAAGATGGGGCTACCAGAGCTGAGATTTTATGGGCTATGAAGATGGTAGCATCTGATTATTCTATAGAGCCATCCTGCAGTTCAATAAAAGAGCTTTTCATGGCAATGTTCCCGAATTCGGTACCAGAAGATTTTTCTATGTCTACAACCAAGGCACGATATCTAATTTGCGATGCGATAGCGCCATATTTAAAAAAAGAGATGCTAAACGACTGTAAAAATTCTTATTTCACTCTTTGTTACGACGAAACGTGTAATGCTGCATCGAGAAAAGAACTTCAAGTCGCTATCAAATACTGGTCTCCAATAAAGGAGATGATAGTTACGAGTCACCTGGAAACCTTTTTTCATCGGTAAAGCAACCTCCCAAGATATTTTCAACAAACTGAACGATGCTTTAGACAATGCTGAGCTTTCCAGAAAAAGACTTCTTATGCTAGGATCTGATGGTCCCAATGTGAATAAAGGCGTCACAAGATTAATGAACGAGGCTTTGGTATTATTGGACAGACCAAAACTAGCAGATATAGGAACATGCAATATACACACTGTGCATAACGCTTTTTAAAGGGTTTGAGCGAGCTAGGCGAAAATGTATCAGATTTCATTTATCAAATTCACAACTTTTTTGATGGCTGGCCATCTCGCTGGGAGGAGTATGAAGATATCCAAGCAAAGTTAAAATTACCTGGTCACAAATTTTTAAAACATGTCTCTTCCCGATGGCTGACTTTAGGCACTGCCGCCGAAAGGTTTTTAGTACAGTGGCCTGCAATAATTGAATATTTTACGAAGCACTTACCAAAGAAAAACAAAGAGAAGACTACATCTGTTAAGTTCAAAAATATACACAATTTCTTAACTCAAAAGACGGCGAAAATTGAGGTCATGTTTGTTGCTTCAAGTGCACAAATTTTTGTAAAATTTACAGGATTCTTTCAGCGGGAAGAACCCCTTGTTCACTTGATCTACGATGAATTAAAACATCTCGTCAATAAAATAATAAACAGAGTTTGCAAAAGTAATGCACCAAGAACCATTGACGCGTTTCAGGAAAAGTATTATTTAGAATTATCGGACATTGTTCTGGAAGAATCCATTAGAGAATCTTTAGCGCAAATCCAAGAACGCGACAGATTGACGTTCCTGATGAAAGTGAGGAATCACTATGTTGCTGCATGCAAGCACATATTAAAGAAGACATCTGTAGATAACTCATTGGCGAAGTACCTGCGCATTTTGAGACCCAATGCTCACAGAGCCGCTGATTGTTATAAGGAATTTATAAAAATTGCAAAAGCCCTTCCCATTGAAATACAAGAGTCTGAATTAATAAATGAATGTCGTGTCCTGGTTCAATTGCCCTACGAAGACAACCCTGATAAAATACGTATTGAAACCTATTGGGTTAAGATTTTTAATTCAACATTTGAGACTGGACAACCAATGTACCCAAATTTGGAGATATTAGTCAGAGCCGCGTTATCTCTTTCTCATGGCAACGCAGACGTAGAAAGAGGATTTTCACGTTCCGGACATATCCTTACACCAGAAAGATCTGCAATGTCTCAAAGAACTCTAGACGCACATTTGACAGTAAAGTCAGCTGTTACAAATATGTATAATAATAGAGTAGATCTTGTGCCTCTGACTAAAGAATTAATGAATTTAGCTCGAACAGCGTATATAAGATATAGACTGTATTGTGAGGAGCAAAAACAGTTGGAACTAAACAAGAAGTTGAACGAGAGAACACGTCAAGAAGAAGACATTAAAAAAAAGGAATTGAAAAGAAAGTATGAAGATACAAAAAAAAGCATTGAAGAAGGAGAAACAACTTTAAAAAAAATTAAAAATGAAGAAAAAATCAAGAGGATGACCGTTGACAGGTATATGATATTTTTAACGGTTTTATGGTTTTATTATGTGTCAGTGTTCTTCTAGTGTGTGGTGGGAGAACTATGATATGACACCAACTTAAGATTCATCGAGAACATCGACTGTGAACGGGGCGAGAGGTAGACTACATATTAACATGTAGGTGTGTCGAGTCGGCATCCTCGTCGCTGGTCGTCTTCGCTGGGCCTCCCCCAGGTAACTGGGGGTCTCACCTGGCGGGGACTGACCGCCGGGATGTCGTGAAGAAAGCGGCGCTACAGGAGTTAGCGCCGTGGCGCGCCTACAAGAATATTCATAGCAACCAATAACACCGATGCTTTTTGCCTAACAAAAAGTAGTCGTTTCTATTATGCCGTCCGAGGCGCCCAAAATTGAGGGGCTCATATTCATGAGCCACTGTATGGCTCCCGCGGGCGAGGGGCGATGCCCCGACCCCGCTCGCCACGTCCCCTTGCGGGGACGTCGCGACGACTCGAGAGAGATCGAGAACATCGATGCTCATCGGGTCTCAACGACCCGATAAACCTTAGTCATGGTTCTTAAACTATCTTTAATAGGAATTGAACCTTGTAGATTGAACCCAAACGAACCTGTCTTAACGATTTTTTTATATCCTTCATATTTCAGGTTGTTCGATAACGCTACTGGCATGTTAACCCTTTCCCTGCCAGATTTTGCTGCAGTAATCATGCCCCAGGGCCAGACGTGTTTAGGTATAATTTCGAACAGTGTTGGGAAATCTGAATAAATTGTTATCGATATTATATAAGTACTAGCTCTTGCTTGCGACATCGTGTTTAAAACCTTAAGGTAGAGCCGTAGGTATATAGATTGATGCAAAATAAAACTCTCATATGTTGTTGACAAGCAATCTTTAATAATAGGTAATTATAATTAACACACTTGAAATCAATTTTTCACTCATAATCTAAGCAACCATAATTTATTAATTTAATATTTCGGAGATGAACACGGTCTGATTTCTTCTTGAACTTTTTCTGTTGAATCTCCACGAGCGTGGTATATTAGATTAATAATTTTCATTTACATATAATACCGATCGCATATCTGGTCGAACAGCCTCCATTTCGAATGCTATTAGGGAAGCAAAATATTCATTACGAGGGTCTTTCGGTCTTTGGTTAAAAAAATTGGCTTTTTCTTTTCTATCTATTTTATAAGTATTTTGAATATCTTTTGGAATGTAAAATTGTCAACTTTATGTTGTCCAGCTTTGCTTTCATTTTATTATATTTTATCAAGTCTAAAATTATGGGAACACTAACTTACCGATTCTTCATCGCTTGTACTACTCGAACTGGAACTGTTCATGTTGATATCTCCTTCTAAAATATTCAATAATTCGTCGTCTTCCATCATAATGTTTCTCAACACTAGGCATCTGAAGCGTACTTGTTATCACGGGGACGGCGCTGCGGCTACTGGTGTTTACCAACAAATATGGCGTCCGCAGGGGCGGATCTACTTAAAGGCTTTTTGGGCTGCAGCCCAGGGCCCCGCGAATACAGAGGGCCCCCAACCGAACTGAAACCAATAGACGATATTGTCAATAATAAAAATTGAAACTTTTTTAAAATCAGAACATATAAACGCGAATGAAATAGCTATAAATCCATTAAAAAATGTAAACGAAGGTATTTTATGCGAAGAGAATCTAACCGAAGGAAGCAAAAAATCGCAAAACCAGAAAAAAAATACCAACGATGAAAATGGGCAATATCTTGACTTCCAGCAACCCTCTGGTTCCTCTGAAAACGAAATTGGTGTTCAGCAAAAGGAAGGTAATATCGATACCGAGGTGGAAAGATATTTAGAAAATATTAAGTTTGAGTTTGAGAAATATGTTGACGTGGCTGGGCTTGTGGCCAGATTTGCTAAATAATGATTTTATTAATTTCGTCCTCTCACATGAAATGACTGACTTTCAAAATAAAGATCCGAAGAATATATATTCAGCTTCAATGAAGAAATATAAAGGACAAAACAGATCTTTTTCAAATAGGTATTTCACTAGAAAAATGAAAAATGGCCAATTACTGGAAAGATCTTGGTTATGTTATTCAAAAAGGGTTGGTACTGTTTTTTGTTTGACTTTTTTCTAAAACTCCTTCTCAATACACAACCGGATTTTCTGATAGGAAACACATAGAATTTTATTAAGAAAATCACGAAAATTCTAATGAACATAAGAATTCAATGTTAGTGTGGTTGACACGAAAAGAAAATAAGTCTGTTTTAGACAAGCAGCTTCAGGAGCAATTAAATAAAGAAACAGAATATTATCACAATGTCCTAAAACGGGTTATTGCAGTGCTAAAATTTTTGAGTATAAGAGGCTTAGTACTTAGAGGTGCCGAGGAAGTATTTGGTTCTCCACATTATGGTAACTTTATGGGTGCTCTAGAGCTATTGGCAGAATTCGAACCATTCAGACGTGAAAATATTGAACAACGAGAGCTGCGACCAAACCCTGTAATATCATATTTATCAAAAACAGTATATGAGGAAATAATTGAGATTATGGGTAAACAGATAATTAAACAAATTATAACTGAAATAAATAACGACGACACAAAGTATTATTCAATTATGATGGATTCAACCCCAGATCTGTCTCACGATGACCAACTTGCTATTGTATTACGATACTGTTTTCGGGGAAAAGTGTATGAAAGATATGTATCTTTCATTAAAATTAGTAGTCATACTGGCTTATATTTATTTAATATTCTACAAGCCTTTTTGGAAACAAATGGACTACTACTGGATAATTGCAGGGGACAGTCATATGACAACGCTGCTAATATGGCCGGAATCTACAATGGTGTAAAAGCACTACTAAAAGAAAAAAATAAATCCGCGGATTATGTGCCATGTGCTGCGCATTCCCTGAACCTATTTGGTCAAGAATCCGTGACCAAATAGGTTCAGGGAATGCGTTCAGGTTGCAACCGAAATTGTATTTTTTGTTTGGAATCGTGCAACAAATATACGTTTTCTTCTCTGCTTCGACCCATATATATATAGGTGAAATAAAACTAAAATTTACGTTACAAAGTTTAAGCCAGACCAGATGGTCTTGTCACTTTGATGCTGTCAGAGCTTTGAAAAGTAATTATGATGGCATTATGAAAATTCTCAATAGTTTCGGCGAAAATGACGATGAAAAAGTTGATTTCCGAAAAGAGGCACGAAATTTATTTAATAAACTGGCGAAACTTGAAACTGCAATTTTGATAGTTTTTTGGGAAGAAATTTTGGAGAGATTTATCGTGAAAAACATAAGGCAACAATCAGATCAGAAGCTAAAGGAATACGAAGAGGAAGCTAAAAAATTAAGTACTAGTGTGGGAACAGACTACAGTAACATAAATAAGAGACGCATTACTTCAAAATTTTCAGATAAATCTACAGATAGAGTCTCAGTAAACAGCGCAGAAAAATTTAAAAGAGACACGCTTAACGTTGCGTTGGATAAGATGATTATGGATTTAAATAATAGAAGCCAAGCCTATGAGACCTATAGCAAACATTAAATTTTTAATGGATTTGCAAGACAAAAATCAAGAACACATAGATCTGGAAAGTGTACGTAATATTATTGATTATTATCCAAATGACGTAGACGAACATTTAGTGAATGAGTGCATTCAGTTGAAATCTTACTTACTGCAATCTAAGACAGAGTCTTACTTCTCTTGCAGTGAAATTTTTTGGCTTATTTATGAAAAGAAACTTGTTGATGTTTTCTCAAACTGCTATACCATCTTAAAGATTTTTTTAACGATGCCGATCACTAGCTGTGAAGCGGAGCGTTCTTTCTCCAGGATGTCGTATATAGAAAACAAATACAGGACAACAATGTCGAACTATCGACTTAATCATCTATCAGTTCTTTCGATAAATTGCGATTTAACAAAGGACCTACAGTGCGATGACCAAATAAAAAAATTTGCAGCACAAAAATGCAGAAAGGTTGCTTTATAATTTATATAACATAACCATTTATAACCTGTCAATTTATTTTGCAATAAATAATGTTTTAATAAATAAATAAAATATTTTGTTTTCCTATTTTCTTCCTGTACTTAACATATATTACATTACATACACCTACATCACTACAGAAAACAGTTTCTTGTCAAAAGGGCAATTAGTTGAGTAATTAGGTAGGGCCCCTAAGCAGTATTAGCCCAGGGCCCCACAAATTCAAGATCCGCCCCTGGGCGTCCGTGTCGCTTGCGCCGCACGGAAAATCACGGTGATGGCGGCCAGTGTCCGTCAGGCTGGAACTGCATTAGTGACGTCCCAAAAATATCGACACCAAGAATATATTTTTTTTGATTTCGTAATTTTCTACAGATTCTCTTCAATTGTTGTCCATTATTCAAATGAAAATTAAAAAAAAAAAGCCATTAAAGTTTTAATTTATAGTCTAGACATGGTTTAACAAGATAATTAATAATTTAAAACCATTGCTTTTTTATTATTGAGATTCTACTAGCGCATCACTAGCCCACTTAAAATTACGGGTTCGGCGCAGTGTGTCAGGGTAGTAAAAGCACCTCATTTGATTACTGCATTTAGATTTCATTGTTATGTATCAAAATGATGAGCCTGAGTTTTAAAAGTTTTATTGTTGTAAAGTACACATCCTGAAGTATTATAAATAATATCAAATTTCTTCAGTTTTTTTTTTAATGTAGTTAAGAATTAGACATCGAAAAAATAGAACTTAATATTACGGGATTAGCGCCACGGGCATCAGCATCAAAACACTGAATATTACGGTGACGGCAGGGAAAGGGTTAAAAGAAGGAATTAAGGACAAAGACTTAGTCGCCGTTAATATGGCCAAGACATTACTAGATGCCGCTGTTAAAGAAAGAAAAGACTACGAGGAGAAAATTAAAGAAGAAGAAAACGTACAAAAAATTATAGATAAAAAGAAAAATGCTTTGATTACTAACTTCTTCAAGAAATCATAATGTCTAATGTTTCTAACTTTTAATATTATTTGCATGATTGGATGTGTGTCATTTGCTTATTAACAAATATTAAAACTGTTAACTATTTGTAAACTTTTTAATAATAAAAATGTGGTGATGGTTGGCTATGGGGATGGTGGAGGCCAATAATATTTTTTTTTTCAATTCCACATGAAACTTTTATTTTAAGTTAGTTCAGATGGTCAGTAAAAGTCAGTTTTTTTAGATTTCTGGTCAGTAAAATCAGTATTTTTGAACACTGAACCTGTTTCGACCCCTGAGAGTGCAATGCTTGCTTTTTTACGAAAAATAAAGATAATTTAGATTACATACAAATGCGAGATTAACATAACATAACATCACGCCTGTAATCCCCGAAGGGTTAGGCAGAGGTGTACCTATAGTACACCCACATTTCGCCAGTTATGTTTAAGTCCCATGTAATAGGGGGCGAGCCTATTGCCATCAACCGGGCACAAATCCAGACTCCGGGCTGCTACTGAGAAATTCCAGATGGAAAAACCCAATAACACTTTGCACGACCCGGGAATCGAACCCAGGACCTCAAACTCAGCAGTAGCGCTTGCGACCACTAGACGATGCGAGATTACTCCCTAGAAAATAAATGTTTGACATACCGTACTGAAGAAGCCATGGAATGTTTTTCAAAACAGCTGGATATGATTACATATATAATAAGAAATCATGTGAATATTGGTCAAATAAAAAAATATACGAAGACTGTTTTAAGCACGGTTTGTGATTATAATTTTATTAAGTGTCTTGAGCATAAAAGTTTAATAGTAGCAGAAATGCAAGATTTGTTATGCAGATTTTTCTTGTATAATTGGTGTAAGGACACTAATAAAATTATAAAAGGATTAGGAACACATTATGAAGTGAATGACAGAGTGCAGGAAATGGCTCACCAATATCATGGGGTCTCAACTCGAACAAATTATAATTAGTCTTAAATAAAATTCATAGATGGCAGCATAGGCAACAATTATGAAATTTACAATCGCTAAAAACTGATAAACGTCTGAATTTGGCTGAAGTAAGATTAGTAAAAATCAAAACTTCCTTGTTTAATGCTGATTTATCCATTTGAACTCATAAATCACGTATTTCCAACAAACATGATAAGTGAAACCTTTTACTTGAATTCGAACCCATAGAATGATAAAGTTAATCATGAGCTCTTTGCAATATGATGGCGTTTTACTCAATTTGTCATCACATACTCTATAAACGTTTAATAGGAAAATCAAACAACATATTTTTATAATCTAGTACCTACTTTATAAAGAAATAAAGGAATTGAAAGAAATCTATTAACATGTTTTTGGCAAATACCTACCTTCTTAATTATATTTTTTTTTTCATTTTACCAATACCTTTCTAAAACTTTCTATAAAAAACAGGCGATGTGCGAGTCGGACTCGCGCACGAAGGGTTCCGTATCTATAGTAAAGTGACACAAAACTATATTTTACTTTGACAGTACTAAGATGGCACCGAGTTATTAATTTAGTGAAAATGGCAATTTTGCTATTCTGAATTTGACGTTTTTCACCTAAAATTTTGATTGTCTAACTATAAATTTGACTATTTTTAATCGCGATTAAAAAGGTTTAGAATAAAATTAGTTATCATGAACTAATTAATATCGGGTCGGTGGACGGTGTGAAGTCGGGTTAGGTTAGACGTGGAATCGCGATTGTCAAATTCGATTTTAGTTGTGTGAAAATTATTTTTAAATTTAGAGATTTTTTTACAGAATAGTTTAAGATTCTCATAGCCAAAAGCAAGGAATTTTTGTGATAGTTTAGTTCGGTGTACAAGAGAATCGGCACCATTAAGCTTTAAAAAGCTAATTTTCATTACAGTCAAGTGTCCCCCCCCACCCTGCCAACTAAATGGTTGGTTTATGTGATAAAAGATCACAGGAGGAGTATTTATAACGAAATTAAAAGGAAAACTATCACAGCTAAGTAGGCTCTATAAGTTAACGAGTAATAATCAACCAACTTAAATTTGCGGTTGCAAAATCATGTTCTTCCATATATTCCGTATGGGAATGCTTTCACTGCCGCGTGAAAATTACTAGCTCACTCACAAAAATGAAACTATTCCGCCAACTCGAGATATTTCTGTTGTATTGTTATTATACTTGTCCTTGAACGTACCGTGCGATGTGTGAACAGAGTACTTTTAGAATAGGGCATAGAGATCTGACTTCACGGGTTTTTCGAGCAATGGACAACACCGACATCTAGTTTTCTCCGACGAAAACTTTATTTGTATATAATTATATAAATATAGGTATATACAAAGCTTACGCATTCCTTTTAGTGTTTTAATTGACTATTAAATCCGTTACTGGGTAAATAAACTAAACGCAAAGTTTTTCATCATTGTGCCGTTATTTATAGATTTCAGTCTTTTATATCAAGAGCATATGGTGTCAATTATATCATATTTAAAGGCGCCAATATTATTTTGACCAGGAATATTATGTATTTATAGAAAGTTAACAAAACACGCACCTAACATCATTTCCAACCCGACAAAAAATCGTGTATCTAATTATGAATATCCAAATAACACCAAAACGAGTTGTAAGGGTGCGTTTTTGAAAATAACTATAGAGCGACTATAAAACAAAGATGCATTAGGTACTGCTAAACATTTTGAAAGTTGACTATAAAATTAAGTCTAAAATAAATGATTCATGAAATGTTACGATATTTTCGTCATTTCCGTAAAAGTTCGTCAAACAGTATTTCTTTCTCACTCTGTTGCACAAAGCCCATGACACGCCGCGCCCGCACCTTCCTTAGTTTCCAAACTGGCTGCCGAGTAAGTGGACGCGTGATTGCAGTGCAATTGGCGCTCAACATTTATTATTAAAAATTTACGCAAGACGATTGTCACGCATCACATCATTTCCAAAAGGACGCATTAAACTGTAAGTAACGAATACATTTATCTATTACTTTTTACAAATATTCCGAATGTTCGCGTGTGCCATTTGAGATTATTATTATTACGTTTATACTGTATTTTGTGAGCAAGTTTCGACTTGAAATAAAATAAGTCATTTCCAGTAAGATCATCTCCAGTAAAATGTTAAAGACGGAAATGATTCGTGATTACCGGTAATGACTATTAACTTTGCTTCTTCCTACTTTCATGTGGGATTATCTATAAGATAAACCACAGTAACACCAATTAGTGACAACTTACTCATTAATATCATATATATGAAGTAGTACAAGTCCCAGACGGATTGCAGCTCGTCTCGGACTTGTACCTTTAAGCAACATAGAAAATATTGTTCTAGGTTTGGTGATCATGAACAAAAAACCATCGACAGCCAATCTATCAGCCTACAAGCGTAAAAGGTACGCAGAACTTAAAAATGATCCAGAAATGTACGAAAGAGAAAAAGAAAAGGAACGGCTACGGTATATCAAGAAGAAAGAAAAGGGACAAGTTATTCCTGTTGATGAAAAATTACCAAGGGAACAAAGACAACAACGAAAAAAATGGCGTGAAGCATCAAAAAGGTACAGGGAAAATAAAAAAGGTAAGAAAAACGTAACTAAGTTACCAGAAGTAGTACTGCTTGAACATCAAGACCAAGATGATATATTTGTTAAAAAGACAACACAAACGGCTACAGTTATAGAAGATCCTTTAAATTCACCAGCTACAAAAATAAGACGCATAAGGTACAAAGAACAAAAAAGACTTAAAATGTTAATTAATATTATACAAAATTTAAGAAAAGAAAATGAGTGTCCAAAGAAGACGTTAAGAAAGATGTCAGTGGAAAAATCACAGTTGATTTAAAAAAAGATAGAGAAACACGGTAAAAAAGGAACAGCTCATGAAAGGCGAACAAAGGAAAGATTATCAATACTAATTAAGAAGTTTTTTGAACAAGATTCAAACAGCGTCATTATTCCTGGCAAAAAGCAGTACATCACTCGAAATAAGGTTCAAAAACAAAAACGACAGTTAACATTACCATTAAAGCAATTACATAACAAATTTATATCAGAGCATGGAATTCCTGTTAGTTATGCCTTTTTCTGTAGAAATCGCCCATTTTGGGTAATCTTTCCTACCAAAGCACTCAGGGAAACTTGTGCCTGCATAATTCACAGTAATGTCGATTTGGCAGTTCTATGTCTGCATAAAGCAAATATAATAAAGGAGACTAATTTTGAACAGATTTTACAGTCCCTGTGTTGTTCTCGATACAACGATCAATGTTTAAAAAGAGACTGCCCTTTATGTAAGGATAATGTTTTATCCTATAACGAATTTTCAAATGATCAAAGTCTTACACTCTACCAGTGGGTACGTTGCAAAGAAACTGTAAAGACTAGAAAAGGTATGAAAACACAACAACTACAAGTTATAGAAAAACTAGATTACCAGCTACCAAATTTTTTCAAACACGCATTTATTATAAACGTACAATACAACACTATGAGACACAAGAAGAATAATCTAATTGTAACAGAAGCATTCATACACATAGACTTTTCAGAAAATTTTGGACTCAAATACGGAAAAGAAGTGCAGAGTCTTCATTTTGGGCCAAGTCGTAAAGAGATTTGTTTGCATACTGGTGTCATATATACCTACGACTTCCATCGTAGTGCCATTGGCACTACCTGTGCATGCACAGTTAGCCAGTGCTTGAGACACGACGCCGCTGCCATCTGGGCGCACCTTATTCCCATGATTAAACTAGCTATAGAGATAAATCCTTTTATAGATACCATCCATTTCCAATCTGATTCTCCAAGTTCCCAGTACCGCAATAAATATATCTTCTACATAATTTCGGTTCTTTGTAAGGATTTTCCACAACTTAAGGCAATAACCTGGAACTACAGTGAAGCTGGACATGGGAAGGGTGCCCCAGATGGGATTGGAGGAGTGCTAAAACGGACTACAGAAAATCTTGTGAATTTTGGTCAAGACGTCAGCACATTTGATCAGTTCATAGACATTGTAAAACAGAACATTGAAAATATTACCATAATGACTATAATTGAAGATGAGGTTTTAGCCAAAGAAGCTCTATTTCCCAAAAATTTGAAACCATTCCAAGGCACGTTTAATGTTCACCAAGTCCTATGGAAACAAGATATATTTAATCTCGTATTCAGGAAAGCCAGCTGTTTTGACTGTGATTATTTTTGTGTTCACGATAAACATTTAGGATTTTCGAAAGTCCTCAACTTCTCTGCAACTGAAGAAGAACGCCCTGGGCCGAGTTCTGGAGACTCAAATACCCCTGAATACGTAGCACCTCTCGTTAGGACCAAGAAATCTCGCCGTATTCTTGCTAATGTAACAAATACATCCCCTAACATTAATATAATTTCTAGTACACCAAAAAAATTGTTATTTTGTCCAACAAAAAGGTTTCTTTTAATTTAAATAAATAATAAAAAGGTATTAATACTTTAAAACGTAGGTTGATTTGATGATGATAAAGAAAATCTAGTTTGACTATTATAACTATTTGACAATTGTAACGGTAAGTGATAAGTGTTGAGTATTGATATCCCCGATTCGTTATAGGATTGATACTTGCTTGCTTCAGATTAAGTGTTGACTTCATATTTCTAATCATGTAAGCTTTTAGAAGTCCAAATATTGTTTAGAGATTATACGAAATTGACAAGACCTGATTATGTTTCTATGACTGATTTTACCAAAGATATTTTGAAATGTTTAATGAAATAAAGCTTGTGTTAATTATAATGATATTTTATTCATAAACCCTGAGTTATTATCGATTAATCCTTTACATAACATTTGAATCAACTCGGATACTTGATTTATTAAAATATTGTTTGTAACAACAAATCATTACCAGTCATGTCATGTCATTTCCAGAAATGAGAATATCATTTCCTTTATACTAACGTCATTTCCATCACTTTCAGAAATTTAAAAATATAATATCTCTTTAAAAAAACACCTAACAGGTGTGCCTTTTACATAAAATTCACGTTTTTATTTCTATAATTCATTACACTTGGTCAAAAATCGTTAGATACTACTTAAAAAAATATATGAAAAAATACACTGTAGAATCAAATTTAGTTTATATACCCTACTATCGTAATACATACATTAGTAAAAAAAATTACACAAATTTGTTAAGTAATTATATTTATTTCATCAACTATGAGGCCTTTTACAGTGTTTTTTACAGTAATTTCTAGCCATTACTTGGTATTTATCGGTTTCGCTGATAGTATCTTGCTTTCCAGTAAGAGTTTTATTGATTGTTTTACAATAATTAAATACAAAAAATCTTATTGATAAATTGGTCATGTACTCTTGCAATTTTTTTTATGTCTATCACATTTTAAACATTGAAAATCTGCTGAAATATATATTATAGTTTTTATATATTCTCCAATATTCTTTATTTCTAAGTTTTCTTTTAACTCATCTGTAATTATGTCCTGGAAAGCAGAAACAAGAGCAATCACCGACTTAGTAGGACTGCAAAGCCAACGTTTCTTTGAGTATTCTCTGTACTGTATATATTCTAACTCGTTTTCATCTATTAAATCTTTATTGCATTTGGAGCAATTTCTATAGATTTTTTTTTAATTCCTCGTTTTGTATCCACTTACATACTGCAAGGGGGCCATAATTTTAGGATCAGCTTTTTCCTCCAAAGGAAGCACGTTTGTGTTTAATATTTTATTTAAATCTATATTTTGTGTAACTTTGGCTTTGCTTTCCTCATTTGTAACCAGAGTAACTAAGGCCTCACAATAATCTTTTTGGCAATTAGTACCCGGGGCATGGATGCTGGAGAGGTTATTCTAACAATGCCGCATAGGCAGATTGGAATGCGTCCGGAGTTGGATTCACGTTGCGGTACCCGTGGCTTCCGACTGCGCCAAAAACGTTTTCAAGTGGATCTTGATTGAGGTGCCGCATCCAAACTGACGTAACATTATATTCTTTCTCTAATTTTTTTACAAGTATTTGTATGCCTTCCAGCGTCCACACCCAATTATTTAAAGTCGGTACATTTTCCTTAACATCGCCTTCAAATAAGGTTTAGGCCAATTACATGTAAAAGTTTAGAGAAATTAAATAATTCTTTGGCCAATAAATTATGTGTTCAGAGTTTTAATAATATAGATGACCCAAATGAGTTCTACGCCGAGTTCTTTTCATTATTAAACACGCAATTTAATTACACTTTTCCACAAAAGACTAAAAGTATTTACACAAAGTTCTTATTTAGTGATTGGGCGACTCCAGGTATTCGTAAAAGCAGGGAAAAACTATTTGAACTTTATGGCCTAAAGCAACATATGAATAATACAAGCTTTCATAAGTATGTTGCAAAATATTCAAAAACTTTTAAAAGTGTGTGCAAAATAGCCAAAGCTCTTTATATTAGCAATAAAATAAAATCAGCTGATGATAAAATAAAAACTACCTGGCAAATAATAAATAATGAAACAGGTAGGAAAAAACAGCGAAATACTGAATTTAATTTAGAGACTGCACATGGCCCCATTAACTCAGATATAGAAATAGCTCAAGAATTTGAATCCTTTTTTGCTAATATTCCCCTTAAAACTACTCAAGCTTTAAATTCCTCACCCGCGCTTTCTGCTGCCTTACTTAGACAGAATGTGAAGGCTTGCCCTTTGGAGTTTAGGTTTCAGCATACAAACCCCCAGGCTGTTATAAAAGCTTTTAAAGATCTTAAAATTAAATCAACAGAAGATCTCTGGGGAATGTCTGTAAAAGTCTGTAGATCTATAATCGAAACCATTGCGCCCTATTTAGCTTACATATTTAACACCAGTATAGACCAAGGAGTCTTTCCGGATCTCATGAAACACAGTAAAGTAGTTCCATTGTTCAAATCTGGTGATAGTAAAGAACCCAACAATTATAGGCCTGTATCAATTCTACCAGTGCTCAGTAAGGTGTTTGAAAAGTTGATGCTCAATCAAATGTTACCTCACTTTAATAAAAATTCCATCTTTCATGAACAACAGTACGGTTTCACCAAAGGGCGTTGTACCACTGACGCCGGTGTCACTCTAATAAAGAACATTTTTAATGCCTGGGAAGAAGCACAAGATGCCATTGGAATCTTTTGCGACCTCTCGAAGGCGTTCGATTGTGTAGACCATGAGACACTTCTGCTGAAACTAGAGCACTATGGGATTAGGAATGCAGCTCTTGATTTACTTAGATCATACCTGAAAGATAGAAAGGTTAAAGTTCAGGTAAACGGCGTAAACTCATTAGGGTCTGAAATGGCAATGGGCGTTCCCCAAGGTTCGATATTGGGTCCATTCCTCTTTTTAGTTTACATTAATGATTTACCCCAATTATTTCAAAATCAACCGAAGATGGTGTTATTTGCAGATGACACATCATTAATCTTTAAAATAAACCGACGGTCACAAAATCTTGAAGACGTTAATAGCTCTATTCTACAAGTCCAAGATTGGTTTACGGTAAACAATTTGGTACTAAATAAAACAAAAACGAAATGCATTAGATTTAAATTACCTAATGTTAGAAGTAGCGAATGTGACATCATATTGAATGGGGAAAAACTGGAATTTATTAATCAAACGGTTTTCCTAGGAATCACGCTAGACGAGAAATTACAATGGGGACCTCATATAACATCTCTTGCGGGGCGGCTAAGCTCGGCCGCTTATGCTGTTAGAAAGATAAGACAGTTAACAGATGTAGAAACCGCGCGATTGGTCTATTTTAGCTACTTCCACAGCATTATGTCGTATGGCATTTTACTGTGGGGTCGGGCTGCTGACATTGAATCCATCTTTATTTTACAAAAGAGAGCTGTCAGAGCCATTTATAATCTACGTCGCCGCGAATCTCTCAGGAAACTATTTAAAAGGATTAATATTATGACGGTACCTTGCCAATTCATTTATGAAAATATTATGTATGTAAGGAAAAATCCACATCTTTTTAATAAAATAAGTGATAGACATAATTTTAATACTAGAAATAAAGATAAACTAGATCAACCATTTTTCAGATTATCTAAAGTACATACATCTTTTATGGGGTACTGTGTTAAATGTTACAACAAAATACCTTGTGATATATTGCAATTAAATGAAAGAAAATTTAAAACTCAGATTTAAAGTACACTTTGTAAACAAGCATATTACAAATTAGAGGATTATATCCAAGATAAGAGTGCTTGGAAACATGCTGGTCCTGCTCCATAGGACAATTTAGAATCAAGACAAAATCAAACAGGTTGCTAATGTAATCGTTAAATTTATAATTTTGTATTATATGACATTGATTTTACATTCTGTGATTACTTCCTCACACACCGACTTATTAATTTTAAAAACATTAGGAAAATCGTCTACTTTTACTATTTTTGTAAATATGTGAGCACCATGTATCTATCATATAATTAAATTATCTGTCGTTGCTTCATTTTTAATTCTTTTTACCTATTGTGGTATAGTAATTTTATTCTAGGTGCATCGTCTTCACATATAATTATTTAACTAATGTACGTACTAATACAAACTATTGTAAAACATTTTAAAAGAGTAACGGTGGAGTTTCTTGCCCATTCTTCTCCATACGAAAACTACCTTTTGGAAGGGGCGACTAGAATCAATTATATTATTCTGTAAATTTTGACGTTCAAAAGTGCCATACATGGGCCTATTTGAAATAAATGTTTTGACTTTGACTTTGACTTTGACTTAATAAAATTTCATAGTTTTCAAAATTTTCTTGAATTCCGTCCATTTTTTTATGGTGAGCTGAATTTGGTTTCACCGATTGAAGCAGTGGCTTTGCAAATTTCTTTCTGTTTGCATAGCTGCCATTGACAGAGTCAAACAACTCGTCGAAAAATAGCAGCAAATCTGCAGTATCTTTACATTCTTCTGGCAAAATTCCTTTATCTGAAAAGTGGAAAAAGTTAATTATGATAAATCTTATTCTTGCTTTACTTTGTGTAAATATTTTCATCACCACTGCTCTCAAAACGGTGAAGGAAGACATCGTGAGGAAACCAGCATGTCCTAGAACCAAAAATTTGAAGACATGTGACATCTACCAACCCGCACTGGGCCCGCGTGGTAGATTACAGCCCACTCCCACTCGAAAAGAGGAGAGGCCTGTGTCCCAATAGTGGGAACATTAATAGGCTGATTGATTGATGGTTCTTGCTTATCTCAAAGCGATTTTGTTCTTACTTATGTACATTACAAATTACATCATTATTAATTCAAAACAGGACACATCAGCATTTTTACAGAAGTATAGCCTCTGCCTGTAACATCTGTTTGTCTGATCCGTGTATCTTTATCCACATACGTTCAGCCGTTTTTACGTGATTGAGTATTAAACAAACAAACAATAACAACAACAACAACTTGTAATGGTTGGATGGTATCCCAAGTATTTGAAACTTTTTTTGATAAATTGTTTCTACCAAGCGTTGGCCACAAACGGCCGATTTTATTAATATACGATGGTCATAGTACGCATGTGGGCATAAATATAATAGAGAAAGCTCGTGCTGCTGGAATAACTATACTTAAAATCCCACCGCATAGATACTAGCGATGTCCTCCAACCGCTAGATTTATCTGTTAACAAATCCTTTAAGGATAAATGGCAAAGACAAAATATAGGGAAAGTCTTACCAAAAAAGGATTTCTCTATGATGAGTGGTCAAATATGGGCTGCATTAGAACCCGGTGTATGCTCGGCAGGATTTAGAAAAGCAGGTATTTATGCACTTAACAAAAATGCAGTACCACAAGAGAAATTCAATCAGATTCTGTTGCGGGAATGGCACTCAAAAATAACTAGATCTAAGGACCCTGATGTTGAAGTTGCAGTTGTTGACTCGGTGCTTTCTAGGGAAATATATCGAGCATACACAGCAACTCACGAAACATGTCCTGATATTTGTCATAATGACGATGACGTAAGCCTTGTTTTCCAGCAATGAAATGAACTTTTTCAACTTACTGCTAACCAGCCCGAACTCTTACAAAAAATAGCATTAGTTAATATTAATAAAGTGATTTCTGGTACAGATGCTGGTGCATTACAGCAAAGTTACAATAATAATGAATTGTCAATTATTCATCGAACCTCATCTGAACATATCGAGTCTGTAGCTGAAACACGAAGTGTATTACAGGAAAGATTTGCAGTTGGTAGCAAGACGAATTGGAGCGAACCGTCAACTTCGACTTTTCATCGAAATTTTACCGAACATGATATCAAATCGGTGTCTCAAAGACAAGATCACCTAGAACATAATCACTTCTTGGAAAACCAACATACGACTATAGAATGATTAGTGGTGAATAATGACCTTAATTTTTCATTAGAAAATTGTGTACCAATTTCGAAGTATCATGATATATCATTGATAAACAAACCAGAGACTGCACCAACCACAAATTTACATTCAGCTTGTAGTGATTGTGTACGAATTTCCAGGTATCATGATATATCATTGATAAACAAACCAGAGACTGCATAAACCACAAATTTACATACAGCTTGTAGTGATTCACGTAATTCAAGAGTCCAAATTCTTGATGACCGCATAGTGACATGTGAAGTTTCATTTGAAGATCTTCTAAAATCTGTAAAAGGTGGGACTTCAACCAAAAGAAAAATGACGAAGATAGCTACAGGTGCAGAATTAATTACACACGACGAGGTATACAAAAGGTGTAAAATCATAGAGGCTGAAAAAGAGCAAAAAATAAGGATAAAGGAACAAAAGCAAAAGAAAAGGAAGAAAAAAGGAAAGCCATTGAACAATTAAAGAAATCCAAGGCACACAAGAACAATGTTATTAATATTAAAAATGCAAAAAAACGTATAAAGAAAAATGTCAAAAAGGTACGGAAACTATCTACATCCAGTGAGAGCGAAATAGAAATCAATCTTGATGATGAAAGTGATGTAGATTATGCAGAATATTGTAAGGACCTTTTAGATGATAAAGAAAATAAAAATAATATGGAAAATGAAGACATGACCCTAGATAAAATTATTAAGGCTGAAAAAGAACAAAAAGAAAGAAAAAAGGAACAAAAAGCTAAGGAAAAAGTAGGAAATAGAGAAACCTATGAACAGTTAAAAATATCCAAGGAAGGCAAGAACAATGATGCTAATAATAAAAATGCAAAAAAAAAATATTAAGAGAAACGTCAAAAAGGTACGGAAACTATCTATATCCAATGAGAGCAAAATTGAAATCAATCTGGATGATGAAAGTGATGCAAATTACGGAGAATATTGTAAGGATCTTTTAGATGATAAAGAAAACGAAAATTATATAGAAAATGAAAACTTAACCCTAGATAATGGGCAATGGGTTTTAGTAAAATTTGCAACTAAAAAGTCGGTGAAGCACTTTGTTGACGTAGTACTACATAGGAACGGTATCGGTTATCCAGTAATCAAATATATGAGAAAAACGGTGTCGAATATAGAAGGGCAAACAGTATTTACTTTCCCAACCATTGATGACATATCTGAAATTCGTCATACAGAGGATATTGTTGAAAGACTTCCTAAGCCCATTATAGAGGACAAATTATATTTAAAATGTTATTCAAAACATATAATATTCAATAACCTTAATTAAGGAGCTTAGAAATGGCTCGGAATACTAACAATGTTTCAACTGCATATTATTATAACATAGGGCTACAATTACCAAAGAGCAATGCTATGATTAAATTTGTAACCAAAAAGTTATGCTTGATACAAACCAAATAGTTCGACATAATTTATGATCTCAGTTTTTTTATGTAAGGTTTGTTTTTTACTCAGACTTAGATTGAGACTGAACTTAGAAAACAGAGTATTTTATTAGACTTAGAATGAGACTGAACATAGCAAAAGAATATTTTTATCTTTACGTTAGTTTAATTGTTGATCTATTTTTGCCGATAGACTACAGTTTTTTTTTTTTAATATTTACGATTGATTAATTTTAATGTCATTTGAATTTAATTGTTGATTCATTTTAGACGGCAAATACTACTTACATAATTAGTAAAAAGGCTTGAATTTGTAAACTATGTACCTAAATTAAAAGCATTAATTTGTTTCATAATATTTTCGCAATTTTATTATTTATCAACCATTGAGAAATTAAAAATCTTGTTCGATTTTTGGACTTGTTTTGTACCCCTGACCACCGCGACTATGTTTCACTTACCCCAAATTCTATTTTCTTAATGTATTTCCTTAATTAAACCCAATACCGACGAAATACGACTCATATTAGATAAAAGCTTTTTGACATGTCATTTTAATCTTTTTAATAGTTCCGCAGACTCAATAATATAGATATTCTGGCGACAGTTTCAGTTACCCCATATATGGGGGAAGTGAAACAAAACCATAGTCAGCTTAAATTTAATGATTTCATCGATGAATGCACGACTATAGAGCTTGGAACTCGAATCATAGACGGCTGATTAAAGGAAGATTACGTCGCATCAATCGTTATTATAAATTCGAGTCATATTACTGTACTAGAGCTGTTTACATAAAATTAAAAGTAAAGTATGTTTCACTTACCCCACCTGACCTTAATTTTTTTTTTTTTTTTGTTTCCTTAATTTTTCTTATAATATCTTTTATCAAGCTCGCAAGTTCAACTGTGTTCGTACTGCCCATTGAGATAGTAAAAACACGGAGGCGCCGCGATATTCTATACATAAGTTTGCTTATACAAATATGGGTGAAAAACGAACTAGAATGTGAAATATCGTGTTATTTCACTCTTTCTAATGTGGTAATCGTATTTGATAAAAGAGACAACAATATTTCAGTTGTTCCTCATAATGGCAACATTTTGTTGAGACGTAGTAACAGTTGTAGGTAAGTGCCATATCCGCCATAATATGCGACAAGTTCATGGTAGTTCTGCTGTCAAGTGGTTGTTTACTTTTTGTTTTATTGAGATTTGTGAGAAAATTACGTGGAGTTTTCCTTTAAAACTACATATATACGTTGGAAAACACCAATTCAACATGCCTGTGTGTTGTATTGTGAAGTGTGGTGCAAGAAAGAAGGAAAATCAACCTCAATTATCTTTGCACAGGTTAGTAGCCGGTTTTCATGCAATCTATACATATAATAAAACAGTAAAAAAACTGTGTCTGTACATTGAATATATTAAAAAAACAATAATTGAGGGGGGTTTAGAAACAGTAATAGAGCACGAAACCAAAAAAAAAAATCTGTCTGTCAATCTGTAAAATCTTCGGAACTACTGGACGGATTTGAATGATTTTGTTTTTGTTGTATAGGTATTAAGTCTGGGCAACATATAGGCTATAATTTATCTTGGAAACTTGAACACCTGATGCAGGACCGCAACAGACCAGCTAAACTATAAGAGATACAAAAATGGTACCATAGCAAAAATTGTTTCACGTGATGAGCATTTTCTGCTAAGAGAATAAATTTGAAGATCTGAAACAGCTGATGTGGAACTCCAAGAGCCCAGCTACACTATAACAAATATAGGAATGACGTCTTAGCAAGAGTTGTTCAACCTGATGAGCACTCTCTGTTGTCGTATAAAATTTGAAGATCAGGAACAGCTGATGTGGAACTCCAAGAGCCCAGCTATACTATAACATATATAGGAATGACGTCTTAGCAAGAGTTGTTCAACCTGATGAGCACACTCTGTTGTCGTATAAATTTTGAAGATCTGGAACAGCTGATGTGGAACTCCAACAGCCCAGCTACACTATAACATATATAGGGATGACGTCTTAGCAAGAGTTGTTCAGCTTGAGGAGCACTCTCTGTTGACGTATAAAGATTGTAGATCTGGAACCCCTGATGTGGAAATCAAAGCTATCACTAATTTCACTGTATAATTATAAAATAACACAAGCTGGGAGTACCTCCACGCGGTGAAGGCGGTAACAGTTTAGGACTGATTTTCGATGGAAATTCTATGAATCATTGAAAATTTGACTCTACCGGCTAAAACTCCCATTTATTATTTTATTTTATCGAGTAAATATGCCTTCGGGCTTATGTTATTTGAGTGTTTAATTTCCTTTTCCATTTATCTTCGTGACACGGTAGCCTACCCGGTAACGCAGGGGAGCAGTCACTTAGGTTTTAATTGATCAGGTATCTTCAGAATAAAACTATAACCATGACTAGAAAGAGGTCAAATCTTTCCCAACGTTCCAAAGGAGCTAAAAGATTGAGGATCATAAGATCCCAAGAATCTACCGAAGAGCGTCAGGATAGACTTGATGCTGTTCGAGAAAATCAGGCTGCAACTCGCTCCGTAGAAACCTCTTCGGATCGCGAAGCTCGCTTGCGTTCTCAGCGTATTTATGCATCTACATCCAGGTCTCTAGAGACCAGTGAAGAATATGATGCACGACTGTCCGCTGATCGTGAACGTCATGCATTGTCTCGCGAGTCGGAGACGTTTACAGATAGAGAATTGCGCTTGAGTTCTCAGCGTATCTACGCATCTGCTGCTAGGTCTCTAGAAACAAGTGCGGAACATGATGCGCGACTGTCCGCTGATCGTGAACGTCACGCATTGTCTCGTGAGTCGGAGACGTTCACTGATAGAGAATTGCGCTTGAGTTCTCAGCGTATCTGCGCATCTGCTGCTAGGTCTCTAGAGACAAGTGCGGAACATGAGCGCGACTGTCCGCTGATCGTGAACGTCACGCATTGTCTCGCGAGTCGGAGACGTTTACCGATACAGAATCACGCTTGAGTTCTCAGCGAATTCGCACATCCACTAACAGGTCTTTTGAAACGAGTGATGAACGTGATGCGCGACTAACTGCTGATCGAGATTATCATACATTGTCCCGAACACGCACACTACAAAATATTCATAATCAGTTAGAAAGTGACAGAGAAAGAATTGCTGGAGTACGGCATGAAGAGACAGAAGAAGAGCGCAACGAACCTTTGAATTCTGATCTCCTTAGGCTATACATAATTTATTTTGGAAAATGAACAGATATAAGAGATATAAAAATGGTGCCATAGCAAAAAATATTCCACGTGAAGAGTATTTTCTACTGTGAGAAAAAAATTGAAGATCTGGAACACCTGTTGTGGAACTACGAAGCCCAGCGACACTATAACATATTAAGGAATGACGTCTTAGCGAAAGTTGTTTAGTCTGATGGGCATTTCCTGTTGACATACAAAAATGAAAGATCTGGAACGACTCCAATCGTCTCGCTCATCCCGTTGTTTTCCCGTCCCCGGGCCTTAGAATTCTCAAAAATCAGATGTTTCAGATCTTCGATTTTGACGACCCCGTTGTCGCTGGCATAAGCAACAGGATCCGCGTACGAAGTCGCGGGCAGAAGCTAGTAGTACATAAAGTGATAAACTTTCGATGAAAAAATTGCTAGGTGATCATTAAATACGGCTTAAATTTTAATATATGGGTTTATTTCCGTCCAACAGACCTTTTTATTATTTCATAATTTCATTCGTTTGTTTGTAGTGACCTACACACTTAAGTCTAATTAAATTACTGAACTAAAAGTAAAACAAAATTAAGTATAAGTTATGTATTTCTTAAATAAAATTAATTATAGTTTATATTCACATATTTACAAAACAACTTAAAACTAGACTTATTTATAATCAACATTTAAAATAAAACTATTTATAATAATTAACTTAATGTTCAATGAACAAACAGACAAGTACAAACATTGTATTACTAGATAATTACTTATCAGTTGGCCGGCGCAGCTATGACGCGTCTATTGTTCTAGCGACGACGCGCTACGTCATGCAAGCCGTGTGCGTGAGCGGGACACCATAATCATGCGTTCCACTCACGCACCCGCGCCGTATAGGTGACGCGCGCGCACCGCTTAGACTATAGAAAAAAGAATAGACATGAAATACCTACGAAAAAAACGTGCATGGGCGTTTCCGTAGAAATTTGTCCCGGTTACAAAATGGAGAAAAGTGGATTATTTTTATTAAATAGTGTTTTTATTATCTTGTAATGATTTGATATTCATTAAAGATTACTTTTATAGTTGCAAAACAACAAAAGAATACCCATTTTCTGAGAAAATATGATTTGTTTGGGACAAGGTAGTGTTTCTGATTTCCATTTTGTAACTTGTTTGCAATAAAATAAAATATATTTAGATATTTAATTTTTAACGGAAAAAGTGGTTTTAGCATAGAAAACGCTACTTTCTTTAAAAATTATATATAAATCAATTAGTAAATGCGTTAGTTTTTTTGTGATTTAGTAAAAACATATCCACTTTGTTACTTTTGGGAACTAAGCTTTGTTATTTTCTGTTTTGCACATTGTCGAAAATAGTTAACAAGATTAGAGTATTTTTAAATTTATAGTCGTATGATACTTTATAAAAAACTAAACAAAAAATGAGCTGGTGCCCTGTAAAAATTGGAAATTAAATTAAATTTTATGATGAAAAAAATGGGACAGTTACAAAATTGAATGGTGGAGTTACAAAATGGAAACGTAAAGCTTATTTCACATAGTTAATAAAAATTATAAATGGTCAGATGGTTGATGAAACGAAAATTAAACTACAAAACCTTAGTTTAATCAGCATTTAATTAGAGTTTGTCCAAATCAACAGTTTTCTAAATTAATTATTATTATTATTTATATTCTTTTCATTTGAATAGTTTCTCAGTTTAACAGGTATTCTGGTACGCACGGTTACACATCAAGCTATACATTTCCAGTATAAGCTGACTTCGTATTGTACGGAAATCCTATGCAATGCGAGATCAACATAAACTGGAAATGTATAGCTTGATATGCAGCCGTGTGTACAAACATAATTATTTATTTTGACTCTTCAAAAGTGACACTTATTATACTACTTATTATAATAAGTGTCATACATAAAGATTATCTTTATATTAATTATTCAAAATCAGCACTTGTTTTGTATGCGCAAAAATATTCTTTCAAATTAGTTTAATCAGTCTTCTAAGTAATTAACAGAGATAACAAAGTTGTTATTTTATGGTATTGTAACATTAAATGAAGCCACAAATAACAAACATAATGATTATGGAAAACAAAAAGTACATTCATCCTTTACATAATGATCATAAATCAAAACGCCACAAACATCGCACCAAAAATGTGTCGCTAGCAAATTCTTAACATGAGTTTTAGTCATAGATAGGGCAAAATGGTATGGTCGGATACCAAAATCCGTTATTTGAGGTACATCTTCATAACACTCCCAACACTGACTGGCTAAAACGAAATGGGTTTCATCCCATGGCCACTTTAATCCATAATAGTAATATTGGAGTAAATCATCCCTCGTTAAAATTTTGTCGATGTCTACGATGTATACCATTTTTTTAATGCTCAGGTTCACTGCCACCGACAATCAACTTTATTGTAGAGGTTAATTTAATCTGTAACAAAAAAAAAACATAATTATTGTATAAATTTAATTCATATAAAAAAACACGAAGTAGGCCTACCTACCTTCATCATCAGGATCAAGACAAGTGTCACACAAATAATCAAAAGCAACGAGACCTCCAATGCAGTCCATACAGTATGTTTTTTTGCAACTCATACATCTCGCTTTAGCACCAAGTATTGAGTAACTGCATTTATTGCATGTTAGAAACATAGTATGATGTTTTTGTAAGTTTTTATCGCTTCTTTGTTTTGTTGGTACTGGTTTGTCGTTTTTGCACTCCCTTTTACTTTTAATACGTGGTAAGGATTCAACAGGCTCATTCTCACTTAGCCCCGGAGAGTTTAACTCTGTGGTAGGGAGTACAGTTAGTTCATTGTTTGTCAACAAACTAACAGGCTCGGTCTCACTTGGCTCTGGAGAGTTTAACTCTGTAGCAGTATTTAAAAGCCTTGCATCAATATCCATTAGATCTAGGCTTAGCACATTAGGTGAATTTTCTCCATAAACTTCGATAACTTCCATATCAACCGAATCAAATAACGCAATTTCTTCATTTTCCTCGTGGTCTTCATTTAGTGTGATTTTAGGTGAAATAAGTGTCTTCGTTTGTGATGAACACGCTGAGTGCTTTTGTTCACTCACTGTGACTTTATCAACACAACAGTCTGCAATAAAGTTTAATATATAATATCAAAACATGCTTTTATTATATATACATGAGGTCAGGCATTTTTATTGTTATTTTTTATACACAATTAAAGTAGGTTCAAAATAAGATTAGGTATACCTGTCAAACGACCCTCAGGCAAAAGTAACAAGTGTCTCTTTGGAAGATAGCAAGAGCACAGCCCTGGCTCACTTCCACAAAAACAACTCAGAGGTCTATAGTGGACTACATTTTCTTCTCTATTTGTAATGATTTGGTGTATATCATTATTTCCGGAAATTGGTCGAAGGTTTGTCGGTATAAATTTCTTCATATTTTCGATTTCTTGAATAGGGATTAAAAACGACTTCACAGACTTCATAGCAGCACAAATGTTGGTAAAGACGTCTTCTGCATTTCTAATGTCGTGACCATATAAGACTTGGCGATCCAAACTCCGCTTTACTGCACCGCCAATGCCGTCAGCTACGCCTTTTCCGTGTCCGCTCTCGCTATAGGACCACGTTGCAAAGTCCAAGCTCATTTTATGAGCGAACAAATTCAGCAGGTAATATTTTTTTTTTGACGATATTGGCTTGTTGGCCCATCAGAGAAAAAATGTAAAACTTTTGTATTTGGGCTGTTCGCTCTGATAAATCTTATCACCGGCAATAAATGTGCCCAAATCGCTGCTGGCTCATGGCATGGACTTTCAGATACTGAACAAATTGACTGGCATTTATTATTCCAATAAACCATTACGCAATGTAGGGTCACTTGCTGTTTGGATGCTCCAAAGTGCATCGATTGAACCTCCTCGACCAGTTTGCAGTTATAATTTTCTGAAAAATCACACAAGATAAGTACCTCATGTGATTTTAGTTGTTGTAAGCATTCTTGATATTGCTTCTGTTGGGTTTTCATATTAAAATAATGTTTTTTAAACATTTTCAATTCTTTGTTAAAGGTCGTAACAAGTTCTACTAAGGTTTCTGTCTTAACTTTTTTCGTCATTTTCCTAGTCTGTATTTTTTTGTCTTCAACACTTGTTTTTCCTTTCTTTTTGTACGTATGTTTTTCTGATTCCCACCACCACCACTTTGCCTCTTCATTTTGGTCGTGGTCATTTTGGTTAAACTCTATAGTTGAATTGACGCAGTTTGGGCATTTACCATGCATGCAATCAAAGCAGGTTATATCACAGGTGATAAGTGACACAGTGTTTTTTAACGTAGTACCACGCTCAATGAGGTTTTTATATACCAGGGCCTTCAACAAGTAGTCTATGTTGCTGTGCTTAATGCACAAGCACGTGTTCCTGCTATTCAATGTAGGTGATAGAACAAAAAAGGGTTTGTACTTATGAAATGTGGAAAAAGATTGTTGACCACCTTCTGCTTTGTAAATTTCGTACAAATTTCTCAAGGTGTCCGTCAAATATCGTATTTATTGTTTTTGTTTGTTTTTTGTTCTGCATTCTCTCTTCCCCGCCGTTATTCGGCTAACATCATCCCTGACAAAGAAATCTTGAATTTTTTTGCACATTCTTTGACTTTTTGTTACTCCTATTTTCTTGTAATTTTGTATTTTAACAATGCCGAGACAGTTAGCAACGTATCTTTTTGACTCAATGTTGTGATTTTGCGCTTGTAAAGTTACAACGTTTCTGATACGCCTTTTTTTAATCGAATCGCTTGTTGCGTATATTTTTTTAATCATTGTTTCGAGTACTTCATTTCTGCACTTTAACATATTAATTTCTTTGCTTTTTTCTTTGAGTTTAGCTTCTAGTCGGGTTTTTAGGCGAAAATTACGTTTTCGTAACGTTTCCGAGGTTTTTTTAAGGTTTTCAACGCCTTTCAAAGAACCTTCATACATTAAACGTACTTTCTTTAAAATAATACTTAATTGGCTACTTAATCGGACTTGTCATTTTTTTTTTCTGTTGACGCCAAATCTCTCTTTTTACCATTTTTTTCATCTTCGGTCATGTCACCTACTTTTTTGGTTAATTTTTTAATTCTATCAAGATTTTTTTTCCTTATCTCTTCCTTTTTTTCGGGGTTATTTTTTAAATTTTCCCGGTATCTCCTTTGCTTTTCAGCATTTGTAAGAGGCATTTTAACTTACCTAAAAATATAGTATATAACCTTATTTTTAGTTTATACTAAACCTCTTAAGGGGTCATTGTACTCATCATTATGAACAACTTTCACTATGGACCAACGCTGAAATCGCGAAAAAAAATCTGCTGTTCCCTACATTTTGACGAGATATGCGAACATAAAGGTATGAAATGTAAGAGGTTTAGTATAAACTAAAACTAACGTTGTATAAATGAAGAGTAGTCAATAACATATCGAGTGTAAATGTAAAATGCAGTTGCATTCAAAAAACTTCCATATATTATAGGCGACGTAACATAGGTAACATATTGCACAAAATAATAGTAAGTCATCCCTTGCCAAAAGCATTGAAGAAATTATATCATACAATATAGCAATATCCCGCAATCTACCAGCCCAAAGAAAAGCATGAGATTAGTGGTATTTCATTAGCTAGCAACTTTCGGTTGAAAAAGATAGTTTCCTGAACAAACTTTTAAATTAATGCATTAATATAAGCATAAGTGCATAAAAAAGCCAAATAAAAAAAAAATTACCACCACAACAAAAAATTATCACATAAAAATTGCACACATCATGCTTTTTTAGCTTATGTACTCGCCTTTACATTTCCATTTTGTAACTTTTACAATCTACATATACGTAACTAAACAAAATGGAGGTAACGTTTTCATGTTTTCCAATGTAAAATTGCGTGTAGTTAAACAATAGAACAATGAATGCTGCAAGTAATTCAATTAATCATTTTTACAATTATTTTATTATAGTTAACAATAACAACATTATCAAAAACAAAAACTTACCAGCAGAAATTCCTCAAACAAAGTGGATGATGTACACGTAGACGGTAACGCTTTGCAAGTTTAGACACTGAATGATTTTGACAGCATCTGATTGCCAACCGAAAAAACTTGCGGAATCGATGAATAATGTTGCCAGGAAAATAAATGTGCTAAGATTTTGGAAGTTTATTTTTTACTTGTGGAGGAAATACCGTTACAAAGTGGAATTTTCCACTACGTCCGAAATCGTGGGACACAATTAAAATAGTAAAAAATTATTATTTTTGTATTAAAGTGGCTGTAATTTATGTTTTATTTTAAAAGAAATCATACATTTGAATATATTAAAACCTTTTTACATGCTTGCTTAATTTTATGTCATCAATAATCTAACTCAAAGTGTGTCACGACACTGTGGGACACCTGAAAACTGGGGGGGTTCCAAACATATTTTCGTCTTATTTTAATAATTATTATAGTAAAAATAGACTAATTCACTGTTATTTACTGAGTTTATTTATTATACTATCATAATAAATAGTGAATTACAATAATAGGCCTTCGGTCTTCTAATGAATTATAAATAAAGTCATGGGACAGCACAAAATGAGAGTGGATAAATTTCTACGGAAATGCCCGCATACCTAATGTGAGTCTGGCAGAAAGATGGCGGCTTGCCGTAGAGCTGCGCGCATTTTATTATCAATAGTTGAATTGCATGGTGTTTATAGAATTTATAGAATTCAAAATTTTCGAAAATGAGTTTCTTTTAGCTTTCTTCAGTTTTATTTACGTGATAATGCGAGCATTAAAAACGCACACGCTCAGAATGTCATTTTATATGGCAGGGCACATGGATAATGAATAGATGCTACAGCAATAAAATTATCATCCTCTATATTCTTTACTTGTACATGTACATACGTATGTTCATAATAAAACTAATTTTACTATGGTATGTTTATCCCATTTATTCCCAGTTGCCACCGCGGCGATCACGAATAAAAACTGTGTACATTGCTAGCTTTTTCCTGTGGGCATAGTATGCGACCGAAACTGCGGCCAGAATCACTGTGGCCATCACGCTCAACAAGGTGGTTACGAGTATAAAGCCTCCTACACACAGTGCCGCCGGCTGGGGAAGTTTCCGCGCGTGGGTCAAGGTTACTTAGCGCTTGGAATTAAGATTGAGTTTCGTGTGGACTGCTAGTTTCTGCAGCTTGTGCCGCCGGGGATATGTGTAGAGCCTTAATTAATAGAGTATCCTTATGATCAAATTCGACCTGAAATAAAAAGAAAACTACGGTGTTTCAATAATTAATTTTAATCTAAATTTGTTCTCTAGTTCGTCACCTTTCCATGAATGGTAATTAATTTGTATTTGAAAAGTTGCTAACTTAAAAGAAAACAATTCAGTAAAGGTTTGTTGAAGCGAATTGTGCAAAGTATTTTTTGCAAATTTATGACTTGGTAGGTGGAAATTAAGTGAGGCCACACAGGTCGATCTTCAAGGTTAAGCCGCGCTTGCCGAGGTTGATCTGTGGATGGGTGACCATTTATCATACCGAATTTCCTCCGTGCGTCGGAAAGCACGTAAAGCCGTTGGTCCCGGCTGTCATTTAAGATCTTTGACAGTTGTTAATGTTAGTCAGAAGCTCGAAAGTCTGACAACCAGTCTTACGAAGGGGTACACACGGCTACACATCAAGCTATACAAAACCATTATAAGCTGACTTCTGATTGTACGAAAAACCTATACAATGCGAGGTCAGCAAAAATTGGTTTTGTATAGCTTGACGTGTAGCCGTGTGTACCTATCGTATTACCCAGTTACTGGGTTGTGGAGGTCAGATAGGCAGTCGCTCCATGTAAAATACAGAATATATAGAAGATTAATACTACTTATTGTAATTATATTTTATTATTTATAGGTACCTACTACTACTTGGCTCGATTATTCATAATGAAACAAAAATTACGATTTTACAAATATTTATTAAAAATTATAAAAGGCGTTGTTTCCGGTTATAATCAATTTCTAAAAATGCCGTAAACCGTCGATCAAAGTCTAATTCAAGTTCTAAAAATACAAATTTTATACAAATATACACATTAATCAAATAAGTGCACGTTGAATCCTCAATACCAGTCGGTTTCAAGTTCTATAAGTACACAATAATCAAATAAAAGCATGGCGAACCCTAATAAAATTTCCAGTCATTCACTCATTACGGAATAAAGGCTCGTGCAGACCAGCGCGACTTGTCGCGCGACGAGATTCTGCGATATTATATCCGTAGAACAATTTCTATGAAAACGCGCGCGACACTTCACACAGGAGCGACCTGTCGCGCTGCGACACAGATACATCACGTCACGTGATGCTAGAACATTGCGACACGCGAATCGCAGCGCGGCACCGACAAAGGAATGTTTCTTTGTTATTATCGCGCTGCGAATCGCGGCGATATCGCGTAGCGGAGGCGATTCGCAGCGCGACACCTGAAATAGGAACATTTTGTATGGTGTCGCCGCGATATCGCCGCGATATCGCGTTGGCAGCGCGACGCCACACCAAGAGAGTATAAATAGCGGTGCAAACCGAGCTGAGCTCAGTAGGATTAGCTCGTGACCGCTCACAGACGTCTATCCGGTTTACGTAGTTGGTTTAAAAAAAAAAGATAACCTTAAAAGCACGTGTCGGGAGTGTCGGTGAACTTTTTCCGCGCGGACCGCAAAATTTCTAGTGCTCGTCTTGTGTGTGCGCGAGTGCTTGTGGGTGCTGGTGCGGACACAGGGGGAGCAGCCGTGCTGCTCGGTGAGAAATCACCGTAGCGGTCGCGGAGGCCACGCCCAGCAGGATGCCGAAGCCCGGCAAGCGCGGCTCCCTGGGCCGCGATGCCGGGCCACAGGAGGAGGAGACCCAGCCGGCGTTGGACCGGGCGATGTCGCTGCCGAATATCGGGGCTGCGCCGCTCGGTGTGCCGCTGACCGGGCCGTCCAAAACAAGAAAACCCAAACCAAAGAAGGTAGGAGATGAATTTTTAAAACAAAAAGAAGTGAGCGCCGCTGTTGCTACCGGCCCACCGACGACACTGGCGCCTGCGCGCGTTGCGCCGGCGCCGTCGACGAGCCGACAGCACGCGGTGCCCATCCGCCCCACGGCGTTTCGTCCCGTGCCTATTCAGGCGCCGGGACCAGCGCCAAACCCAGGCCGCGCGCCGCACGCGCGCGCCGCTGTGCCGCACGCGCGCGCCGCTGTGCCGCACGCGCGCGCCGCTGTGCCGCACGCGCGCGCCGCTGTGCCGCACGTACGAGGACTCTTGCCCGGGCGTGCGGCCGCGTCCCCTGCGCGGGCTGCTGCACCGCCAACAAATCCGGCGCGCCCCACGCACCCCCCGGTGCCATCGGTGCGACATCACGCCCCCCCACCCCGCGTCTCCGCGCCACCTGCGCGGTTCTTGTCGCCGCCCGCGCTGCCGGCAGCGACGCCCAAACTAAAAGCTGTGCCAGCTTCGCGCACCGCCGACCCCGGCCCCCACCTCTCGCTGGCGGGACCGGCGACGGCGGAGCGCGAGAGGCCAGCGAGTGCCGGCCCTTATGTAAGGCCGATCCTGATTAGTGCGGAGGTACCTACCTCACCCGCACCCCCCCGTGCTTCCGCCTACGACTCCCCAGCGGCGCTCTCGGCATGCTCGTCTCCAGCCGGCTCGAGCATGTCGATCGCATCCGCGGGGTCGGCCGCGTCCGGTCGCGATGACGTGTCCCTGGACACGACCCCGCGAACCGGGCGCCGGCCCACCGAGGGAGCAACAGGCCCAGATACCGCGGCCTTGTCGTCGGCGTCGCCTGCGGCGTCGCTGGAGTTCGAACTGGAACTTACCGGAAATAGACCCCAGCGACGCAGGAGGAGCTCCGGCGAGACCACGCCGGAGGAAGCGAAGAGGTACTGCCTTGACCCGCCGCGGCCACAGCGCGAAAGCGCGCCGCGGTGTCGGGGCGTACCAACCTCGCCCTCATTCGTCGACGTGGTGCGCAACAGCACGCCGCCACTTTCACCGGATATATCACCTGCGGAGGTAGCTGGCAACCCACTACCCCCCGCCCCCCTTAACCATGCCCCCCCCCTCGCTGCCGCCTCCGGCGCCGAGGTGGCGTCGTCGACGGCGAAGCAGGGGAAGAAGAGTAAGAAGCTGCGTTACCCACCGCTGGTAGTTGAGAAGCTGCCGAACTGGGCCACCCACTTCAGGGCCATCCACGCTAAGCTGGGCCGGCCTCCTAACGCTCGCCCATACGGGAGTGGAGTACGTTTCACCCCGGATAGCGAGGAGGAGTACCGCCTCACAGTGGAACGAATGTATGGAAGCGGTTGGACGTAGACATGTCCGAAAAATAAGAGTAAAATTATGACAAACTAATGATGCCATCTTATTCGATTACTTAATGCCTTCATAAATTGTGGTGATGAATTTCTTCATAACTCCCATATTTCGGGAGTAATTTGAGAAAATGTGAAATTTTACTATGAAAATGAGTGTATTGAGCTCTCTCCCTCCTGATTCCGGGCTTGTTTCAAGTAGCGGTCTCTAATATCGTAATGCTATTACTAAGAGCTATATTTAATACTAAGACACATAGTGCGCCAAATGTGCACTTTCTGGGATAAAAGGAAATGAAAATTTAAAAAAAAAAACGTTTTTTCCCCATTTGTATTTACTTTAAACCGCAGACAGACTTATTAAGAGGTCTATAAATATATTATATATATACAGAAATATATATTAACAAAAATATTCACAAGAACTGATGAGAGTATGACTTTTAAGTAAGTTGATAATAAATTACCTAGTTTCATTAAAAGTACAATAAATAATTAAGACGTAAGCTCTAATTTACTAAGTTACACATTTTAAAACAATAACATCATTTAATTATCTTCGTCATCATCATCATCATCAATTAATTCAAATTCAGAATCGATGTCCGCTAAATCATTTATGTTAACAAATTCGATATCACTTTTCTCAGAATCCGTAAGCTCATAAAATTCCTTAAAAGAAGATTTTTTTACAAACTTATTTCCTTTTGGACGGATACTTGTAACAAGTGGATCAGAAGACAGTAAAAGATTGTGCATAATATCTTCATTGCATGAGATACTGCTATGCTTTCGAGAATGCCCCTCTCTATATTTTCTAAAATCTTTATTTCTAGCCTCAGATGCCTCTTCGGATAGAAAACCAATGGGCACAATTGACATGTTCTGAACTATGTCTGGCCCATGCATTAAAATTTTATGAAGTGAAGAAGGCATATAATACCATGGGTATAACTCCACGTAAAGCTTAGCAGTATCAAAGCAGAACTCTCGGAATTTAGTTACGTTGATCTTCTCTCCTGATGAAATACACTGCAAGATCACACAGATTTTTCTTAAAAGCATAGCATCTATTCCGGTCAGTTCAGCAGATTTAGTGTAGTTTTCAAAAAATCTCCTTGCCGAGTTGCCATTGTTGGTGGATCCACTGCCTTGTTTCACAACATCGAGAAGTAAGCCCGTTTCTCTTCTTACAGCCTCTTGAACTCTTTTCTTCCTGTCATCAACTTGCCTTTTTGCTATATCACCCCTTACTTGCCATGATTTTATGTCTAATTTGTAGGAAATGTGTAATAAGCATTCCATTGAGCGAATCCAAGCGTGAAGGGTGCTTAAGCTATATTTATACATGTCCTCGTTTGCGTGTTTATCTTTGATTAACTCTAAATTATTCATTTCTTTAGGACAAGCCTTGCATATGTCACACACTGAAGCTGCTGTATTGGATATAATGGAATGAATTTTACCATCAATCATTGTCAACAGCAGTTGGTGTTTGACACTAATTCCATCAGTGATGGTGGATGGAGTTAAGGCTTCAATCTCTGCTTCGATTTCAGCCATCTCTCTCTGCACATTTTCTTTGGTTTCCTTTATAAACTTAAACAATATTGGCCGGCAAAATGAAGTGGAAGATGGTCGCTCGTTTTCCCAAATTGTTACACCTTTTGAGACGAGCCGCAGTGGTACAAGACTAATCATAAAATTACTAGCAAGATCGATTTGCTCATCTTCACTCGTCCTTTGATGATAAATGCTTTGGCTAGATGATCCGTCAAAACCCCATTTGCTGGTCAATACGAGCTGTTGATTGGGATCAACAGGGGTTTCTAACGACCTAATAAGTCTTCTTGAGGTTAAATCCATCAAGGCTTGTAATTTGATTTTTGCAGAGCTCTCTGTAACTGTGAGATCTTCTTTGGCCGGATAGCACTTAATTTTTTCTTTAACCAACATGTAGTAACTCGGGTATTGAAGAGCTCCTTCTTGAGTGTTGAAATCCCGAAGAGTGTTATAGCGCCATTTCGATAAGTTCATCGATACATAAAGAGCCAATGCCTTCAAAGGGGATATTTCCCGTACCTGAATTGATTTACCTTCAATGAAGGCTTTGATTTTTGAGGCCTCTTCTGGATTCTCCGTCAAGTATTTCATAACATAAGCTGTATCGCTTTGTCCTGCCTTTTGAAGCGCCCTTTCGGCCGAAAACATAATTTCAGCGCTGCTACTGCTGCATGAAAGACTATCTTCAGTGGTGCGTCTTCTTTTTTGCCGGTTACTAAGGTCCTCAAAAGATTTACGAGGACTAGGATGTGTACAAGTTGAAGCATCAGATTTAGCAGGAGAAATTATGGGCTCGATGACGTCACTTATATTTTCTGTAGAAGGTTCCATATTTTCATTCTGTAATTCCGGCCATTGAATTGCAGCCTGTAGCCAAATCTCATGTTTCTTCCGAAACTTATCTGTGCTTCTTCCAGACTGTGTCCATTTTGCATAAATGCGGTAGCAAAATCGACGACACCAGTCTTTTAAACTTGTTTCAGCACTTTCACATAACTGAACACAACTGTTATCTTTTAAAACACTGAACAAATAGTTAAAGTCGCGTAAATCTTTATGTGCGCGTGCGCATAAAGCAACGTGAATATCAAGATTTGTATTAAAATTTGGAAAATACATTGCGAGATTAGCTTGGATACAACGAGGTGTAAATCAACACTGATTTTAAAGTTACTAATAGTGACCTATTTATATAAAATCCAGGTATCCCAGGTATCCTTTGTTAAATATTGCAAGGTAATTAGTTATTGTGATAATTAGTAAATGATGCATGCTAAATTAGTGTATTAAGAGCCATTTAGTAATTAAATAATAGCAATGTTCTTATCAGTAATCATTAGTGCATCAGTTTTATATGTAAACCTTAAGTCCCTAATTATATATCCTAATTAGCTTATATCTTCTCTAATTGGCTGATCAGAAATGTTATTGTAATAAGGTAAACCTTTAGAAAAACGGTTTTAATCAACAAAATAAACAAAAAATTAAAAAATTGTGTTATAAAATAAACATCACTCTTTATCCCAGAAAGTGCACATTTGGCGCACTATGTGTCTTAGTATTAAATATAGCTCTTAGTATTAGCATTATGATATTAGAGACCGCTACTTGAAACAAGCCCGGAATCAGGAGGGAGAGAGCTCGATACACTCATTTTCATAGTAAAATTTCACATTTTCTCAAATTACTCCCGAAATATGGGAGTTATGAAGAAATTCATCACCACAAGTTATGAAGGCATTAAGTAATCGAATAAGATGGCATCATTAGTTTGGCATAATTTTACTCTTTTTTTTCGGACATGTCTACGTCCAACCGCTCCCATACATTCGTTCCACTGTGCGCCTGGTACAGCGCTACTTGATGGGCCTGGAAAAGGACAGCGGGGTGTCTTGGTTTGCGTACTCGCTGCCAGCGGACCGCAACCTCAAGATCGCAATAAGGGGGCTGCCTGCGGATACAGCACCCGAGGAGATAGAGGAGGAGTTGAGAGCGATGGGATACCAACCGGAGTACGTGCGTCACATCAAAGGCGCACAAGGACGACCCGGTTGCGTGTTCCACGCGATACTTAAGAAGACGCCCGACGTCCGGGCCATATTCGACACCACCGTGTTCATGTACATGCGTGGTGTCAAAATAGAGGCTTGGCGGGGCAAACGTGGGCCCGCTCAATGCCACAGGTGCCAACGCTTCCGGCATAGCTCGCACCAGTGCCACCGTCCGCTCGCTTGTGTGCGGTGCGGAGGGGAACACCCGGCAAGGGAATTTCCGCGCCCCAGGGAAGAACCGGCCACATGCGCCAACTGCGGGGGGCCACACCCTGCAAACAACATTAGGTGTCCGGCGTTCCAGGACGAGATCCGGAACAAGCGAGCGGGCACGATAGCGGCCACATCCACTCGGCGAACACAAGTGGCCGCAGTGGCATACACAGAGGTGCAGCCGGAGGCTCATAGCCAATCATTAATGGCGCCGGCTAACGGGCCCACCGACAGGAACCAAGCCTCCTCCTCTGGGCGAGGGAAAAAGAAAAGGAGGGGGAAGAAAAGGAAGAGGACGAAGAATCCACCTCTCCCCCCCCAGGCGACCCAGGAAGAAGTCCCTAGGGCCGATCCTGCCCCGAAAACTGTGCAGGTGGCTATAGGAGCAGATCGCGACCAACCTACAGGTGGCGCCATTACCGAAAAGCGGCAAAACGCAGAAGCGCGTAAGTTCCCGCAAAAGCCGCATGGCACCACCACCGTCGCGATCAACGCCATTCACTCGCAGCGGCAGAATCGGGAACGTGAAAAGTTCACCGGAGCTGCGAGTGGTGGCGCGCATGTCGCGCCACAGAAAAATGAATTCACCACCTGTGCAATCAAACTACTGATGGATTTGATTAAAGCCATCAGGCAGGGGCAGGATGTCGAAACGGTCATCCTGGACGGGCTAGCGACGCTGCTGACGCTTTACCATGGATAGTTCGCTCAGGATGATCCACTGGAATGCCCGCGGCCTTAGGTTTAAGGTCGCCCCCCTCCGCCATCTCCTACGGGAACAGAACATCGACGTGGCGCTCATCAGTGAGACACTCCTGGGACCTGAGGTCAGGATCAGGTTCCCGGGGTACATAGTCTACAGAAAGGATGAGCGGACGGCACAGAACACCCCATACCGCGGTCTGGTGGTATTGGTGAAACGAAGAGTCGTCCACCAGGAAATCCCTCCACTGACACACAGATCGTTTTACGCGCTGGGTGTACAGCTACATATAGCCGGTGAGGAAATCGACATCTACGCGTGCTATAAGGCGCCCGCGGCCCACTTGGACCTGACCGAACTGCGGGCACTATTCACGCGTACCCCACACGCAACCATCCTCGCCGGTGACTTGAATTGTAAGCACCCAGCGTGGAATTCTTATGCTACGAACGCTGAGGGGAGACGACTCTTCGCGGACGCGGAAGCCTTCGGTCTTACGGTGTCCGGCCCAGAAACGCCGACCCATTATCCGGACAACGCACAACACATGCCGGACGTACTGGACGTCGTAGTCCACCGAGGGCTACACCACCAGACCGTCCACCAACAAGTAATAGACGACGAGCTGCAATCGGACCACCAGCCGGTGCTCGTCGTACTATCGGGTATGCCGTCCCGCTTGAAGCCACCAGCGCCACGTCGAATCCTGGACTGGACAATCTACCAGCAGAATGTAGAGACCACCACGCCGACTCGGCCTATTGTAGACTCCGCGGACGTCGATCAAATGGCAGTCGACGTCACTGCTTGCATTCGGAGCGCCTTAGATGCGGCGACAACTACACAGACGCAGGGGAGAGGGCTATTGCCGCCCCTGCCGGCAAAACTTACTGCCCTAATCGCCGCCAAGAGGCGACTACGCAAGCAGTGGCAACAACTACGATGCCCGACGTTGAAGACCCAACTCAACCGTCTCGCGGAGAAGGTGAAGGCCGAGCTCCAGGCACACACCGCCGCGGGCTGGGAAGACCGTATCGACGCCGCCATTGATAGTTGGCCGTCGGTACACAAACTCTGTAGGCAACTTAAGAATACCCCAGCCCCGGTGCGCCCGTTGATCAACAGCGACGGGGCATTGCGTTACGTAGCGAAGGACAGGGCGGAGGTCTTCGCTGAGCACCTGGAGCGTCAGTTCCGCCCGAACCCGACCGACGACATGGAGCATGTCGCAGCGGTCGAGAAGCACCTTGGGGAGTACTTCGCTTCGCCGATAGCTCCCGAGGAGAACCCGGTATTTTTCTCGCCCAGCAATGTTAGACGCGCCATCCTTAGGACGAAGCCCAGGAAGGCCCCCGGTGCTGACGGTATCACCAACGCAGCGCTGCGTCACCTGCCCTTCCGCATGGTTGCGGCACTGGCGCGCCTATACACGGCGATACTGCGCACCGGGACCTTCCCCGCCTCGTGGAAGGAAGGGCGCGTCATCATGTTGCCAAAGCAGGGCAAGAACATACTGAAGCCGGAGAGCTATCGGCCGATCACTCTATTGCCGACAATCTCCAAGGTGTTCGAAGCACTCCTGCTGCGACACCTCCAACCCCACATTGCGCCTCGTCCGGAGCAGTTCGGTTTTCGGGCGGAACATAGCACGACGCTTCAATTGTCGAGGGTACTGCACCTTCTCGCAGCCGCGATGAACAAAAAGGAACACTCGGTTGCAGTATTCCTCGACATGGAGAAGGCCTTCGACCGAGTATGGCACGAAGGGCTCATCTACAAGCTGGCCAACTCCGACGCGCCCCGTCGCGTAGTAAAGGTGGTCTCTACATTCCTTACAGGCAGAACATTTAGGGTGGTGGTCGACGGGGCGCTATCAGGCGCCCGCCCGGTGCTGGCAGGTGTGCCGCAGGGCAGCTGTGTATCGCCAGCGTGTTACTCACGCTACACCGACGACATTCCCGCCACTTCCTCTGTGACTCTCGCGCTGTATGCCGATGACGCCGCGTACATTTCCACCTCGCTAAATGCGAAACACGCGGCGGTCAAAATGCAGCGCGCCCTCGATCAACTCCCCGAGTGGCTGTCTAAGTGGCGGCTGTCGGTGAATGTGGGTAAGACGCAGGCGATGGTCGCTGGATGCGCGCCCCTCCCGCCACCCCTGAAGATGCAAGGAGCCACCGTCGATTGGTCGCCCCGGGTCAAATACCTGGGTGTGACCATCGACCGCCGGCTCACGATGGGGGCCCACGTCCGCAATGTCGCCGCACAAGGTAGGGTCGCCCGCAACCTACTCAAACCGGTGCTCGATTCCCGAATCCCGGCGCGCGTCAAGTTGGGTGTGTACAAGCAGTACATTCGCCCAATCTTGACGTACGCCGCTCCGGCATGGTTCGCCCTCACTGGCGAGACCAACCGCAAGCTTCTCCGCGCGCAGCAAAGTATGGCGCTGCGGACGATAGTTGCTGCCCCTCGCTATGTGAGGAACGATGTCATCCAGAGGGATCTCGGGATCGAGAGCCTGGACGAGTACGTGCGGCGCCTTGCGAAAGGGATGTTCGCGCGTGCCGACGCGTCTGAGTGGCCTCACGTCAAGCAGATAGCGCCTTGGCATACGCGCCCCCCTGACGCGAGGCGGCCCCTGCCCCGCGACCTGATTGCGGACGACGACCCCATTGCTCCATGATTGACGCCTCGAGTAAGCTGCACTCAGGTTACACGCGGCTTACTCGACTAAAATGACTCTACAGATGTACGCACACATCTGTTGCGCGGTGTGTTCTAGGTTAATATAGGCATACCGCGTAACTAGCCACAGACAACCTTAACTAAACATGCATCCACATAATCGTGTGTCGACGCGGCGCGGGCGTGCCATGCGTCACACACAGACACTGAGCAGCGTAACACAACAACACTAGCTGCTCACACACACGCGACAGTCTCCTCCCTAATCCGTAAACGGCTAGACCTGTAAGCGGGGCGGGGGGGTGCTACATGCCTCCCCGTAGGCGCGCCGAGTCGGTATCCCCGTCGCTGGTCGTCCTCTGCTGGGCCTCCCCCAGGAAACTGGGGGTCTCACTCGGCAGGGATAGACCGCCGGGGTGCCGTGAAGAAAGCGACGCCTCTATAAGCGTCGCGGCGCTCCTACGGAACTATTCAACTCAACGACACACGAGTGCGACCTAACCCCCGCATTCACTACCATGGCCGCTAAAGGCAGACAAAATGAGGGGCCCGCATTAGCGGGTCACAGTATAGCCTCCGCGGGCGAGGGGCTACGCCCTGACCCCGCTTGCCACGCCCCCTTGCGAGGGCGTCGCGACATCTCGATCACCTGAGCTCAGTAGACGATCTTCGTCAGAGGACGAAGGCAGGTCTGTGCGCGTTTGCTGAGCGTGGGCTCCTAGGTTCGATTCCCCGGTCCGTCATTTAAACCCAACCTAACCTAGGTAGATACTTACCTAAAATTGTCCGTGCTAACCAAAGGCTTAGTTTTATTTAACGTTTTATTTCAAAAAGTTATAACAGCGTCACGGGTCGATCAATCAGAGGCCGTAGACCCGTAGTGTGAGTTTCTTATAACAATGTCAACTTTACGCATCGACCGCGTACGGCGCTCCGATTGGCCCTTCACTGGCCTACACTGGCCTTCACCGGTGAAAGGCCAATCGGAGCACCGAACGCGGTCGGTGCGTAAGGTCGAGATGGTTAAAAGAAACTCACACTAGGGCCTCTGACAGTACTTCGCTTGGCAAAGGTTGGTGGATGAGTGACGATCTTTACATACCGAGACTCTTCCGTGCCTCGTGGTCTCAGCTGCCATTCGTAGATATTTGACAATCGTTACGGCTCGTCAGAAGCCCGAAAGACTGTTCTCGTATAACCCAGGTATTATGTAACTAGTAGAGGTACCCTAATTGCGTAATATACGATCAATCATAATTTGTTTCGATTTAAAACAGATTGCTAATCCATTGCTTTATAAATTGGAAAACAAATTCTGCTCAACAAGGTAAATAACGCAATGAATGTTAAATACGAGTATGCCAAGGTCACCTTTACTGCGATTGTTCGCCCCTTATCGCGCTGATCACGTTCCGAGCCGAGGTGGGGCGAGCAGTATATAAGTGGGTTGGACGGGCGATTAAGCTCAGTCTGCGCTCGGTGCTTGGTGTGGCAACACGCCGTGTACGAGTTCACGACAAGTTAATCGTCATCCTGAGGATGCCTCGTTGAGAGGTGAAACACGTGTCGATTTCTTCCAGGGTCTTTTCAAGACTCTTTAGAAATAGCTAAGCGGAAAAGGTTACTAAATATATCCACATCATCATTTCATTATGGATTTCCGCAAGGTCACGCCTGAATCAATTAACTATCTGCAATGAATGTTGTTGAAGTGTCAAAATGAAACAAATTTGTCATAATTATTTACGAAAATAAATTACCTACGCAATTAAATAGTTGGGAAAAATCTAGGCAGACTGACAGACTACTACCAAAGTGAAATAAAATCATAAGCAAAATAGTTAGTCATTGTAATGTGACTCTTTTCTCATTGTCGTAAGGTATAAATTAGGATCTTTGACTATTAATACAAAAAAATTATCATTTCTCCATTTCCAAATAAAAAAGTCCTCGCAAATATCAATCATTCTAACTTATACCTTATTGCAATCAGATAAGAATTACTTTGCATTGCCGTACTAATGTATTGGCGGCGGCGGCGGGCGGCGTGGTCAAAGGACTAGGTAAATTTTGAAGCTACCGCAAGTCAGCCGCGCTCAGTAGTGGCTCAGTCCTGCGCCGCGTAGACGCGTCTATGTGAAAGAGATGCGCGCGACGACCGCGGTCTTGTGGTCCGCGTCCGCGCGAAAACAGCGCCTGTTTTTTTTGCATTTTTTAACCGACTTCTAAAAGGAGTAGGTTATGAATTCGGATGTTTATACATATCTTTTTTTTGTTTGGTTGGGCTTATCTCCGTCGTTCTATTCTATTCTATTATATAGACGGATTAGCAAAATAATTTTTGTTTGAAAGGGTAATTTCCGAGGTGGTCCCACTGTAATTTGGTCACGATCTGATGATGGGATCCTGGAGAAATCGAGGGAACTCTTCAAATATTCAGGCACACCTCAGTATAGCTATTTGGGTATTTTTTATAATACCTGCCTAACTGGTGCAGTTGCTCTCGGAAAGCACCATTTGATGGAAGTAGAAGTAGTAGAAGTTCTACTACTTCTACTTCCATCAAATAGTGTGTTCTTCATCATCAGTTCTACTGTAGAACTGATGATGAAGAACACAGACGGTTATTATGGTTATTATGGTTGCCAAGCAATTTATGCTCGTCACAATACATTATGGAGAAGTGGAGCTGATGGTAAAGCACCTGGAGAACTCCTCAACGATGAACGTCCCAGCATCGGGAAAATAAATAGGTGATGAGCAGTTCACATTAGGCTAACTTAGATAAATTACAAACTGAAAACTGACCATTAAAAAGCGAGAAATAAAACCGTTTTAACAAAAAAAAAAGTAGTGGCACTCCGGGAATGCCGTCAGGAGTGAAAACTTGAACAAGATCGCCTTGGTGGAAGAAAAATACTTGCATAGAACATTGGTCCGTGACCTTATTCAAATAAAGAGCACAATAGCGTCTACAAAAAAAAAACTTCCGAAACTTTTAAATTAAAAATACTTGCATAGACCATTGATCCGTAACATAATATAAATAAAGAGCACAATCGCGTTTACAAAAATCTCAAAAATGCCCAACGCACCTAAAGAAGTTTTCATTTCAAAATATTTTGTCAAACATTTTTATTCGAATCTGCAGGAAGTACCTAATTTAGTTGGGCTTTTCAACATTAGTCAGCCAAATTGCCTGCAACTCATAAGTATGTACCTACTACTATGTACTACTATGTAAGTACTGTATGCACTACTATGTAACTTCTATCGTGTCTCGTTCAGTGTCCTAGAATTCGTTTATAAACAATTTATTTTATTTTATCACTATTGATAGGTACCTACTTAACTCTAAATAGACGGGCAACGGGAGTTGAAATATCTAATAATATCAATAATATCCTATCTACGACAAATGCAGACCGCATTTGTCGTAGATAGGTACTTTTTAGCGGACGCGGTCTGTTGCGCGGGCGGCAGAGTAGGGCTCCGCTAGCAGTCGAGTGCGTGATATCAGCTGTGCGAGAGTCAGCTTGAGTACATCGTCTGAATGCGCACGGCTGTGTTACATTACAAGTGCCAGGAGCTTACGCGCACTTGCTACTTGCGACCACTAAACCAACGAGACAGTTTGTTAGTAGTTAAGGGGCCGTGCACGAAATCTACTGATTTTGATCTTTTTTGTTAATTGATTGTGAGAAAGGGAAAAAGAATTTAAACAGAACTATTTATCAAATCATAAACAGTTTTGTTTAATTTCTTTTAAAAGCCGAGTTCTTTGTTTTGCTTGTGGCTGAAAGGGATTTTTCAAATAAATTAAGTATTCATGGAAAATCACAATATATAATATAATAAACGAGACTGACTTTTGATCATTTTGTTGTAAGAAACTTCTTTTGATTTTGAAAATTATAAAATATCATTAAATGGTCATATGGCTCAACCACTTTGATCAACTTCCATACAAAATATAGCAAGAAAATAATATTGAAAACCTATATTTTTTTTAAATCCTGTCAGTCACTTATTTTTTCCTATTATTTAGCAAACCATATCAAGAAATTTAACAATCAGACCTTGACCTTCAGCTATCCTTGGGAAAAAATCAAATTTTTATTTTAAATTTAAACAATATCTATATTCATTAAGTAAATCAAAGGCGAAATATACCATATTTTCGAGAGCGCAAAAGTGATGCAACTACACCTGACTGACACGAATGATATACAGATATACTTAATCTTTCAATAATTTCAAGCTTTCTCACAATTAAATAAGTAATTGACAAAAGAGGGTTTTTTCGTGCACGGACCCTTAAGTACCTACTATCCTAATTAATACTATAAATGCGAAAGTGAGTTTGTTTGTTTGTTACGCTTTCACGCTAAAAGTCTGAACAAATTTGGATGAAATTTGGCACATGGGTAGATCATGACCTGTGTTCAGGATGATAAGGTTTACTTTTGCTAGCACTGTGTCAATGGATTTTTGAATAAAATGCGACTGTTCTTTACGAGGTTTATTGGCAACTAAATCAATGTAGATCATGCATCTCTTTATAAATATGAAATTGGCGTTAACATAAGCCGCCCACTAAAGGACTATAGATAGTCCTTTAAAAACAATAGGTACTGATTGAATCTAGGATACATGCAAAACTAAATTATAGAAACGTTAAACAATTATCTCATCTGGTGCGGTATCGATTGGTAAAGCACACAACTTTGTCACACATCGCTTGGTTATAGTGTCACCGCTCTTTACGCTATACACTCTGGTTAAACCGTCGGGGCCGGGGTGCTTGTCGGTGATGCGTCCCATGGACCATTTCCCCGGTGGGAGGTTATCTTGCTTGATCAGTACTATGTCTCCCTTCTTAAACTCTTCTTCGCGTTTTAACCATTTCGGTCTCTGCTGGAGTCTTGTGAGGTATTCCTTCTGCCATCTCAACCAGAAGTCACTCAACAATTTTTGCGTGTATTGCCAGCGTGTCAAGTTGCTCATTTTAGCGTCCTTAAGATTTGGGTTCGGGACGGTGACTGGTGCTTCCGTTATTAAAAAATGACCAGGTGTCAGTGCTTGCATGGCGTCATCGTTCATTGGGCATAATGGACGCGAGTTCAGGCATGCTTCTATTTCGCAGAGAACCGTCATCATCTCTTCGAATGTTAAGTTTGTAGTGAGGACTCTCTTCATGTGATATTTTATGGATTTCACTCCGGCTTCCCATAATCCTCCGAAGTTAGGTGAATAAGCCGGTATGAAATGCCATTGGGTTCCGTCGTTTGCAAGTAACTCGGCGATTTTATCATCAAATTGCAAACCAGCTTCCTTCCAGGCTTCATATAGTTGCTTATTAGCGCCAACAAAATTGCGTCCTTGGTCGCTCCACAGATTTGTGCATTTTCCTCTGCGGGCGCAAAACCTCTTGAAGGCGCCTATGAACGCTGCTGTACTCAGGTCACCAACCAATTCTAAATGAATTGCCTTGGTGGACATGCAAATGAATATTGCTATATAGGCCTTGGTAGTTTTGGCTCCTCTGCCCTTACTCATCAATAATTGGAAGGGTCCAGCAAAGTCGACACCTGAGTTGAGGAATGCTCGTGCTGGTTTCACCCGTACGCTTGGTAAGTCTCCCATTACTTGTGTTCTCACCCTTGCATTTAGCTTAGCACATACCAAGCAACGATGGATGTATTGTTTGACCAGCATTTTCGCTCGCATTATCCAATACTTGGATCTAAGGTAAGTAAGCATTAACTGTATACCTCCATGCAACGTCTTCGAGTGGGCTTCTGCTACTATAAGATAAGTAAGTTTACTTTTTCGACCCAGAATTATTGGATGCTTGCATTCTTCCGTCAACTCTGCGTTCCTGAGCCGGCCGCCCACCTTGAGGACTCCATTCTCGTCAAGGTAAGGATTTAATGATTTTAATTTGCTTGATCTTTTAACTCTTTTCTTTCTTTTTAAGCTTTCTATCTCTTCTTTAAATTCTTCCTCTTGTTCTAATTTTATACAGGCTTGCAAAGAGAGTTCGAGTTCTTCAGTTGTGATTGTACTATCTATGTTTTTTTCTAATTTATTTTGTTTCAGGAATCTTCGGCAGTAGGTGATAGTTCTCAGTAGTTCAGTCAATGTATCAAAGCTATCGAGTTGCGCAGACAATCTATTACTTCCCTCATTTTCGTTTTGTGTTACTTTCAGAGTTTGTAAGGTGTTTTTCTTTCTCTCTAGGTCTGTTGGGGTTACGTTAAGACTAGTGAACTGTATCTTCTGGTGTGATAACCACTGTGGTCCATTCCACCACAGGTCGCAACGTTTCAAATTGGCTACTAACAAGCCTCTCGATGCAATATCAGCTGGATTATCGTGGGATTGGACATGGTGCCACTGGCTACAACTTACATTAGATGTGATTTCGACAACGCGGTTTGCCACAAACGCCTTCCATCTATTCGGATCTCCATGTAGCCAGGAGATGACAATAGAAGAATCTGTCCAAGCATAAATTTGTGTTGTGGGTATTCTCATTGCTTGCCTTATTTGCTTGAGTAGTTTGGATAACAACAATGCTCCACACAGTTCTAGTCTAGGCAATGAAATGGTTTTCAAAGGTGCTACTCTTGTCCTTGCCGCAATGATTGTGCTTTTCACTGTGCCATCTGAGTTTGTGACTCGGCAGTAAGCCACAGCACCGTAAGCTTGTACTGAAGCATCGCAATATCCGTGGACTTCTATGGAATCTTTCCTCGAGCTCAGTGTTCCCATCCATCTATTTATGTAGATTCCGTTAACATTTTCAAGATCAGATCGTATTGTAGCCCATTTTTCAGCCAGTGTTGTATTCAACACTTCGTCCCAATCAATCTTCTCCTGCCAAAGCTTTTGAATTAAAATCTTTGCCATAACGAGGCAAGGGGCAATCCATCCGAGTGGGTCGAATAACTTTTGAATGTCAGACAGAATGCTTCGCTTTGTGATTGTTTTGCCGATAGCTGGTAAGTTCAGATTATATTCGAATTGGTCTTTACCCAAGTTCCATTGTATGCCCAAGGCTTTAATTGTTCCATCAATCTTTAGTTCCAGATGTGCATTAGATGATCTTTCGCTTGGTTCGATAGTCTCCATGAAATCACGGTTGTTTGAAGACCATTTTTTCAGTTCGAAGCCACCTAGATGCAGTAGTTTTTTTAGATTTTGACTAATTCGTATAGCTTGTTCCAGGTCATCGTGTCCGGACATAACATCGTCGACGTAAAAATCTTCGCGCAATATCTTTGCTGCTTCGGGATATTTGTCGCCTTCATCATCAGCCAATTGCATGAGTGTCCTTACGGCGAGATAAGGTGCGGAAGCTGTTCCAAATGTCACAGTTAAAAGTCTGTAGTCTTTGATGTCTTCTGATGTATTATCTCTCCATAGAATTCTTTGATAATCGATGTCTTCTTTATTTGTCCAGATCATTCTGTACATCTTGTGAATGTCAGAAACATAACAAACAGCATGCATTCTCCATCTAATGATAATGCTTCTTAAGTCATCTTGTAATATTGGACCCAATAAGAGTTCATCGTTTAGTGAAGTTCCATTGGAGCCCTTGCACGAGGCGTCAAAAACAACACGAGTCTTCGTCGTTTCCTTGTCACTACGGATCACCGCATGGTGAGGTAAGTATACTGATTTATTATTTATTTCATCCTTAGGTACCTCTTCCATATGTTTTAATTCTTTATATTCATTGATCACCCTTGTGTATTCTTGCTTTAGTTCTTTGTTTTGATTAAATCTTTTTTCTAGTTGAAGGAGTCTTCTCTTCGCTATTTCTCTTGTGTTGCCCTCAACTGATTTTGGTTGTTCTGTTTTAAACGGTAGCTTAACTATGTATTTCCCATCTTTATCTCGCTTGTGTGTCTTCTCGTATATGTTTTCACATAGTTGTTCAGTTAGGGTAAGTTTTCTTTTCGTGTCCGTATCAACTTCCCATATTGTTGTCAGTAAATCGTCTATGTTAATTTCTTTCTTCATGGCTGTCAATGATTTTTCTCTTGCATTCAGTTTGATTGTAATTCCACCCATTAATATCCATCCCAGGTAGGTATTTTGGGCACATGGTGTATCTGGTGGACCTTTAATGAGTCCCTGCTTGAGAATTGCTGCATATTCGTTTACACCCAACAACATATCAATAGGTCCTGATTCATAATAATTTGCATCTGCTAGTTGGAGGTTCGCTATGTGCGGCCAATCAGTCCCCCTCATGGTGTTCATCGGTATATTCGAAGTCAAGGGCTTAGACATCACGTAGGCTCTGATAGGTAAGTTGAATTGGTTTTCCCACCGTGACAATACTTGAAACTTGACTTCATGCTTGACTTTCATCTTCATTGCTTCCATTCCGGTGACGATTAGATTTACTGGTGTTTTTTCTAGATTCAGGATCTGAGTTACCTTCTCGCTTATGAAACATGCTTGAGATCCTGAATCTATGAGCGCTCTTAAAACAGTAGTGTGTCCGTGTTCACTCTTCAAAATTACTACTGCTGTAGCCAACAGCGATATCTTCTGCCCCGCGGTATAATGAGACGTAACCATTGTGTGAACCTTCTTTTCTTCTACATCTGCTTGGCTGGATGAAGTCGGTTGCTTGGTTTCTACATTTTGAGTCGCTTCATCAATCTTCTTGGGTTGATGTAAAAGTGTGTGATGTCGTCTCTTACAGGTGCGGCAAGACATTGGCATCCGGCACTTGAACACCGAATGTCCCGCCCCAAGGCAGTTGAAACATAATTTGTTTGCTTTGACATGTTCGCTTCTTTCATTAATTGTCATTTTATTGAATGTGCTGCAATGACACAGTGTGTGCGTTTCTTTACATAAAGCACATGGTTTTTGTTGTTTATCATTATCTGTTGCTGTCACATGTAGAACACGCTCTTTGGTGGGTTTACTGGTGGTCGTCGGGGAAATCATTTCAAGCGTCCGGAATTTGACTTCCAAAAACTTGCGCAATTCCTTCCAAGTAGGCAGTTCTTGGGAGTTTACCGAGTAGGCAGTTTGCTCCCACTCTTTGTGTGACTCCGGGTCCAACTTCTGCACAACCAGAAATATGATTACTGGATCCCAGGAATCAGTAGGCACTTTCACATTTCCCAGACTATTAATAACTTCGGTGGTACAATCCAGGAGGGCCTTCAGCTGTGCCGCCGTTTGACTAGTACATTTTTTCTGATAGAATAATCGTTTCATTAATGCATTTACTATGATCCGCCTGTTATTGTATCGGTAATTGAGCGTTCCCCATGCTTGAACATAATTAGCACCCGTTACTTGAATGCTTTTCAGTAAAGACGCCGCTTCGCCCGTGATACTGGTTTTCAAATAGTGTAGTTTTTCAACATCACTTAGCGTCGGACATGTATGAATTAGTGATACATACAAGTCTTTAAATGTAGGCCATTCTTCGTAGTTACCGGAAAACGGAGGAAGTTGTATGTTAGGTAGCATTACTTTCGGTCGTAATTTTGAATCACACGACGTGTTGCTGCATGAAGGATGGTCATGGTCAGTCGTCTTCGAAGTGCATGCATCCAACATTTCTCTAAGCTCTCCTAACATGCATAGGTACAAGTCTTCATGAAGAAGGAATTCTTCATTCACGTAGTACGGTAAAATTCCACGTTGTTCCCGAGTTGTACTTTTCAATAACTCTTGGTGCGCTTTCTTAAAAGATACCCAATAGTCTTCAATGGTTTGAATACGAGTTCGTAAATATGCAGGCTTCGATAAACGTTCTTTTGGGCACTTTCTAAGGTTTATTTGGGTCTTTTTGAGTATGGACGCCAAATCTTCAAGTACAGATAACGCTTGATCTGCTTCAGACGTCATTGTTTATATGTAAATCACAAGAATCTTCCAAATGTACTTCAATGTCTAATTGAGAATAGTCTATTTTCTAAGTTATTAAAGTTCAAACGATACACCAATACACTTTGCACACACACTAATTGACTGGTTCTCGGAAATTCGTGCAAAACAACACCAGGTGGTCCCTTATCGCGCTATGGAATGCGGTTCTTTTGTTCTCTCGTCGAGTGCTCCGTCAATTTCTAATGAGGTTTGATCCGGCTCGTAATCGACCATATGTTCAGGATGATAAGGTTTACTTTTGCTAGCACTGTGTCAATGGATTTTTGAATAAAATGCGACTGTTCTTTACGAGGTTTATTGGCAACTAAATCAATGTAGATCATGCATCTCTTTATAAATATGAAATTGGCGTTAACAACCTGGATTAGGAGATAAGATACTATTTATCCCAATATCCGAGTATTTATGAACATCGGAGTAGGTATTTCTTAAATATCACTCCTGTAATCCCCAAAAGATTAGGCAGAGGTGTAGCTACCTACTTATAGTACAGCCGCATTTTGCCAGTTATATGCGTATTTATTCATCTGTGGTATTATACCTACTTGTCATATTGAGCATAATTTTATTAGAGTAGAATTCACGGAGATACGGAATTAGTTTGATAAGTAAATTAAAAGTAAGTAGGTACCTAGTAGTCGGTGCCAATATACCGTCAACTGTGGCAACATTACCATATTTTTTTACTTTTATCCAATCTACTCCAACATGGACTTAGTTGTTTAAGTTTTTATTTATTTATTCTGTAAAAAAGGTGTGTTTCTTTTAGTTGAACCATTGAATTATACTAAATCTCACATAGAATCGCTGTAATAACCAAGATTATGCTCGGGGTAAAATTGACACATTTTTGGCAACTTTACCTAGCCTACAGTTTACATTGAATGTGTATCCCAGAGTGCACGCGACGTCAAGTTACCAATGGTTCTGGCGCTAAAAAGCTATGTATTTATTTTTAAAGCTATCATCTTCGATATGGTAAGCAATACCAATACATAGGTAAAGTTGCCCCGAGAATTTCAAAATTGTTATAGAAACGGGTGGATGTCATCAGGGTTGTCAAAAAATAATAAAACATTAAATTATATTTTTAATAATTATTTATTAAGGAACCAAGCTATAGGAACTTTATTTTTTAGGCATAACAGTCAATACCTATTGCAATTGTAAAAACAGTACCCAAATCTATTCTAGAAATTAAAACTTTGCCTAAAAACAGTAATCAATTAAATACTTATCGTAATTATAATCAAGAATATTCCTTAAACAGAAAAAAAAAAAAACTCAAAAACTAAAACAACTCTCTAAAACTTCTCTCTTCAAAATCAATAATCAAAATAACACTCAAAAATAATAATCATCGTCTATAAAACTAATTCAGTCTCTTGTTAACTAATGGCAAATTTGACAACCCTAGTCATAGGTAAAGTCGTCTTTGTGCTAAGTAAGGTAACTTTACCTAACCTCAAACAACATTACCCTTTCCAATAATTCAAGAAATAAAAGATTTATTGGACTGAATCATTGTTATACACATTAATAACAATATATCATATACTATTTAATATAAGTCTCTTATCTGCACTTTGATTTTCTGTAGGAAACACCAATCTTTACACGATGACGTCGCGAACTTAATTGACCACATATAATAAAAAAGCTCACTATTTTGACATTTAACGAAGTTGCCAGCTTGAAAAACTTTTCGGGATACCACAATTTATTATAAAATCTACCAGTATGTCTAAAATTGCGTCAACTGCCACAGACAAAAAAATATTTCATGGAAACTAGTATAGGGTACGCCTAGGTAAAGATGCCCATGGAAAGTAAAGATGCCACAGTTGACGGTACCTACTCGTATGTTGTCAACTTTACGGGTGGTTAAATTAAGATGATTTCAAAATGATAAGTACCTACGTAAGTTTCTACCTACTCATAAACAACAGGCCATAAAAACGGGCTACAACCGAAAGTAAACTTTATACCCATGTATAAATTAAGTTATTTTTACGAAATCACATAGATTGGAAACTAAATTAAAAATCTCGATTTTTAAATAAATAGGTACTTCGTATAAAAAGACCGAATTCGCTAGTTTCGTCGTGCTTGTGTGGTACCTACACTACCTACGCCGAGGTACCTACTTAAGTTAGGTTGGGATAACCCAACCTAACTTGACCGATCGGAGACTCGAACCTAGGTCCCCATAATGAACAAACAAGCACGGACTAGACTTCGTCTTCTGACGAAGATCCGTCTACTACTGAGCTCTGCTCTTTTTTTTTTTTTTTTTTTTTTTTTGAAACGGGCATCTCGCAGTTTTGACCACTAAGGTCTTGGCTGCTTAACCGGACTTTCCTGTGGGTGCCTTAAGCTGCTACACTCAAAGCCTCCAGCCAGGGGCAAAAAAACTAAACTAAATTAAAACTAGGCGAACGCTCGCTAAGGGCACCCCCTGTGGGGTACGAGCCTCGGCTTAGGGCGTCGCTGAGGGGAGGACAGCAAGAAGGGACAGGCTGGATCAAAATTGGTTTAAATCATGATTATTATGCGGGGTAGTTTAAAGCTACGTGCTCAGCGGCAACAACTTGCTGGCACCTCGTTTTCGAGCAAGGGTCGGGGAGGAGTATAATTTACTCAGGGACACGGTCGCGGTCGCAAAGGACCTCGGCGGCGAGGTCGGAATGACGGGAGGCGTCTGTTCTTGTGTATTGTGCTGGTGGCCCTATTCTGCTCTTGGAGGAGAGTGATGGGATCATCAGGGTCGGAAAGGACATGCCTCGGGCGGCGGATCTGACTAATTCGGGAAGGGACATAGTTGGCTGCTTCGACAACCAAGGGGTTGCGATGTCTAGGAGCGGAGTCAAAGTAACGCTTGGACATGCGTTTTAGGAATTGGTGAATCGTAGGGATTCTACAGTCGAGATGGAGGATCTCGTTTCTGACATAGAAGGGAGCTCCCGTGGCTTTACGGAGAAAACGGTTCTGCAAAGCTTGCAACCTATGGATGGAATGGGACTTGGCGTGGGCGAATACTGCACCCGCATAGGTCATAATGGGTCGGATACATGATGTATAGATGCGCAGTTTGCACTTAAGTGACAATTTGCTGCGTGCATTTAGAACGAAGTGGAGTCTACCTAGAGCGAAAGCGGCTCGTGAACGAACCGTCTTTATGTGCTCAGAAAAGGAGAGATGATGATCTAGGATAACACCTAGGTATTTGGCGCGCCTAGCCCAAGGGATTGGTTTGCCGAACATGGTGATAGGTCGGGGGAAAGGGGGGGGTCTAGTTCTCGGTTTAGAAAAGCTAACCGCTTGACTTTTGTCGGGATTTACTTCTATTCGCCATTTTCTAAACCAGGCGCCAAGGTTATTGACAGCCCTTTGGAGGTTTAGCAGCATCGTAGCTGAATTTCCCTTACAGATGATCGCTGTATCGTCTGCGAACAGAGCCAACTGCGTCGATCTGTGTTTGGGGATGTCGCTGGTGAATAGCGTGAAAATGAGGGGGGCTAATACTGAGCCCTGAGGGACTCCTGCCCTTATGGGGCGGGGGGAGGAAAGGGCTCCTTCGATGCGGAAGCGAAAGGTGCGATTCGACAAATAGTCTCGTAAGATGAGCACGAGACGATCCGGCACACCGAGTTTGTAAAGCTTATAAATTAAGCCGTTGTGCCAGACTTTGTCAAACGCCTTTGCTATGTCGAAGAATACTACGCTCGTTTGTCGGCCATGGGTGAGAGCACCGCTGATTAGCTCGACAATACGATGGACCTGATGCACGCTAGAGTGCTGAGTTCGAAAGCCGAACTGTTCGTTGGGGATGAGGCCCTTGGTCTCTGCATAGTCTCTGAGACGCTTATAAATAAGCCTCTCATAGATCTTGCCTAGAACCTTGAGCAGACTGATGGGCCTATAACTGGATGGCTCGTTTTTGGGTTTTCCGGGTTTAGGGATACCTATGACAGTGGCCTCTTTCCACGTCTGGGGAAAAATGTTGTTGCTTAACGCACCATTGAAGATGGTGGTCAAAAGCATGATTAGATGGGCTGGGAATAGTTGGACCACCCTATTGGTGAGTCCGTCTGAGCCGGGGGCTTTACGATTTTTCAGACCTTTGATAATCTCATGTACCTCATCTGGTTCGATGGGGGGCAGGGGAAAATCAGGGTCTTCAATGGGAGGGATAGAGGCTCTACGTTCGACTTCGGCGTCGACCTCATCGAGGTGAGCTTTGTCTACTGGTAGGGTACTGGGAGAGCATTGGGCTTCAAGACTGTCGGCTAGGCACTCGGCTTTGTCGATGTCATCGAAGGCTAATGTTTTGTCCGGGCGGACTAAGGGGGGCATATGGCCTGAGTGAGGGGATCTAAGTTTTCTCTGGAGTTCCCAGAAGGCAAGGTGGGTAGGCTCAAGGTCGCTCAGCATCTTGTCCCAGCCCGTTTCACGCAGCTCCGCCATACGTGTCCTCACAGTTCTCTGTAAGTAGCGCATGTGGGCTTTGTTAGCGGCACAGGGAAAGCTGCTGTAGGCACGGACAGCTGCGTTCTTCTCAGTCAGCAGGGCGCGCGCATCGTCCGGGAGTTTCAGGTAACAGGGATCTGTTGCCGGAACCTCCCTTGAGCAATCGCTCAGGACGGTTTGCACGTGCTCCGTGAGTGAGTCGATCGCAGCTGTCGTGTTAGCGACTGAGTCAAACTGGTCCGGAATAGAGTCTAGTAAGGGGGACGTGTTGGATTTCAGCTTTTCGCTTACTTTCTTCCAGTCCGTCACCTTTCTAGTGGGGAGAGGGTGGTTAGGGTCAGAGGGACCTATGCGGGATACAAGATGGAAGATTACTGGGCGGTGGTCAGAGGTAAGCTCGTGCACCGTTTCTATCGAGTCAAGTCGTAAGTTGACGTTCTTAAGGAGCGTTATGTCAAGGACGTCAGGGGTGTAATTTAACATATGGGGATAGTACGTGGGATTCATCGGAGCGATGATGTCGAAGTTAAGAATGGAAGAGAGGTCGAACAAGTGTCGGCCCCTGGGGTTAGTGATATTACTGTTCCAAGAAGGATGTTTGGCGTTGAAGTCCCCTGCCATAATGACAGAGTCGCTCATGCCGAAAAGTAGCTGTAGGTCATCAGAAATAAGTTGGTAGTTTTCTGAGGCCTGAGCTGGGATGGGAGGGATATAGACCGACACTAGAGTGATCGGCGAGTGACCAGTCATGCCTAGGCGACAGACTGATACTTCTAGTCGGGAGAGAGGTGGAGGGTCCATAGGGATACAATACAGATCCTTTTTATAGTAAATGAGAGTGCCACCCGCGTGACAGCGCGTCCTATCATTTCGAATTAAACGATAGTTAGCAATGGAGGGGTTTCGTTTATGGGGCTTTAGGAAAGTTTCCTGTATGAGGAGAAGATCTAACTGATGATCGCGGAGAAATTCCGCGATTTCATCTTTCTGATTAAATAAGCCATTGGCATTGAAAGTTCCTATCTTTAGGGATCGGGGTTTAAACCTTTCATAAGAGGCGTTATACATTATGAGGGTCTAGTGAAGGATGTGAGGGCGGAGGTGATATCCTCGTATGCCAGGAATACATTCTGGATTTGCTCGAAGCAACCTGATTTCCTGGCTTCTACAATGTCTAGGGCCATTTGTTGAGCCCTGGGGGTACAGAAGGTCATGAAGGTGGAACTAATTATGCTGAATGCATTTTTAGCGGGGTCCGAGTAAATGTTATTTTTGGTAGCCACGGGAGTGGGAACGGGACGCGGGGTAACCGGGTTTACGTTGGGTTTAGCGGAGGTCGCGGGGGGGAGCGCTACGCTGTGTAGGCGCATGGGGAGCAGGGAAGCCGGGGGGAGGAGGAGGGCGGACTCGCGGGTCCATTAGGGAGTATAGCGGGGTGTGAGGGGGAGGGGGGGCGCGGGGTAACCAGAGCCGGGAAGGTCTGCTGGTGGTTGTAGTTGAGTTGAGACCACGGGCTAGGTCTGAGCTCTGCTCGGAATGCACCGCCATTTATACTTTCTAGGTGTCCTTTGTCGGTGTCGCGCTGCGAATCGCGGCGATATCGCGTAGCGGAGGCGATTCGCAGCGCGACACCTGAAATAGGAACATTTTGTATGGTGTCGCCGCGATATCGCCGCGATATCGCGTTGGCAGCGCGACGCCACACCAAGAGAGTATAAATAGCGGTGCAAACCGAGCTGAGCTCAGTAGACGATCTTCGTCAGAGGACGAAGGCAGGTCTGTGCGCGTTTGCTGAGCGTGGGCTCCTAGGTTCGATTCCCGGGTCCGTCATTTAAACCCAACCTAACCTAGGTAGATACCTAGGTACCTAAAATTGTCCGTGCTAACCAAAGGCTTAGTTTTATTTAACGTTTTATTTCAAAAAGTAATAACAGCGTCGGCCCTTCACTGGTGAAAGGCCAATCGAAGCGCCGAACGCGGTCGTTGCGTAAGGTCGAGATGGTTCAAAGCAACTCACATTAGGCCCTCTGTCTGTACTTCGCTTGGCAGAGGTTGGTGGATGAGTGACGATCTTAACATACCGAGACTCTTCCGTGCCTCGTGGTCCCAGCTGCCATTGGAAGATATTTGACAATCGTTACGTGTCGTCAGAAGCCCGAAAGACTGACAAGCAGTCTTACCAAGACGTATCGTACTCGTATAACCCAGGCATTAGGTAACTAGTGGAGGTACCCTAATTGCGTAATATACGATCAATCTTAATTTGTTTCGATTTAAAACAGATTGCAATCAGATTGATAATCAGATTGCTTTATAAGTTGGAAAACAAATTCTGCTCAACAAGGTAAATAACGCAATTAATGTTGTTGAAGTGTCAAAATGAAACAAATTTGTCATAATTATTTACGAAAATAAATTACGCAATTAAAGTAGTTGGGAAAAAGCTAGGCGACTGACAGACTATTACCAAAGTGAAATAAAATCATAAGCAAAATAGTTAGTCATTGCAATGTGACTCTTTTCTCATTGTTTTAAGGTATAAATTAGGACGTGTGACTTATTTTACAAAAAAATTAATCATTTCTCCATTTCAAACTAAAAAAGTCCTCCCATATCAATCATTCTAACTTATGCCTTATTGCAAATGTATAAGAATTACTTTGCATTGACGTACTAATGGATTGGCGGCACGCGCGGCGGCGGCGGTGGCGTGGTCAAAGGATATAGGTACATTTTGAAGCTACCGAAGTCAGCCGCGCTCAGTAGTGGCTCAGTCCTGCGCCGCGTGGTTGCTTCTATGTGAAAGAGATGCGCGCGACGACCGCGGTCTTGTGGTCAGCGTCCGCGCGAATACAGCGCCTGTTTTTTTTGCATTTTTTAACCGACTTCTAAAAGGAGTCAGGTTATGAATTCGGATATTTATACATATCTTTTTTTTTGTTTGGTTGGGCTTATCTCCGTCGTTCTATTCTATTCTATTATATAGAGGGATTAGAGTATGGCCGCCAAAAATAGTACAATAACAGTCGTGAATTGGTAACACGCGGTATCATACGTGAATGAAGGTAACACACGAGAATTTGTAAAGCCTGGGGTTCATGTGAGAGAAATTACTAATTATTTTGATGCAATGGATATTTCGACAATTCCAAAACATTGTCAAATTGCGAAAATAAAGTGCTATGGTAGGTGTTATTTATATTTTGTTTAACAAGCGATTTTCAAGGTTTTTTTTTATTTAAAAACAAAATGTTTTTCATGAGGAAGTTTTTTAATTATATGAAAAAATTAAATAAAAATTTTATTGCTAACTACTTATGGTAGGTACTAATCTATTATTATATTATTAATCAGTTCCAGAGAAGCCTACCTACTTTAAAAAATAAATTTAAAATATTATCACTTAAAAGTATTCAAAATTTGATAAAAATATTGAAATATAAAAAAAGTACAACAATAACACACGTATCATTCGTGAATCAAAAACACTGTCAACAGCCAAAAAAAAAATGATGTGAGTTTTGAAGTTAAAAGGCACCGTACAGCGTTATTTGGTTATCAAATAGTCTATCAACAAGTACTATTTAAAATAATATAGTAAACTTACGATCTAACCTTAATTATCAGCTCTTAAAATTATGAGAATTTCCCTAGACAAATTTACCGACTGACTCGATGTTCACTTGCGTTCAAAAATAAATGGCGCCTTTTTTCCGGCGATCGGCCAACTGTAGTGTGGTATTGCCATGACCCAAAAATGGTTTTAAAGCACTTGGATTATCGTTAGTTTCACAGATAAATAGTAACATACGTGAAGTAACATACGGGAACGAAAAGTGAGACACATTTTCAAAATTGTTTTTTAATACTTTAAAACATTATCAGTATTACAAAAAAATAAAAATAAACATAAAACATATTGGAAAAGTTAGCCATTTCAAAATGTAAGTGGTTACTTATCAATTATGTACATATTTTTGACTTCATTGTGCAACATGTCGTAGAGGGACACACGAGTTTTGTACGGAAGTGAAAAGAAGCCAATTAAAAAAAAAATATCCGAAAATTCCGGAAACCGAAATAGGTATACATCGAATAAAAATTATATATGATTCTATATAATTTTACTAACCCGATCCAGTTAAAACATACCATAAAAATTAAATATAAATATGTTTTTTTACATAAATGAGAAGGACACAAACTTTTCTTCAAATGTACAATTTTTGGCGGCCAGACTCATTAGCAAAATAATTTTTGTTTGAAAGGGTATATTTCCGAGGTGGTCCCACTGTAATTTGGTCACGATCTGATGATGGGATCCTGGAGAAATCGAGGGAACTGTTCAAATATTACAGGCACACCTATGGCTATTTGGGTATTTTTTACATACCTACCTGCTTAACTGGTGCAGTTGCTCTCGGAAAGCACTATTTGATGGAAGTAGAAGTAGTAGAACTTATGATGAAGAACACAGACGGTTAGTATTTCACGGATTGTGATTCGATTGCTTTGATATTATGGTTGCCAAGCAATTTATGCTCGTCACAATGCATTATGGAGAAGTGGAGCTGATGATAAAGTACCTGGAGAACTCCTCAACGATGAACGTCCCAGCATCGGGAAAATAAATATTTTGCAATAGGTGACGAGCAGTTCACATTAGGCTAACTTAGATAAATTACAAACTGAAAACTGGCTGAAAAAAAAGTGGTGGCACTCCGGGAGTGCTGACAGGACTGAAAACCTGAACAAGATCGCCTTGGTGGAAGAGAAATACTTATATAGAATATTGGTCCGTAATATTATTCAAATAAAGAGCACAATAATAAAATACCACTCGATATTCTTCAACTAAATGAGAAGAAATTTAAAACATGCATTACATGCAGACAAGCATATTATAAGTTAGATGATTATATCGCAGATAAAAATGCTTGGCTTAATGCTGGTCCTGCTCCACAGCCGCTTGGGCTCACTAGTTAAAATTTTAATATTTGGAAGAGTTGCTTCCCCTTTTTTAAAAAAAATATATTTTGACATTAGGAACTTAATGTTCATTTTTGTTTTACCAACTTAATTGTTGAATGCTCCAATTAAGTAATGATTTTCTTTCTTTTTGGTGGTTAAATTATTTTATTTTTTTAGATACATTGCAAACTATAGTTTTGTATAATTTAGAAGCATTTTTATTTTTGTAAATGTAAGACCATGGAGCCGTTTATTAACTTATTAAGATGTATGTTGACTTGAAATAGCATGGCAGTTGAGAATATGTCATGCTCACTTAAATGTCTCGCTGATGGTGGCGAGTGTGTTGGATCATTCGGTTCCCTACAAAATGGTTGAGCTGGATGGTGCTGATCCACGCGTCATGTTCGTGAACGGGCGCCGTCGGTTGAAACTGGTCATCTCTTATCTGCCAGGGCTTATTTTTAATCTTATATTTTCAATTGCTTTTGATTATTTTTTGTACATTGTTCTCACATATAGAAGCAACAAGAATGCTGTACCCAGGATTTTGTAATATCTATATTTAAAAGAGTGTCCTTGGAGTTTCTTGCCCGTTCTTCTCCATAGAGATCTACGTTTTGGAATGGGCAATTAGCTTCAACTTTCTGACTAACTGACCGACTCTTTGACAATTCAAAAGTGCCTGTAAATGGTTTAATTGATATAAATGCTTTGAGTTTGAGTTTGACAATCGCGTTTACAAAAAAATAATACTTCCGAAACCTTTAAAGTAAAAATACTTGCATAGAACATTGATCCGTAACTTAATATAAATAAAGAGCACAATTGCGTTTACAAAAATCTCAAAAATGTCCAACGCACCTAAAGAAATGTTCATTTCAAAATATTTTGTCAAACATTTTTATTAAAATCTGCAGGAAGTACTTACCTACCTAATTTAGTTGGTATTTTCAACATTTAGTCAGCCAAATTGCCTGCAACTCATAAGTATGTACCTACTTAAGACTCTAAAATCAAAATGATCTATTGAGTGCAAATATTGTTGGATGAAATGAATAAAATGGTTAACACTTTCAGGGACACTAAACGCCCATAGGCGTCATAAGTTTCTAACATAAAACTTCTATCGTGTCTCGTTCAGTGTCCTAGAATTCGTTTATAAACAATTTATTTTATTTTATCACTATTGATAGGTACCTACTTAACTCTAAATAGACGGGCAACGGGAGTTGAAATGGTCTGCATTTGTCGTAGGTAGGTACTTTTTAGCGGACGCGGTCTGTTGCACGGGCGGCAGAGTAGGGATCCGCTAGCAGTCGAGTGCGTGATATCAGCTGTGCGAGAGTCAGTTCGAGTACATCGTCTGAATGCGCACGGCTGTGTTACATTACAAGTGCCAGGAGCTTACGCGCACTTGCTACTTGCGACCACTAGACCAACGAGACAGTTTGTTAGTAGTTAAGGGGCCGTGCACGAAATCTACTGATTTTGATCTTTTTTGTTAATTGATTGAGAGAAAGGGAAAAAGAATTTAAACAGAACTATTTATCAAATCATAAACAGTTTTGTTTAATTTCTTTTAAAAGCCGAGTTCTTTGTTTTGCTTGTGGCTGAAAGGGATTTTTCAAATAAATTAAGTATTCGTGGAAAATCACTAATATATAATATAATAAACGAGACTGACTTTTGATCATTTTGTTGTAAGAAACTTTTGTTTTTGAAAATTATAAAATATCATTTATGGTCATATGGCTCAACCACTTTGATCAACTTCCATACAAAATATAGCAAAAAAATAATATTGAAAAACCTATATATTTTAAAAATCCTGTCAGTCACGTATTTTTTCCTATTATTTAGCAAACCATACCAAGAAATTAAAAAATCAGACCTTGGCCTTCAGCTATCCTTAAAATAAAATGTAATTTTTATTTTAAATTTAAACAATATCTTTATTCATTAAGTAAATCAAAGGCGAAATATACCATATTTTCGAGAGCGCAAAAGTGATGCAACTACACCTGACTGACACAAATGATATACAGATATACTTAATCTTTCAATTATTTCAAGCTTTCTCACAATTAAATAAGTAATTGACAAAAGAGGGTTTTTTTCGTGCACGGACCCTTAAGTACCTACTATCCTAATTAATATTATAAATGCAAAAGTGAGTTAGTTTGTTTGTTACGCTTTCCGGCTAAAATGCTGAACAAATTTGGATGAAATTTAGCACATGGGTAGATCGTGACCTGGATTAAGACATAAGATACTATTTATCCCAATATCCGAGTATTTATGAACATCGAAGTAGGTATTTCTTAAATATCACGCCTGTAATCCCCAAAAGATTAGGCAGAGGTGTAGCTACCTACTTATAGTACAGCCGCATTTTGCCAGTTATATGCGTATTTATTCATCTGTGGTATTATACCTACTTGTCATATTGAGCATAATTTTATTAGAGTAGAATTCACGGAGATACGGAATTAGTTTGATAAGTAAATTAAAAGTAAGTAGGTACCTAGTAGTCGGTGCCAATATACCTACTCGTATGTTGTCAACTTTACGGGTGGTTAAATTAAGATGATTTCAAAATGATAAGTACCTACGTAAGTTTCTACCTACTCATAAACAACAGGCCATAAAAACGGGCTGCAACCGAAAGTAAACTTTATACCCATGTATAAATTAAGTTATTTTTACGATATCACATAGATTGGAAACTAAATTAAAAATCTCGATTTTTAAATAAATAGGTATACTTCGTATAAAAAGACCGAATTAGCCAGTTAGTTAGTAGTGTGGTTAGTTAGTTAGTAGTAGTGTGGTACCTACACTACCTACGCTGAGGTACCTACCTACTTATGTTAGGTTGGGTTATGTTGACCGATCGGAGACTCGAACCTAGGTCCCCACAATGAACAAACAAGCACGGACTAGACTTCGTCTTCTGACGAAGATCCGTCTACTACTGAGCTCTGCTCGGAATGCACCGCCATTTATACTTTCTAGGTGTCCTTTGTCGGTGTCGCGCTGCGAATCGCGGCGATATCGCGTAGCGGAGGCGATTCGCAGCGCGACACCTGAAATAGGAACATTTTGTATGGTGTCGCCGCGATATCGCCGCGATATCGCCGCGATATCGCGTTGGCAGCGCGACGCCACACCAAGAGAGTATAAATAGCGGTGCAAACCGAGCTGAGCTCAGTAGACGATCTTCGTCAGAGGACGAAGGCAGGTCTGTGCGCGTTTGCTGAGCGTGGGCTCCTAGGTTCGATTCCCCGGTCCGTCATTTAAACCCAACCTAACCTAGGTAGATACTTACCTAAAATTGTCCGTGCTAACCAAAGGCTTAGTTTTATTTAACGTTTTATTTCAAAAAGTAATAACAGCGTCACGGGTCGATCAATCAGAGGCCGTAGACCCATAGTGTGAGATTCTTTTAACCATGTCGACTTTTTCGCATCGACCGCGTTCGGCGCTCCGATTGGCCTTTCACTGGTGAAAGGCCAATCGAAGCGCCGAACGCGGTCGTTGCGTAAGGTCGAGATGGTTAAAAGCAACTCACACTAGGCCCTCTGTCTGTACTTCGCTTGGCAGAGGTTGGTGGACGAGTGACGATCTTTACATACCGAGACTCTTCCGTGCCTCGTGGTCCCAGCTGCCATTCGAAGATATTTGACAATCGTTACGTGTCTTCAGAAGCCCGAAAGACTGTTCTCGTATAACCTAGGCATTAGGTAACTAGTGGAGGTACCCTAATTGCGTAATATACGATCAATCTTAATTTGTTTCGATTTAAAACAGATTGCAATCAGATTGATAATCAGATTGCTTTATAAGTTGGAAAACAAATTCTGCTCAACAAGGTAAATAACGCAATTAATGTTGTTGAAGTGTCAAAATGAAACAAATTTGTCATAATTATTTACGAAAATAAATTACGCAATTAAAGTAGTTGGGAAAAAGCTAGGCGACTGACAGACTATTACCAAAGTGAAATAAAATCATAAGCAAAATAGTTAGTCATTGCAATGTGACTCTTTTCTCATTGTTTTAAGGTATAAATTAGGACGTGTGACTATTTTTACAAAAAAATAATCATTTATCCATTTCCAAATAAAAAAGTCCTCGCAAATATCAATCATTCTAACTTATACCTTATTGCAAATACGTAAGAATTACTTTGCATTGATGTACTAATGGATTGGCGGCGCGCGCGGCGGCAGCGGCGGCGTGGTCAAAGGACTAGGTACATTTTGAAGCTACCGCAAGTCAGCCGCGCTCAGTAGTGGCTCAGTACTGCGCCGCGTGGTTGCTTCTATGTGAAAGAGATGCGCGCGACGACCGCGGTCTTGTGGTCCGCGTCCGCGCGAATACAGCGCCTGTTTTTTTTGCATTTTTTAACCGACTTCTAAAATGAGTAGGTATCAATTCGGATAGTTTTTTGTTTGGTTGGCCTTTTCTGCGTCATTCATTATATAGACGGATTAGCAAAATAATTTTTGTTTGAAAGGGTATACTTCCGAGGTGGTCCCACTGTAATTTGGTCACGATCTGATGATGGGATCCTGGAGAAATCGAGGGAACTCTTCAAATATTACAGGAACACATAGTACAAAAATACACATACTTAAAAAATACCCAAATAGCTTTATAGCTATTTGGGTATTTTTAAAGTGTGTGTGTGAAGTGTGTGTGTGTGTGTGTGTGTGTGTGTAAGTCTGTGTAAATATCTGCCTAACTGGTGCAGTTGCTCTCGAAAAGCACCATTTGGTGGAAGTAGAAGTAGTAGAACTTATGATGAAGAACACAGACGGTTAGTATTTCACGGATTGTGATTCGATTGCTTTAATATTATGGTTGCCAAGCAATTTATGCTCGTCACAATGCATTATGGAGAAGTGGAGCTGATGATAAAGTACCTGGAGAACTCCTCAACGATGAACGTCCCAGCATCGGGAAAATAAATATTTTGCAATAGGTGACGAGCAGTTCACATTAGGCTAACTTAGAAAAATTACAAACTGAAAACTGGCTGAAAAAAAAAGTGGTGGCACTCCGGGAGTGCCGACAGGACTGAAAACCTGAACAAGATCGCCTTGGTGGAAGAAAAATACTTATATAGAATATTGGTCCGTAATCTTATTCAAATAAAGAGCACAATCGCGTTTACAAAAAAATAATACTTCCGAAACCTTTAAAGTAAAAATACTTGCATAGAACATTGATCCGTAACTTAGTATAAATAAAGAGCACAATCGCGTTTACAAAAATCTCAAAAATGCCCAACGCACCTAAAGAAGTTTTCATTTCAAAATATTTTGTCAAACATTTTTATTCGAATCTGCAGGAAGTACCTAATTTAGTTGGGCTTTTCAACATCAGTCAGCCAACTTGCCTGCAAGTTGGCTGACTGATGTTTTGCAGACTGCAACTAGGGACACGGTATCGAATAGAAAGTATCGACACTATACTCATGAGTAGTATCGAAAAAAAATATCGTCCTAATAAAAGTAACGAAACAAAAGTATCGATACTTTAAGGTATCGAGTATTTTTCTTAGGGCTTAATGCGCATAGAGCTTAGGTCAATATCAGTCAGTAAATAACGTCAGTAGGGCAGGACATGATAAAACAAATGGTACTGGTACACAAACTTAATACAATAATAGAAAAAGACAACTGTAACTTCAAACAAAATTAAATTATTTAGTACTTTAGGCATTAAAGTTCCCATTCCTCCTCTGTAAGTACAATCACTTAACAATAGAAGTTTATTGAGCCGTTTTGGAGGTAAGTGGTTTCGGATTTTTGTGATTGTACTTCCTGCTTTAGAAAATAATCGTTCTGAAGGCACTGACGTTACAGGAATTGATATTGTTACGAGCTGGGTATGGGATAAATTAATTACTACCAATCAGACAATTAAATAACTTTAATAAACACAAAACACTTAAAACTTAATCACAAATACACTACTGATCACTATTCGCTTAGATATCGCACTTCTAGTTCACTTCGATTCGCTTCGTTGTATCGCCTAAATCAGACTGACCCCATCGTGTTTTTTTTTTTTTTTTTTGAAACGGGCATCTCGCAGTTTGACCACTAAGGTCTTGGCTGCTTAACCGGACTTTCCTGTGGGTGCCTTAAGCTGCTACACTCAAAGCCTCCAGCCAGGGGCAAAAAAAACTAAACTAAATTAAAACTAGGCGAACGCTCGCTAAGGGCACCCCCTGTGGGGTACGAACCTCGGCTTAGGGCGTCGCTGAGGGGAGGACAGCAAGAAGGGACAGGCTGGATCAAAATTGGTTTAAATCATGATTATTATACGGGGTAGTTTAAAGCTACGTGCTCAGCGGCAACAACTTGCTGGCACCTCGTTTTCGAGCAAGGGTCGGGGAGGAGTATTATCTACTGAGGGACACGGTCGCGGTCGCAAAGGACCTCGGCGGCGAGGTCGGAATGACGGGAGGCGTCTGTTTTTGTGTATTGTGCTGGTGGCCCTATTCTGCTCTTGGAGGAGTGTGATGGGATCATCAGGGTCGGAAAGTACATGCCGCGGACGGCGGATCTGACTAATTCTAGAAGGGACATAATTGGCTGCTTCGACAACCAAGGGGTTACGATGTTTAGGAGCGGAGTCAAAGTAACGCTTGGACATGCGTTTTAGGAACTGGTGAATCGTAGGGATTCTACAGTCGAGATGGAGGATCTCGTTTCTGACATAGAAGGGAGCTCCCGTGGCTTTACGGAGGAAACGGTTCTGTAAGGCTTGCAACCTATGGATGGAATGAGACTTGGCGTGGGCGAATACTGCACCCGCATAGGTCATAATGGGTCGGATACACGATGTATAGATGCGCAGTTTGCACTTAAGTGACAATTTGCTGCGTGCATTTAGAACGAAATGGAGTCTACCTAGAGCGAAAGCGGCTCGCGAACGAACCGTCTTTATGTGCTCAGAAAAGGAGAGATGATGATCGAGGATAACACCTAGGTATTTGGCGCGCCTAGCCCAAGGGATTGGTTTGCCGAACATAGTGATAGGTCGGGGGAACGGACCCCATCGTGTGTCGGCGCTCTGCTTTTATACCGCCAATATTCAAGAACATTCCGGCGACGTGTAGAACGGTTCCAGAAAAACATCAACAAATAAACATTACCAGGAAATACAAAAGTAGTAGGTATAAAAAATAATAACCTACTTGTACCGAATAAAGAAATAGGTACTTTATGCCCTCGGCGTACGGTCGAAATTACAATGACGAGTTCTAATATTTTTTATAAGTAGTTACCTACTTAACTTCAAACTAGTAATAATGGAATGCTTCTCGAAGTTTTTAGCGCAAACACACTGTAATCCGTGCTTTCTCGAAAGATCTCGTACGTACGACGTAACACTGCCTCCTCCTTAGACATGCTCGTCCCGAGCATCATTAGCCCCGTAGTATCGGGCCAATCGGTCTACATGAACAATCTTAGGCGCACCTCGTAGACCCTTCTGTATTCGGTAGGTGACATCGTTGATCCTAGTCACGACTCGGTATGGTCCATCCCAATTTGCTTGTAATTTCGGAGACTTCCCCGTGCTCCGCACTGGGTTATGTAACCACACCAGTGAACCCTCGTCGAAACCCCTACTGTTTGCCTTGCGGTCATAACGGGTCTTCGTCTTCTCAGACATCTGTTGGCCCGATTGTCGGATATGCTCATAAACATCATTCAACTTGTTACGCAAATCATTTGCGTAATCTGTTACACTACGTGGAGCATCAGGGGGAGCTCCAGTGATTAAATCTGCAGGCAACCGTAATTCTCTTCCGAAGTTCGCGAAGGCTGGCGTCACAGTCGTACTTTCGTGGACTGCGCTGCGGTAGGACAGTAGAAACGGCTGTATGTGCTTGTCCCAATCCCTCTGCCTGCTTTCCACTACTTTTGCCAGATATCTCTCCAACGTTTGGTTGAATCGTTCCACCATTCCATCAGATTGTGGGTGGTAAGAGGTGGTTCTGGTTTTGTAGGTACCCATCAATCGACAAGTTTCCTGAAATACTTGCGATTCAAAATTCCTTCCTTGATCGCTGTGTATTTCTAAGGGTACTCCAAAACGACAGAAAACTTCCTGAACTAATTTATCTGCGACAGTTGTAGCTTCTTGGTTAGGAATGGCGAAGACTTCTGGCCACTTTGTGAAGTAATCCATGACCACCAGGAAGTACTTGTTTCCGCTCTCACTTTCTGGAAATGGTCCCGCAACGTCTAGTGCTATCCGTTCCCAAGGGGCTCCAACGTTGTACACTTTTAATGCACCTCGGCTGCGTGTGTGGGGTCCTTTCACGGCCGCACAACTGGTACATTTGCGACACCAGTCTTCCACATCATCTCGACAGTGGATCCAGTAAAAGCGTTCTCGAATTTTTAGTAGAGTCCTTTTTACTCCCATATGTCCTCCTGAACATCCATCATGGTAGAGCCGTAGAACATCCGGTACCTTAGCTTTAGGGACAACCATTTGTAGATGACAGCTGTCCCCTCGAGCGTTTTCCCATTTACGGCACAAGACTCCATCCTGGATCACCAAGCTGTTCCATTGCGCCCAATAACTTTTCGTGATGGAACTCATCGCAGCCACATCACTCCACTTAGGTTTAGGAGCACCAGCTTTGACCCACTCGAAGATCGGTTTGATGTCCGAGTCATTTTGCTGAGCCTGCTGTAGGGTTTCCTTCCATTCATCGGTGAGATCTGTTCTAAGCATCCTCACGGGTACTACTTCCTTAGTCTCTTGCCTGGTACAGTGCTTACCGTCTTCAGGACAAGGTCTTCTTGACAAGGCGTCTACGTTACCGTGAGTTCTCCCAAGACACCGACTTACAAGGTGAGAATTGACGACCGTGTGAGAAGCTCCAGTATCCAACGTCCGTTTGCATGGTGTTCCGTTGACTTCGCCTTTGATGGTCTGGCTGTTCCCATCATGTGCTTGCGAGATCAAGATTCTCGGGGCTCTTTCAATACCAGCCAGCACCCGCCCCCCAGTCCTGGCATTTACTCGTTTTCCCTGCTGTGGCTGGGCAGTCACTTCAGCCACCCTTCCCTGCTGATCTTCTCTCGGGGTGCTGCGCTTAGGACAGTTTGACCGAAGATGACCCCTTACTCCGCAAGTGTAGCACCTAGGACTGTACCCTTGCGGCCGGTCGCGTACAGGTGATGCTACAACCTCCCTGACGCGGTGCGTTCGGTGGTCCTGCCTCACTGCCTCTACTTCTAAGGCATGGGCTAAGGCGTCTTTCAGCGTCTCATGATGCCCAAGTCTCACAGCGGCTCTAACTTCTAGGTCGCGTATTCCATCAACGAACGCTTGTACCAGATTCCCATCGATAAGTGCAGGGGCAGACTGGTATGCTTTCCGAACCAGCTTTTCAACTTCGAGGGCCCACTGCTGTAGGTTCTCGGCACTACGTTGAACACGATCCTTCAACTTAGCACGAAATACGTGCTCCAGGTGCGCGTCGCCGTATCTGGACTCTAACGCCTCCAGCAGCTGCTCGTAGGTTACATTCTTGCCGAGCGCCTCAAGAATGTTTAGGGCCTGGTCTCGGAGGCCCAAGGTGAGCGCGGTCATGGCTTGCGGTTTTGTCCATCCATTCGCCTTCATAACGGCCTAAAATTGAATTTTATAAGCCGACCACGAAGATGTGCCATCGAATGGAGGCACCTTAAAGCCCCGCGCTGAAGGTGCAGCAACTACTGAAGCTACCGTCACGTCTCCAGTCTTCAGTTCCCCCAAAGCCTTCTTCACCCCAGCGATCTGAACTTCGGCTTCTGAGAGGCGATTCTCGTGCTGCTGTATCTGATCCTTCATCACCTTTAGGTCTTTGCCAAAAGTTGCATGAAGATCCTTTATGAGGAGCATCTGCTCGTCTTGGCGGCGGACCTGCTCCTCTTTGTCTCGCTGCAACTGCTCTTCCAACCGGCGAACCTGCTCCTCTTGGCGGCGGACTTGCTCCTCTTTATCTCGCTGCAACTGCTCTTCCAACCGGCGAGCCTGCTCCTCTTGACGGCGAGCTTGCTCCTCTTGAAGGCGAGCCTGCTCCTCTTTGTCTCGCTGCAACTGCTCTTCCAACCGGCGAGCCTGCTCCTCTTGACGGCGAGCCTGCTCCTCTTGGCGGCGAGACTGCTCATCTTGACGGCGAGACTGCTCCTGTAGCAGCGCCATTAAAGCTGACAAGTCTGGCGCCATTGATGCTGTAGAAACTGCGGATGGGCCAGCGACTGGCACTGACGTAGGCTGGACACCACCCGGTGTCTGTGTTGGAGAATGTCCAAACCGCCTTTGGTCCATGTCCTGCTGTCGCTGACTCCTGGTACGGATACCGTCCGTGTCGTCCTTCGGTAGAATTGACATAATTTATCCCTCACTTCTGACACCAAATTGTTACGAGCTGGGTATGGGATAAATTAATTACTACCAATCAGACAATTAAATAACTTTAATAAACACAAAACACTTAAAACTTAATCACAAATACACTACTGATCACTATTCGCTTAGATATCGCACTTCTAGTTCACTTCGATTCGCTTCGTTGTATCGCCTAAATCAGACTGACCCCATCGTGTTTTTTTTTTTTTTTTTTTGAAACGGGCATCTCGCAGTTTTGACCACTAAGGTCTTGGCTGCTTAACCGGACTTTCCTGTGGGTGCCTTAAGCTGCTACACTCAAAGCCTCCAGCCAGGGGCAAAAAACTAAACTAAATTAAAACTAGGCGAACGCTCGCTAAGGGCACCCCCTGTGGGGTACGAGCCTCGGCTTAGGGCGTCGCTGAGGGGAGGACAGCAAGAAGGGACAGGCTGGATCAAAATTGGTTTAAATCATGATTATTATGCGGGGTAGTTTAAAGCTACGTGCTCAGCGGCAACAACTTGCTGGCACCTCGTTTTCGAGCAAGGGTCGGGGTGACTCCATCGTGTGTCGGCGCTCTGCTTTTATACCGCCAATATTCAAGAACATTCCGGCGACGTGTAGAACGGTTCCAGAAAAACATCAACAAATAAACATTACCAGGAAATACAAAAGTAGTAGGTATAAAAAATAATAACCTACTTGTACCGAATAAAGAAATAGGTACTTTATGCCCTCGGCGTACGGTCGAAATTACAATGTTCTAATATTTTTTATAAGTAGTTACCTACTTAACTTCAAACTAATAATAATGGAATGCTTCTCGAAGTTTTTAGCGCAAACACACTGTAATCCGTGCTTTCTCGAAAGATCTCGTACGTACGACGTAACAATATTCTCGTGCCAATTTGTATAATTTTGAGAATACAACTTTCATATCATCCCATTGTTTCAAGGGATCTAAGGAAAGTGGTGAAATCTGTGCAGATAAGTAATAGCTTAATTCATCCTTATTTTCAGACTGTGATGAAGATGAAGAACTTGGTTTTTGTTTTATTTTTTCGTATTTCTTATGGTGACTCACGAAATCGGTGTTGTTTCGATAGAAGAATCAAATAATAGTCAAGCAAAATAATGATCAACCGTATTAATATAGCAGAAAACAAATACGATAAAATTAAATGACAACGGTGAACGATTGAGTTAATGAGTGATTGATTAGTGTAGTAAATGAATGAAGGAAAGGTTAGGAATTTAACTGTGAACGGAAGGAACGATTTCGAGCAAAGATCGATGTAATGTTTTAGAAGATTCAGAACGAGTGAACTAGATGGCGTTGCCATAACCATAAAAGCCGTAAGGTCGCAAGTTTTAAATGGGTAATTTCTAAGATTATACCCAATTAAAATTTAATTTCTTATTCAATACGATACTTGCCAAAAGGTACTCATTGTGTAAAAGTATCGAATGCAAAGTATCGAGTTTAAAAGTATCGGTTTCGAATGGAAATGTACTCGATACCACAAAGTATCGATACTTTTTTCGTGTCCCTAACTGCAACTCATAAGTATGTACCTACTTAAGACATCTAAAATCAAAATGATCTATTCAATGCAAATATTGTTGGATGAAATGAATAAAATGGTTAACACTTTCAGGGACACTAAACGCCCATAGGCGTCATAAGTTCCAAACATAAAACTTCTATCGTGTCTCGTTCAGTGTCCTAGAATTCGTTTATAAACAATTTATTTTATTTTATCACTATTGATAGGTACCTACTTAACTCTAAATAGGCGGGCAACGGGAGTTGAAATGGTCTGCATTTGTCGTAGGTAGGTACTTTTTAGCGGACGCGGTCTGTTGCACGGGCGGCAGAGTAGGGATCCGCTAGCAGTCGAGTGCGTGATATCAGCTGTGCGAGAAACAGTTCTAGTACATCGTCTGAATGCGCACGGCTGTGTTACATTACAAGTCCCAGGAGCTCACGCGCAGTTGCTACTTGCGACCACTAGATCAACGAGACACTTTATTAGTAGTTAAGGGGCCGTGCACAAAATCTACTGATTTTGATCAATTTTGTTCATTGATTGTGAGAAAGGGAAAAAGAATTTAAACAAAACTATTTATCGAATCATAGTTTTGTTTAAATTCTTTTAAAACTCGAGTTCTTTGTTTTGCTTATGACTGAAAGGGATTTTTCAAATAAATTAAGTATTTATGGAAAATCACTAATAGGTATTCGTAACAAGTTTTCTGAAAAATTACGTGAGACTGACGTTTGATCATTTAGTTATAAGAAACTTCTTTTGATTTTGAAAATTATAAAATATCATTATATGGTCATATGGCTGAACCACTTTGATCAACTTCCATACAAAATATAGCAACAAAAATAATATCGAAAAAACTATATTTTTTTAAAATCCTGTCGGTCATGTATTTTTTCCTATTATTTAGCAAACCATATCAAGAAACTTAAAAATGAGACCTTGGCCTTCAGCTATCCTTGAAATAAAATCTAATTTTTAAATTTATTTATTTGATTTATTTTTTTAAATTTAAACAATATTTATATTCATTAAGTAAATCAAAGGCGAAATATACCATATTTTCGAGAGCGCAAAAGTGATGCAACTACACCTGACTGACACGAATGATATACAGATATACTTAATCTTTCAATTATTTCTAGCTTTCTCACAATTAAATAAGTAATTGACAAAAGAGGGTTTTTTCGTGCACGGACCCTTAAGTACCTACTATCCTAATTAATACTATAAATGCGAAAGTGAGTTTGTTTGTTTGTTACGCTTTCACGCTAAAAGTCTGAACAAATTTGGATGAAATTTGGCACATGGGTAGATCATGACCTGGATTAGGAGATAAGATACTATTTATCCCAATATCCGAGTATTTATGAACATCGGAGTAGGTATTTCTTAAATATCACGCCTGTAATCCCCAAAAGATTAGGCAGAGGTGTAGCTACCTACTTATAGTACAGCCGCATTTTGTTTTTTTTTTTTTTTTTTTTTTTTTTCTGTAGGGCATCTCGTAGCTGACCTCTGAGGTCATGACTACTTAACCGGTCAATCCTGTGGTTGCCTTAAGCTGCTACACTCAAAGCCTCCAGCCAGGGGCATACAAAACTAAGCTAAAAAGCTAGGTGAACGCTCGCTAAGGGCACCCCCTGTGGGGTACGAGCCTCGGCTTAGGGCGTCACCGGAGGGAGGACATCAAAGATGGGACGGGCTGGATCAAAGTTTTGATCATTATTATTAATCGGGGAATTTAAAGCTACGTGCACAGCTGAAACCACTGCTGGCACCTCGTTATCGAGCAAGGGTCGGGGAGGAGTATCATTTACTCGGGGGCGCGGACGCGATCGCAAAGGACCTCGACGGCGAGGTCGGAATGACGGGAGGCGTCTGTATCTGTGTAGAGTACTAGTAGCCCTATTGCTCTCCTGAAGGAGGGTTATGGGGTCATCAGGGTCGGTGAGAATGTGCCTAGGTCGGCGGGTACGGCTAATCCTACTTGGGACATAGCTGGCGGCCTCGACAACCAGAGGGTTGCGATGTTTGACCGCGGAATCGAAGTAACGCTTTGCAAGGCGTTTTAGAAATTGGTGGATCGTGGGAATTTTAAGGTCGAGATGGAGACTCTCGTTCCTAACATACCAGGGGGAGCCTGTGGCCCTACGGAGGAATCGGTTTTGGAGCGTTTGCAACCTATGGATATGATGGGGTTTTGCATGAGCAAAGACGGCACCCGCATAGGTCATGATGGGACGAATACACGCTGTGTAGATTCGCAATTTGCACTTAAGTGACATCTTGCTGCGTGCGTTTAGGACGGAATGGAGCCTACCGAGAGCGAAAGCGGCTCGCGAACGAACCTTCTTTATGTGCTCAGCGAAAGTGAGATGGTGGTCGAGGAAAACACCTAGGTATTTGGCTCGCTTCTCCCAAGGGATCTGCTTACCGAACATAGTGAGAGGTCGGGGGAGGGGGTCTCTAAGCCTTGTGCGCGGTTTCGAGAAGAGAACCGCTTGGCTTTTTTCGGGATTGACTTCTATGCGCCACTTTCGAAACCAGGCAGCGAGTCGATTGACTGCGCCTTGGAGAGTGTGGGCGATATTGTCGGGGTATCTAGACCTAAAGTAGATGGCCGTATCGTCTGCGAACAGAGCGAAATGCGTCCTTCTACCTGGGTTTGGAATATCGCTAGTGAATAGCGTGAACATGAGGGGAGCTAGCACGGAGCCCTGAGGGACTCCTGCACGAATGGGGCGGGGAGAGGAAAGTGCTCCTTCAATGCGATAGCGGAATACGCGATTCGATAGATAGTCCCGTAAGATGAGTACGAGACGATCCGGCACGCCGAGTTGGTACAGCTTGTATAATAAGCCGTTGTGCCAGACTTTATCGAATGCTTTCGCAATGTCGAAGAAAACTGCACCCGTCAAAGAGCCGCGTTGGAAACCATCGCTTATGAACTCAATGATGCGGTGGGCCTGATGCACGCTAGAGTGCTCAGTTCGAAAGCCGAACTGTTCGTTGGGGATGAGGCCCTTGGTCTCGGCGAAGTCTCTGAGACGCTTGTAAATAAGCCTCTCATAGATTTTTCCGAGAACCTTGAGCAAACTGATGGGACGGTAGCTAGAGGGGTCGGTACTGGGTTTACCGGGCTTTCTGATACCTATGACGGTGGCTTCTTTCCACGACTGGGGAAAGAAGTTGTTGCTTAAGGCACCATTGAAGATGGTAGTCAAAAGCATTATCAGGTGGGCAGGGAATAATTGGATCACCCTATTGGTGAGTCCATCTGAACCGGGAGCTTTACGAGCTTTAAGACCTTTGATAATGTCGTGCACTTCGTCTGGAGCGACGGGAGGCAGTGGACAATCAGGGTCGTCAACAGGAGGGAGAGAGGCTCTACGTTCGACTTCAGCGTCGACCTTTAGGAGGTGAGCTTGGTCTACTGGCAGGGAGCTGGGTGAGCATTGGGCCTCGAGGGTGTCGGCCAGGCATTCTGCCTTTTCAACGTCCTCGAAGGCTATGGTCTTATCGGGACGGGTCAGGGGGGGCATGGAGGAAGTTTGAGGGGATTTGAGTTTCCTCTGAAGTTCCCAAAATGCCAGATGGTTGGGCTCTAGTTCGCCGAGCATCTTGTCCCAGCCCGCGTCACGCAGCTCCTGTATGCGTGTCTTTACAGATCTCTGTAAATAGCGCATATGGGCTTTGTTTGCGGGGCAGGGGAAGCTACTGTAGGCACGGACGGCCGCGTTCTTCTCAGTCAGTAATGCACGCACATCGTCCGGCAAGCTCCAGTGACGGTCGTCCGTCACTGTAACCTCCCTTGAACATTCGTTCAGGACGGTTTGTACGTGATTAGTGAGTGAGTCGATCGCGGACGTCGTGTCTGCGATAGAGTTGAACACGTCGGGAATAGAGTCTAACTGAGGGGACGTGTTGGATTTCAGCTGAGTGCTTACTTTCTTCCAGTCCGTGATCCTCTTAGTGATAGGGGGAGAGTTTGGGTCGCGGAGACCTATGCGGGGGTCTAATCTCATGACTACCGGACGGTGATCAGAGTCGAGCTCGTTAATAGCTTCTATGGAGTCTAGTCTTAGGTTGACGTTCTTAAGGAGCGCCACATCTAAGATATCAGGGGCATGATTTACGTTAACCGGAAAGTGGGTGGGAGTCATTGGAGCGATGACGTCAAAGGTCAGAGAGTGGGAGAGGTCGAACAAGTGTCGGCCTCTTGTAGTAGTTACCGAACTATTCCAGGAGGGATGTTTGGCATTGAAATCGCCCGCTAAAATGAGCGAGTTACTCATAGTGAGTAGAATCGAGAGGTCGTCAGAGAGGAGTTGGAAATTCTCCGAAGTATTAGCGGGGGGGAGATAGACCGACACGAGAGTGATCGGCTGGTGGCCTGACATGCCGAGGCGGCAGGCCGAAACTTCTAATCGTGAGAGGGGAGGAGGGTCAATTGGGATGCAGTGAAGCTGCTTTTTGTAGTAAATCAGGGTACCTCCTCTATGGCAACGTGACCTATCGTTGCGAACTATCCGGTAGTTAGCTATTGATGGGTTACGGTTGCAAGGTTTTAGAAAAGTCTCTTGGACTAAGAGAACGTCTATTTGATGATCGCGGAGGAAAGCCGCAATCTCTTCGCGTTGATTTTTAATGCCGTTTGCATTGAAATAACCTATTATTAGGGATCGCGGTTTGAACCTAGCTAAGACCGTGTTATCCATAATGGGGTTTAGTAGCGAGGGAGGTTAGGGCTTGCGTAATATCCGGATACGCGTTGTAGATGGCCTGGATCTGGAGGAGATTGCCATGGGCCGCAAGGATTTCGTTGGCCATTGTCTTTGCGCGAGGGGAGACGAAGGCCAAGAAGGTTGACGTAATTACGTTGAACGAGTCAACGGAGACGTTGGGGCTAGCCACGGGAGTGGATTGAGAGGGACGCGTAGCTTTAGGAGCGGACGTGGGTTTCGCGGGGGGCGCGGCGGGCGCCGGAGGCGCAGAGGGCGCAGGGGGCGCAGAGGGCGCAGGGGGCGCGGGTGGCGCGGCGGCGCGAATACGGGGATCCATAAGGCGGGGGAGGGGAGCGGGGGGAGGGGGAGGGAAGTTTCTGAATTGAGAGGGCACCATGGCAGGGAAAGACTGCTGGTGATGGAGATAACTCCACGGACTAGGCCTCTGAGGGCTTAGTCGTTGGGGCAAATGGGATGAGGGAATCCTATAAGAGGAGGGAGCTTCCCTTTGCTGGCGGGCGTCGAAACGCTTGGCCAGTTTGGGAGAAGAGGCCTTAGGGGCTTTGGGGCAACCGCGGTAGTTGGCCGGGTGGCCTTGTTTGCCGCATAGGACGCAGCTGGGAAGGTCAGTACAAAGGGAACGATCCTTTGGACGGGGGCAGTCGGAAGTGCCGTGCTCACCTAGGCACTTGACGCATCTAGGTGTAGCATGGCAGTTCCTCTGCGAGTGACCATATAACTGGCAGCGGTGGCATTGGCCGACAATGCCACTCTTGTGGGGTTTTTCAATTTCGAACCCTGTGAGCTTGCACAGGGAACGAATTTGAAAGATCGGGTGATGGCCCTCTACGGGCGGGCAGATGACGAGGACCATGTCGTATGACTCTCCGCCTCTAGAGCGGTGCATGCGATGGACCTCATCTACGGGGACTTTCTGTGACTGAAGGTCCTCTAGAATGTCGGATGGGAGGATTTCGCGAGGGATACGCTTGATCACTACGCGGATCTGTTTTTCCTCTGGGAGTGAGTAGGTGTGGTATGACACACCTCTCATTCTCAGAAGACGGGTTAGGTCCCTATAGTCGCGCGACGTGGGGACATTGACTTTAATACCCTGCTGGGTATTTCGGGCGCTGGAGAAATTTATTTTGTGGTCGACACACCATTTGGATATGTCGGTCCACTTTGCCTTGTCCTGGATGAACAAGGGAGGCGGGAGAGGGATCTTTTTAGTGTTAGCGTTAGGCGCGGGGGTATCCTTCGCGGAGGATGACGCAATCGGACGAACGGTGGAGGGGGAAGCTACTGTAGCGCAGCTAGCGGATGACGTAATCGGACGAGGGGTGGTGGGGGAAGCTACTATAGCGCAAGTCGCGGGGGTAGCGGGAGAGATTTTTGAGGACGGTACCAGTGGTGCGGGCGACGAGGGAGCAAAGTCTAAGTCCTCAAGGGCAACGACCTTGCTGGCCTGGGACGAGCTTTGCTTCTTGTTCTTCCTCTTCTTGCCCTTTCCTTGGACGGTTGTAAAACCATCGTCGGATTGGGAGGAGGATGAGGAAGAAGAAGAAGCGGCGGACTCTGCTTCGTCGTCGTCCGAACCATAAGGGTACGGGGTGGTGGGCCGCTTTGAGGAAGCGGCGCTGATGGGGGCGTCAGTGTCCATGGACTCTGACGGACTAAGGGGTCTAGATGGCTCAGTAGCCGGGGGGGATTCTAGAGCATCGCTAAAGCTAGCGATGCTATTGTCAGAGGGACATGACTGGGACTCTGACTCAGCTTGGAGCCTGGCGAACCGAGCTCCATACTTTGTCTTCAGGGCGGGCTCTTCTTCGAGTACACCCTGGAAGAACTTGATAAAGAGCGCTAGGCACTTTACCGGGTCCTTCATAATGACGGGGGAAGAGAGACTTTACGCGTGAATTTTTCCCTAACTAACTTCCTACTATCCTAACTCCCCGGTGGGTATGCCGGGGATGTGTAATCCCTCCCTGTCGGGTGTAGACAGGGAGGATGTGTGCCTATGGGTGAGCCCTAAGCTTGCTTTTGCCCGTTGCCTATCTTATTGTGCAACGGGGTCCTATCCAGTCTAGTGTGAAGGGTATCGATATACCCGACCACGCTAGGTGAGTCGCTGTGGAGGCAAAACTGTCACCAGTGCCGACTAGGAGACCCCCCAAGGCCGAACACTGGGACCCGGCCAATTGACTGCCTAACCCTGAAGGGGATCGGCGGGTGTGATTGGGTCAACACCCCCTCGGTTTCGTTGGCACCGTAAGGTATCCACCGAGGACCACGAAACTGTGGTTTTGCCCGGAAGGGGCCAAAATTGCCTCGACGAACGTTTTTGAATGACAATCTTAAAGAAAGTCGATATTAATTGTGTCTTGAAAAAGACCCCAATTAATAGACGTGATGGTAGTCGGGTGACTACGGAGACGACTCGGGAACCACCAAGGAACGCTTGAGCCGGAAAATCGGGAACTCTTGTACACAGCAGCGCAGCGCAACACGACCGTCCGCCACCGGTGCCGGGCGCAGAGTGTTGTTGTTGGCCGCATTTTTTCCAGTTATATGCGTATTTATTCATCTGTGGTATTATACCTACTTGTCATATTTTTACTAGAGTAGAATTCACGGAGATACGGAATTAGTTTGATAAGTAAATTAAAAGTAAGTAGGTACCTAGTAGTCGGTGCCAATATACCTACTCGTATGTTGTCAACTTTACGGGTGGTTAAATTAAGATGATTTCAAAATGATAAGTACCTACGTAAGTTTCTACCTACTCATAAACAACAGGCCATAAAAACGGGCTGCAACCGAAAGTAAACTTTATACCTGAGTATAAATTAAGTTATTTTTACGAAATCACATAGATTGGAAACTAAATTAAAAATCTCGATTTTTAAATAAATAGGTATACTTCGTATAAAAAGACCGAATTAGCCAGTTAGTTAGTAGTGTGGTTAGTTAGTTAGTGGTAGTGTGGTACCTACACTACCTACGCTGAGGTACCTACCTACTTATGTTAGGTTGGGTTATGTTGACCGATCGGATACTCGAACCTAGGTCCCCACAATGAACAAACAAGCACGGACTAGACTTCGTCTTCTGACGAAAATCCGTCTACTACTGAGCTCTGCTCGGAATGCACCGCCATTTATACTTTCTAGGTGTCCTTTGTCGGTGTCGCGCTGCGAATCGCGCGCGATATCGCGTTAGTGTGAAAGGTGTTGCGTGGCGATAATATCGCAGAATCGCCACGCGACACGTCGCGCGACAAGTCGCGCTGGTCTGCACGAGCCTTAATATGATTTTGTTAAAATAATTGCGAAACGAAATCTTTTCTGTGGTCTTTTTTCCGTAGTATTTAAACCTCAGATCCATGTACGTTTGGACTATAGATTTAATAAGTAAAAGTCTGTGGGTCGTGTCATGTTCGCAGTTCGATTTGAACAAATTGGATTCATCAAAATGTTCCATGAAAAATCGAAACGCATGCAGATGATACTGTTTAGACCGAAGCTGCTTTTGAAAAATACCTTTAAGAATTTTTTCGATTTTAATTAGCGTATTCGTTACGTCTTTTGACGGGTAAACCAATCCACCCCTATTTTTTAAAGTTTTTGCTAATTAAGCTCTTTTGGTAGGCATTGCAACTCCGAATAACAAATTTGCGCAAATATCACATTTTACAGAGCGAGCCAACTTTCTCGATATAAAACCGCCAATATATATGTAACTACGCTTTCGGAGTAGTTGGGTAAGTTATTATACATGCAGTGTATAAATTCTTCGAACAACTCACTATCATCCTCTGGCAATTTAACAAATGAATTTCTTTCTGTTAGCTCGTTTATGGCCGTGACTGGGTTGGTCTTACTAGAGCAGGTTAGTATATTAATTTGCTCCAAAGGAACGCAGTTGCCAACGCCCGCATCCCTGATTTCAGCTCTTATTAACAATCTTTTAAAAGCGGCCCTAAATTGGACCGCATTGGGGTTATTATTAAAGCCGCCTCGAGCTCGAATGGCAGAAAAAAACAACTCGAGGTGGTCCTGGCTGACCTTGTACAATGGCAGGTACTGTAAAAGTTTGGTAGCATCTATCAAGTATTTATATAGTTTAATTGCACTGATCATGTCCAGAATAAGCCCTACAAAGCCAGTTCTTCTTCTGGAATCGACGAGTTTCTGCTCAGATGGCAGCATCAGATTTTGAAGGTAGGCTATAGCACCTTCGAATAGAGCTTCCACCAGACCAATATTTCCAGAAAATATAGCCTTTTTCCACCCCGGTGGTCTAATTGATCGGCTGTTTAAGACATCAAAAACGCTGTTTATTAATCTAATGAAGTTTATTGTGCCTTCACTTCCTTGAAATTCTGGGATTTTTAAATCAGCACAATGCTCCAAGGCATCTGCCACCGAGTCGCTAAGAAGCTGCGTGGCAAGTCGTACCTTCATTTTTTGTTTTTGGTAAAGTATGTGGGCCTTTGTTAATTTTGTGGCCATGTGCAGTCCAGCGGCTTCCTGCAAATTTAGCAGATGTTCCAGGTAAATGTAATCTATTTTCCTGCCATGCATATCGTAAAACACTCTCAATTCACCGAAAGCATTTGGGACTAGTTTGATAGCATGACTGGGATCAATAAAAGCGTGTATGATGCTATTACTGTAAGTAAAAGTCACCTGGCCTGAATTGAAGTCACATCCTAATGCTGAAAACATGCTAAAATTTGCAGCTGGACCATCGCAGGTCAAGCTCACAACTTTGACGCCAACTTCTTCGCATTTATGGATGCATGTTTTAACTAGTACTGCTTTTTGTTCCCCAGACAAAGCCGTTATGAAAAAGTATCCCACAGGCAAATTCCAACTACCGTTTATACAGGTCAGCAGTAATACAAGACACTCATTGGCTACTTCCAGTGAGTCCATATCGCAATCAATGCCGATGTTAACTCTTCCATAATAAGTCTTAGTTTGAGGATCCCAGCAAAGAGACTTTCTAATAGCCATTTCATCCAAAACCATAGCACATATCACTGGCATCTCACTTGTTTGAGTTTTGAGTTTTAAAGCATTAAAAGCCTCTGTACAAAACCCAGGTTCAGCGTTTACATTCTGGTACCACCTACTTAAAGTTCTTGGATGTGGCAAACAGGTACTGTACGTACGACGAACAAAATTGTAGGCCTTTGGAGACAAAAAGTGGAGCGTCAATGCGAATTTTCGAATTTCTTCACTGTATTGTCTTTCCAAAGGCATTCCTACCGATTTCGCAATTTGTCTTTTTAGAAAATCTTTGGGGCCTGAACACTGCTCCAACACAGCCGCATGATCATCATTCACATAATTTTTGTCTTTTAAATCTTTCATTACAGCTTTAAAATCTGCTATTTTCTTACTCTGTCTTCTCACTTTTTCATTTAATCTTTTAATTGTTTTCTTCTGATGTTCACATTTTGATTTTAATTTTTGAATAATTTCAAGCGCTTTATTCTGAAACAAAAGAAAAACACATTAGCTTACTGCAATTTCGTACAAGTTTTCTGCCGTAAATTATTGTAAATTACCAGTTACACTGCCCACAGTACCTATAGTCATCATCATCTGCCTAGCCTTTTCCCAACTATGTTGGGGTCGGCTTCCAATCGAACCGGATGCAGCTGAATATCAGTATTTTACATGGGGCGACTGCCTATCTGACCTCCTCAACCCAGTAACTGGGTAATACGATACCCTTTGGTAAGACTGGTTGTCAGACTTTCGAGCTTCTGACTAACAGTAACGACTGTCAAAGATGTGCAAATGACAGCCGGGACTAACGGCTTTACGTGCTACGAGGCATGGAGGAAACTCGCTATGACAGATGGTCACCCATCCACAGACAAACCTCGGCAAGCGCGGCTTAACGTTGCTTGTAGATCGACCTGTGCGGCTGTTATTATTTCGCCACGAGCTCCTCCACAGTACCTTTAGTAACATAATATTATAAAATAGAACGCTTACATCTGAATAGCTAGAAGTACTGCAGACAGGCTCCTCTTCCAGTGCTTTGTGAGAAACAAATTTTTGTTGCTCACATTCATTATATTGGGCTGGTAACTTTAAAGGAGAAGTAAAAATAATTTTTAATATTGAGTGATGAGTGAGTTTGTATTTAAAAGTCAAGATTGTATGGTAAGTACCTAAAGTAATGTTCCTTTAGGTACTTACCATGCAATCTTGACTACCTATTTGTTATGAATGTGAATTCTATTTGATTAGATGGATGACCCAATGCGTTCCGAAGTTAATGCATTTTTATGATAAGCATGATCTGAATGGAGATTCAGGATTGGCTCCAGATAAAGGATCTCTTTAACAGTCGACAGCATAGACACGAAATTTCGTCTCTGGTGATGAAGCCGGAAGGTAAATACAGGAACTATTTATTGAAACGATGCAACCCCATCGAGTTTGGCCTCATTTGTTTCGTTCATATAATAATGTAATTATTATGAAATATTACACTTACATAGTTAGAAGTGCTACAGACAGGTTTCTCTTCCAACACCCTGTGAGAAACAGATTGTTGTTGCTCACACTCATCAAATTGCGCTGGTAACAAAACAAAGAATAACAATAAATGTTTAATAATATTTACATTGCCAATTTAATCACTAACACACGCACATTTGTTTTGCTTGCATTTTAAAATTGGTACAACATTTTATAACCTGAAAGTTAAAATCATTCAACTTATATTAGGTTTTGATTCAGTCTGCTCGAGAATTTTAAGAATGTTTTATAGTTTTCAGAAAAAAAAAAAAAACATTTATCTATTTTTTTTTTTTTGACTGACGTGTATTTAAATCTGAAACTTTATACCAGTATTTCAGCTTCCAGCTGCTGACATGCTTCTCATCCCATCTCTCTCTCCATCAACTGGTTTAGTTCGGTTACTTGTCAGTAAGTAGGTAAACACTATAAACATACCTATCAAATTACAATTTATAACAAACTTACCAACAACTCACTTGAAGGCAAAGCATCATCGCGCAGTCTTGTTACATTTAAAGTTCGGTTGAAACATTTCTCTTCAAAATGCAGGGAACAAATAAAAATATGTTTGGTTGTAGTATTCAAATTTTCAATCCCAAGTATATCCAGCCACTGTTATTTTCTTTCTTTACATGTTGGCAATCTAAAATCATAAAAAAGAAATCAAGTTTAATTATTATTCACCTGTCGATATAAGTAATATCGATATATTGAAAATGTGTAACCGAAACTCTATTTATGATTGACGAATGATTTTCTTAAAAAATCATTAATTTTAATAGTAAAACAGTAAATTATTACAGAAAAGCAAGTTTGTCTTTATAAACTTCCTTACAAATAGCAAATCTTTCAAAATAATAGAAAAAAACAAGATATTTTGAATGAATTCGGTTACTAACCTGTGCAACGTTATATTGGGATGTTTTTTGTTGCTTTTCATGCGGCAGCCTGACACACTGCACCTACCCATAATAAATGCAATATTATGCAAGTTCAAACACTATACACAAGCACAATTTTCGCTTATTATCACAAAATTTTCTTCAAAACACTGAAACAAACAAGTCGCGATGACAGCTGATGTACTTGTTGTTTGTTTGGCTGTGACAAAACATGGCGACCGGCCGCAGCGAGATATTTTGTGACGTCACCAAGATAATGTTGCCATTTTTAGTATTGATAAAACTACAGTTATCCTTTTTTATTTATGATTACCCTCATAAGTTAAAAAGAGATGCCGATATGTTAGTAACTATGCCGTTGAAATACATCACATTTCTATAACCTACTGTTCGTATAGATGTTTATGCCGAGTCCATTCTTTTTTCCCTAGTCTAAGGCGCACCGTGACTTGCTAGTTAGTATGATCATGTCGCGCATAGCTATACACCTAACGATCCTAGCTTCACCGCGCTAACTAGCAACCCTTGCTACTTCCTGTATTTACGTTTATTTTTATCCGTGCTGTTCTCTGCTATCTACATACATTTCTACCACTCCTTCTTCACTAAGTGTAACTCGTGTGTGTGAACTGAAACCTGTGTTTGTGTACCTAATAAACTTTCATTCTTCTTCTTGTGTACTTGGACTTATTACTTCACTACCTGTTTCTACCTATCACACATACCCTCTCGCACTACATGTTTACAATGATATGTCATGGTGGAATAGTGTTGTACCGTTTCCGTAATAGTTTCTGATACTAGTTCCTTCGCTGCGCTGAAATGATATTGCTAGGTCCGGCCCGTGGTTTACAGCAAACTGTACTCTTTGGTTCATAGCACCGAGAGACCGTTCCGCAGAGTTTTATGTAGTGTATACGATTTTTTTGTTGAAGTTTTTAAGATGAACAATACTGTAGAACATACATTTTATGTAACTTTTATGATTTCCGCGGCGCACGCTAATAAAGATCCCAGTCCGCATGATTTTATCCGACATCTTCAACAATAATCGTCAAATTTCAGCCAATTTACACAAAACTTAAATGAATTATACACTAAAACCTTCCGCATGAATCACTCCGTCCATTAGTGAAAATTGATTGAAAATCCGTTTAGTAGTTTTTGAATTTTTCGCATTCAGACAGACAGAAAAACAGACAGACGCGGCGGTGTACTTTGTTTTATAATATGTAAGGATGTGTATTATTCCGAATGTTCATTTATGATAAAATTGTTAAAAATTTAATTCACTAATGCCCGTTTTCACCGACAGCTAAGTGACACTTAAATGAATACCTAAATAAAACTGCACTGTTTTTCAACTCTCAGCGCTGAGTCTACCGTTGAAAATCCAACAGTGAACTTTTATTAGGGATTCATTTAAGTGTCACTTAGTGAAGGTGAAAACAGGCATAAGACTTGCATGCTCACTCAATACTAAATATTTGGCTTCGTTTAAACGTTCACTTGCCAAACATTAGGTTTGCGTTACAAATATTTGTGAAAACTTTATTTGCTAAGTAATAATTCTATAAATGAAATTATAATTATGCGGAAAATTGTTTGAGAAGTGATAAATTGTCAATACTCGTTTTTTTCTGTTATAACGGACTATTAGCTAATATTTTTTTAAATATGATTCAACCGTGATATCTAGTAAGATTCGTTATACTATTACGTACTAGTATCGATACTCGAAATAGTAACACCATGTTTCCTGAATGACACAACCCTAGCATTGGCAGCCATTTTATGCGACATTTTGAGTTATAGGTATGCACCTTTTTTTTGTAGGTATTTCCAGTCCATACTTATTAAATGTCTATGGTACTGCCTGAACAAAATGTGTATGTTATTGGTTGTTTATAGTTCTTTTGAACACCTCTAATCTTAAAGACGAGAGCATGGTCAGCTAGTTTTTTTTGTTTCGACTTCCCATTCTCATCTTCAAATCCTGTCATTTCATCTTTTCTTTGATTATAATCAAAGTGTGGTGCAATGGACATTTCATCGAATAATAGAGTGCACAGCTTCTCATCAGCTTTCATTTTATCAACTCTTCCTTTTAGCTGCTGAAAGAGATTTTCATTTAGCCCTGGTTTTAAACTTGCCCGTGCTATAAGTCTGCTTAGTGTCATAGACGATGGTAAAACAAAAATTTTTTGAAGCCATTTATAAGCCCTGGGACTCCGTTTGCAGAGACTCAAAGCCATAATTTTCTCAGGCTCTGTAAATCGTCGTCCCATCTTATTCTTCGTTATTTCAAGAAACTGCATTAATGTAAACATGGCAGCCAAGGCTGTGAATTTCTTCAAAGTATTTTGAAAAGTTTTATTTTCTGATAACTTCAGAGCTTTTTGTAATCTTATTGCATACCGGTCTTTCTTCTTTTGAAGCTTATTAACAATGCAGGACAGCAATGTAGGATTTTTTTGATTTTAGTTTTTGTTGTTTGCCTTCTAGTTGAGCTACAGGTTCTCCTGCTACTTGAGCCAAATATTCACCAGTTACATGAGCTGAAGCACGGTAATATTACATTACAGTAGTGTAAATCGGCTGCATGATAGAAATAAATGCCTACAGCCGCGCGGTACGTAAACATGCGTTAGGGATGCCCGTCTCCAGCATTTTAATTACATTTGCCTACTTTCTGTTTCTATTTAGTTTTGTGATTGTAAATATCCTTTTTATATAAATAAATGAAATACTTTGTATATTGAATAGGAAGTGTTCAATAAAAATGCGTGTTGTTTTTTGATTGGTAGATTTAATTTAAAAAACATGTTTTTGTTTGAAAAACAAATCGGGCTTATAAATTTGCGACCAAAAAATATTTGCGCCTCGACTGAGTCGTACGAAATGCTTTATTGTTAAATTTTAAAGTACAATTCCAACTGCTCGAGTCCATGCAAGATATCGATCCATATCCTGGTCAGGATTAGGAAACGAATGCAGGACTGTACTATGATCTTTGCCTAAAAAAGACTATTTAGTTAAAACTGAGAGCACGCACCCTTGTTGCAGAGTCAAACGATAACTTTAGATAATAATTGTAAGATGTCTTAATTAGGTGGTTTTAAACTATTTACTTTGCGCACATTAGCTACATATCTATCTGTGTTTTTTTATAATCTCTTTTATAACACTGATCAATCGAAATAATTTTACTTACCGTGAAACCTGGCAACTTTGCCACTTTACGGTGGGCAAAAAAGTTTGAAAAAGTTTTTCTTAAAAAATCTCTATGATGTTATAAAAAGCAATCAATGAGATATGTAGAAAATTTTATGCATTATTGAAACACAATCTTATATCTATTGTTTCCTAATTATTTAATTATGTTTTAGTCCAAAAACCTTTTATGGCAAAGTGAACTATCACTTGTGGTAAGACTGCCATCATGCCATCCCAAAATTTTGGAAAAATTTAAAAGAGTTACCATAAAAAATCACAGTCATCATTGCCGCATGCTTGGTCACAGTAAAAATATGCTACAGTTGTATAATATTTTACACTGGCAATTGAATTTCCAAAATGTGGCAAATTCACCCGCCTTGTTTCGATTTTTTCAAAATAAATAGAAATTGCTGTCAGGATTGCATCAGTAAAATTAGGGGTAGGTAGTAGGAAACAAAACTAAATAACAGGATTTTAGTTTCTTACTTGTGACAGACCTAGCCTCTAAAAAAATATGGCAAAGTCGACGTTACTAAAACTTTGCATTGGGTTGGTATATGTTTATGATAAATTAAACAAAGATTTCTTAATGAAAAATAGGTTTACTAAGATTTTTTACAAGATTTAATAATTTTTGTACTACGTATGAACAGTGAGAGTATTTTAACATGATTTTTGAACGAATGTAGGAAATGAGTATAAGAATGAAAGTTGAATCGAATGAAGATTATTGAGCGAATGTGTCGTAGACATCCTCGGGGGCCTTGAAAGTTATAGATGAAGCTTTCAAGATCATTTGTTCGTGTTGTTATCTGGTGAAGGCAGCAGACACAATCTGTTGATGGCTCTCCGAATGGTTCCTTTTGAGGTAGATACATCGGCGACTCGTGGCACGCGATCAGTGCCGGGAAATAGTTTCGAGACTCTTCCAAGGCGCCAGCATAGTGGAGGAGTCCTATCATCTTTGATTAGGACTAAGTCGTCTATCTTTAATTCTTGGCAACGCACCTTCCACTTTGTGCGCTGTTGGAGCTCCGTGACGTACTCTGTCGACCACCTCTTCCAAAAGTGTTGACGAGCTTGTTCCAATCGCTGAAAGCGATCAAGACGGTTTGTGCTATAGTCCAGCAGGTACGGCAATGGTAAAGTCGTCAGCGGCCTACCAATTATAAAGTGGCCCGGGGTGAGTGGAGATAGGTCTTGAGGTGAAGGACTTAAAGGACATAAAGGTCGGCTGTTAAGTATCGCCTCGATCTGGGCAAACAACGAACTCAGCTCCCCGAACGTCAAGTGAATATTTTTAAGTATTCTGTATAAGTGAAATTTCGCGGACTTGACCCCGGCTTCCCAAAGACCTCCAAAGTGAGGAGCGTATGCTGGTGAGAAGCGGAATTCAATGCCTTCGCGAGATGCAGAGTCAATAATAGAGTCGCTATTGGACTTAAGAAAAGAATTTATTTCTTTTGCTGCTGCAACAAAATTTCTACCATTGTCGCAGTAGATGACTTTTGGTTTACCTCTGCGGGCTATAAATCGTTTTAGTGTCAGCACAAATGCATCCATTGTCAAGTCACTAACTAACTCTAAATGAACACATTTGTACCGAAAGCAAATAAAAATACACAGATAGCTTTTGGTTATTTAACAGCCTCGTTCCTTGCGGTCCGTAATAAGAAATGGACCGGCAAAGTCGGTACCTATCGTGGAGAAAGGAAAGCCAGCTTCTACGCGATCTGCAGGTAAGTTTCCCATAATGTTATCCATAGTACGAGCATTGAAACGACGACAGGTAACGCACTCGCGCGCTGCACGTCTAGCTAGAGCCCTGCCTCCTACAGGCCAATAATGTTCCCTTATAGATGCTAGGAGATGCTGAGGACCGGCGTGCAACAGGCGTAGATGCTCCTGTTTGAATATTAACTTTGTTAAATAATGACTGGACTGCAACAAGATAGGATGACGTTTGACATAATGGTAAGTAGATGAATCGATGCGCCCTCCGACTCTAAGAATCCCATTTTCATCTAAAAATGGATTAAGAGACGAGAGAGCGGCTTTAGAATTTAAAGATTTACCCTTTTGTAGTAGTCCTAATTCTATAGGAAAGGAATCTTTCTGGGATAACTTTATAGAAACGTTTTGAGCGTTTTCTAACTCGGATACTTGAAGTGGACCTCGTAATCTGTCTGACCTTTCGTGAGGCCTACAATTGTTGGTGAATCTTAAAACTCTAGCTAGAACCCGAATAAGAGTAGTTAAATTAGAATATTTTGCTAATTTCACAGACAAATCTGGCATGGAAGATGCCCCCTCCTCCCCTAAAGTATGGTGGGTCTTAAGCTCTGGCAATTCTATAGAGTCTGCAGTACAGGCGGGCCAGGCATCCTCGGATTCTAAAAGAAACGATGGACCACTCCACCATATAGAGAGATCTACCTGGTCTGGATCGATACCACGCGAGACTAAATCGGCCGGGTTGATAGAAGTGGGTACATAACGCCAGTCTGTGGGATTTGACAGCTGATTTATAGCAGCTACTCGGTGGGCAACAAACGTCTTAGTTTTTTTAGAACTGAGCCCACCTAATACTACTTTAGAGTCTGTCCAATACACCTGACGTTCAATAGGGCAACGTAATGCGTCTAAAACGGTAGCAGTTAGTTGAGCTCCTAAAAGGGCAGCGCAGAGTTCGAGCCGTGGTATTGTAGTGGGTTTAATAGGCGCAACCCGTGATTTTGCACATACCAGACTAACTTGAGTAGCGCCGCTAGTTGAAACAGACCTCAAATATATACAGCTGCCGTAGGCACGCTGCGAAGCGTCACAAAAACAATGTATTTGTACAGACGAATTATTGTCAATTAAAATGTATCTAGGAATTCTTAAAGAAGACAAACATGAAGATTTTCTAGAAAAATTTAACCAAGAAGACCTTATTTCTGGAGGAACAGGTTCATCCCAATCAATTTTGTGACTCCATAGTTCTTGTAGTATAATTTTAGGTTTAATTGTGAAAATAGACAGAAGACCAAGAGGATCAAATATTTTAAATGTTGAGGAGAGTATAGTTCTTTTCGTTACATTTTCAGAAGCCGAGACATCATGCTGAAAGTGCAGTTCATCCGACGACGGCGTCCAATCTATACCCAGAGTACTAGTCGCATTACTAATCATGAGATTACCACTTTCCAGGTTAACGGAGTCTGCGAGTAACTCAGGTAAGTTTAAACGATATTTACGCAGATGAAAACTTCCCTTTGCTAACTCAGAAGAAACTGAAAGACGGATATGACGTAACTCCTCATCACTGCTTGCACCGGTTAGTAGATCATCACAATATAGATCATTTTGTATTATAGTTTTGATCTTCTGATCTGAACACTCTTCACCTATCTGCCAAAGAGAACGAGTAGTGAGAAAAGAGGCACTAGCGAACCCGTAAGTAACCGTATTTAAACGAAGCTTCCTTAAAGGTTTATCTTCACTATCACGCCACAGTATCAGTTGAAGATTGCGATCAGATTCTTTGAGAAGCACTGACCGAAACATCTTCTCTATGTCTCCTGTTAAAACATACTTATGTTGTCTAAAACGAACTAATATATTAAACAATGGTTCTTGCACTACTGGTCCCACCATTTGTAAGTCGTTAACAGAAACGCCAGAAGAAGTACGAGCCGAGGCGTCAAACACGACGCGTAACTTAGTCGATTCGCTTTGTTCCCGTATCACTGGGTGGTGGGGCAAGAAGTAGGCATTTAACGGCCTAGGCTCCGGAGATTCGGATAGATGACCTAATTCTTCGTATTCGTTTATGAATTGACAATAATGTTGTTTTAATTCTGGTTGTTTTCGGAAACGAGCCTCTAAATTAAAAAACCTCTTTTTAGCTAGATTATAGGAATTGCCTAAACAATCTATGCTATCACGAAGTGGCAACCCTACACAAAATTGACCATTACTAGTGCGAGTAGTGTTGGTGAGATAATGTTGCTCACACAATTTTTCTTCACTACTCGGGGGCTTCTTTTGAGGAAAACTTTCAAGTTCCCAGAATCTAGACAACTCGTCATATATGTTACTAGAAGTGTCACCATTTGAGACAAAATTGCACATGACTGACATAACTTTATTTTTATTAAAACAAGGCAATGATCCCGTAACGAGCCATCCTAACTTTGACGCCTGAAGCTTAGGATAACCATGTCCTAATGAATGCTGCTGGGCGCTTATGATGTCCCAGAATAGGTCAGCACCGATCAAAATATTTATTGGGGATGGTTCATTTAAAGTGGGATCTGCTAACTGAAATCCATGAATATTAAAATTTTTGTAAATCAAAATGTGATTTAGGTAAGTTGCCGGTAATTTGAGGCAAAACTAAACATGAAACTGTCACATTAAAAGAACTTGTTTCAGAATGAATGCGTAGAATACAGCGTTCTGTGTTAATATTTAACTTAGTGTTACCAATGCCTACTATGGTAGTGTCTGATGGCTGAGGAATCAGGTTTAGATGGCACTTTACGGCCTGTGTGATAATTGTCGACTGACTCCCGCTGTCGAGCAAAGCTCGCACTATCATAGTCTCGTTGGTGGCTGGGTTGGTAACCTTTACTCGAGCCGTACACAAAAGTACTTCAGAGGAACACATTGAAGACATAGTGACGGAATTAACTAAATTTGAATTGTCAGTTTCTTCCGGTTTATGAAGAAGAGAATTATGTCGTAATTTGCAATGACGACATGTAGCTGACAGACGACACCGTTTAGCTATGTGACCAGATCTCAAACAATTCTCACATAATTTATTAGAAGCAACAAAGGCTAACCTATAAAGGCTAATCTATTGAGCTCGACTTAAAAAACGGACACTCATACATGCGATGACTATTCTTACAGAACAAACATTCCAGTTTTTTAGAAGTAGAAGTGTTGCTTTCGTCTGGTACAGCCACTAAAGACTTGGAATTAATATGTTTGTTTTGATTATTAGAGAACTGGTTTTGTTTATTGTCATGATTATCATGTTTATGGCGATAAACGGTCTCCAATACATCAGCGCGACATTTAAGGAAACTGAAGAAATCATTAAGCGAAGGTATATCACTCAAACTATTTCTATGTTCTTCCCACTTGAAATATGTACTATTATTTAATTTACCTGCAATAATATATATAAGTAAAACATCCCATTTGTCAGTAGGCAGCCCCAGTGAATTGAGTCTGCGTAAGTTTATAGTGACGTGGTCAATAGCATATCTTAAAGACTTGTCATTTTCTTGAACGGAGTTAATGTTGAACAAAGACTTAAGATGGTTATTTATCAATTGACGCTTATTGTCGTAACGCTCGCATAAAAGTTTCCATGCTTCGGAATAATTACTATGAGAAACCTCCAAATTAGCGATCACTCGAGTAGCTTCTCCGTTAAGATAGGATTGTAAATAGTGATATTTATGAATACTTTCGATCTTATCATTATTGTGAACTAGCGAAACGAATGTTTCCTTAAACTCCAACCACTTAAAATACGTACCGTCGAAATTTGGAATTTTAATCACAGGTAATTTAAAACTTAACGCATTACAACTGTGATCGTTATGATGACACGTAGCCATAGAAGATTTATTTTGAGAATTATCCTCATTACTCTGAACTATTGAATTATTCTTAATTAAATTTTGAGCTAACGCAATACAATGGTAGAAATCGTTTTCTATTAAGTCTCTAGTAACCAACTCGCTACTTTGACTATCTGTGTTGTTAATTTCTATCAGATTCTGCACCTCATCAAATTCAATGAACAATGCCTCAATTTTTGATAGCTTCAATGCGAGTTTACTTGTTTCTAATTCTGAAATGGATTCTAATAAAGCTAAACTATCGAGACTTAACTTACATTTCGTTACGCGTCCTCGAATAGAACCGCGTTTGCTTATTAGTTCCTTTAGCTTTAAAGGTTCGGACATTGCAATAAACTCGTAATGAGCTAACACAAACAGATGTTAATAGAACTATACGAAATAGGTATATAGCATACGATACGCTCCTCGCTTTGCTGATCAGCTGATGTTTGCGGCTCACGTAGACTGCATACAATGGTGAGTTATGCAGGTGGGGCGCCGGCGGCAGTCAGGTTACAGCGATGCGCAAGCGATGCCGTGTCACAAGTCACAACGCACGATCACTGGAATAGATTAATTCCGTGCGTCTTAGTAAACTGATAACAACTAATTACTCGTATGACGAAACCATGACGGTTCGTAAGTTACAGTTACCTCGGGAAATATTTAGTATGTAAGTGATATAAAAGTCGAATTGAGTGATAAAAAGGATAAAGAATCGATAATAGTGGAATAGTTTTATAAATATTGCTTGGTTTGAGTAACGGTAAGAGAATGATTAAATGTAGGTCGTTAAACGTGCATTAATTTAAGACGGCGGTAAGTCTACAAACAAGTAAAATTAATTAGGCTAATTTGTGCTTTGCCTATCCTATTTAGATCTCTTTCGAGAATAATATATGGTTAGGCACAATAGACACAAATAGAAATGTAGGAACTTCACTTGACTTCGAGAAACTAAATCCGCCAAATGCACAGACTAAAGGATAACACAATAGGTATGTTAGTAAGATGGAACGAGCTCACTTTAAATAGGCAGGCAGCTAATCCCAGCAGTCTTTTTGTAGCCAGGAGCACGTAGATAGGTAGATAGTGATTTCTCTGCCTCGTTCTAAGGGTGGACCTAGCTCGATCGGAGTTCCGTAGACCCAGCAGAGTTCCCAGAATGGCTTGACGAAGGTAAGGTTGCTCGACCCAGGTAGAAGTAGGATTCCAGTCCACAGGCACGGCGATCTTGGATGCTCAACACGGCCTTCCGTTGGTACTGGTAGATGTCGTCCGGTGTCGACGATGTCCTTCGAATGCCCTTGATACGGTACGGGAACAATGTGCGTGGTTATTTTGCTTCGATCCGACGATTGAGTCCTGTCACGGTCGCCACTTTTGTTTATGATAAATTAAACAAAGATTTCTTGATGAAAAATAGGTTTACTAAGATGATTTACAATATTTAATAATTTTGTACTACGTATGAACAGTGAGTATTTTAACATGATTTTTGAACGAATGTAGGAAATGAGTATAAGAATGAAAGTTGAATCGAATGAAGATTATTGAGCGAATGTGTCGTAGACAGTATATTTGCCAACAGTGATTTTTGAGGTTTAATTGGTTAAAGAGACGTAATTATCATGATTTTATTCAAAGAATATTATTAAGAAAGTGGTATTAAAGTTTGACTTATCTACACAAGGTATATCCCACTTATTTTCATTAAAGTTTCGGAGCATAAAGTCACTCACAGTTAGCGCGGGAAAAAGTAACCGCCAAAAATGACAGCTCTATAAGAGCTGGGTTGTCATATACAATAAAATGTTGCCAATCAAATATTCAAATTTGATTTAAGAGTATTACAAACCTTAATAAAAATACAGTTTTGACGTAACAAATTATTTTGCATCGTAAGGCGGTACATGGCAAATTAAACAACCTTTGGCAAAGTTGCCAGGTCTCACGGTACGAGTTTAACCTTATCTTGGCACACAACAACCTCTCTCAGAAGCAGCCATAATCCAGGTCAACAGATTACAAATCGTCAGGCAAAACAGGGTCCGTTTTATGCGTAAGTCCAAAGTAACGGGCGAAGTCTTCGGAGTCAAGCAAAGTTGTCGAAAAAATCATAAAAATACAAGCGGAGCACATTCACAAATCACAAAGAGAAACGGAACACAGATTATTATACTAACTATTATAGATGTGACAGTCACTTTTCTGCTTAGTTTCCCAGTGTTCCGTTTTGGCGCTGTTGTAGTCACCGGTTTCGACTAGACTATAGAATGATATGTATACGCTTAGTGATTGCAATAGTTTTAATATCGATATCGATAACTAGAGAAGTAGAGATGTCTGACTTGTCGATGTCTGCGCTCCTTGGTTGTTCTGGTAATTTTATTATTGCCAATTTATTTATTGATTAAAACACAAAATATTTTTTAATATCTTTATTTATTTATTCAAACATTTTTTCCTTAACCTAATTAACCTTAACCTTATATTTAATTAGTGCCCGTTTTTGAGGCTCACCCATCTTGCATATATATTTTTCTTCAACTGCCCCCTTCAAAATTTTATTAATTATGTTACACCAATTGTGTACTTGTAATCTTAATATAACATTTATAAAAGTGTTAATTACAATTTTTTTATGCTCTGCACACCCTAGCCAGGAAAACCTTATTGTGTTAAGAATTCTTTTTTTCAAATTGCTTTTGATATTATTTTTATAACAATTAACATTTAAAAAACTATGTATTAACGTAGTTATATCTCTGTATAAAATTAAAAGTTTTTCAGTAGGATATACCAAATTATTATTTTTTAAAGATTTATATTCTCTAAATTTAATATATGTATGTATGTATGTTTTCTTCATTCTTTGTGGTATATGTCTGCAAACAGGCATTGCATTTTACAAATTTAGAAATTTTTCTACAAACATAGCCAGCTGTGTAAGCTGAGCAGTGAACTCTCACTTTTTCTAAAATTACCTGATCCACTAAAATGTTTTCTTTTGGACATTCCTGTAAAGAGGATAGAAGCTCTTGTCCCCGTGAAGAAGATGGGATTTGTTTGTTATCTTCCATATTTTCTTTATTTACATTTTCAAATAAACATTTTATGTTCACAATACTATTTCCTTCATCTTCTTCACAGTTGGCATACTTAGAATGCGGGCTCAGCAAATTTGTCATCAAAAGTGATTTGAACGCATATATAAAAGCATTTGGGTCAGGGTTTACGTTTCTCGAATTGAGAGCCCTTAAACGTCCAAAAAAATTTTCTTGGATAATAATACACCACACCATATTTATTAAATAATAATTTGGATATCCTTAAAAAACTTTCCAGGGTAGTGATCCAACCCTGCAGAGATGGCACTTTCACAAGTCGAGGCTTTCCTAACTGTAAAGCACGCTTGCTTGATGAATCAATATAATGTAATGATTTTATTTTCTTAATACAATCAACCCAAAATGTGTGATGTGGTGAGTCTTCTTTCACGGCCCTTCTAAGTTTTCCGGCTTTGAAACCACCGGGATAACCATTGACACTGTCAAATAATTTATCTATGAACTCAACAACTTCTGCTGTTGTGGCCATTGTGCTATTATTTTCTCCACTATGTAAGCTATCTGAAAAAAAAGCAAATGTTCACCTTAGTAAGAATAACACAACACCATAACATACAATGTTTGTCATTATTTGTGCAGATGTTGCCCCAACCACACATAAAAAGCTGCAGATTTAGATATTGATGATACACTTTTGTTTTTAAATATGTGTATAAAATATGTTGTATACAAAACCTGTATAATAATGTTAGGTACCTTGATGAAAGCATGTAGTTGAATAGTTTGAAACAGTCTTAATACATGTTTAAAACAAATAATTATATCTTGGCAAGTATTTTACAAGTTTTGTGTCAAACTAGTTTTTAACTTGTTTCGTGGTGAAAACGAGGCGTTAGATTAACTTATACAACAACCCAACATACAACTTATCACATGAATAGTTTACTGAAAGAATTTTTTAATTTATTTTAAAAATTTTGCCTCACTATGAAGATCTGAATCGTGGGTATCTTTACAAACATATTATTATAAAATCACATACACAAAAGCCCAGACCTGGAACAACTACTCGTAGATCATACAAATATTTGCTCTATGTGGGAATCGAACCCGCGACAAGCAGCAGGACTATGGGTACTATATAAATTTTGTACTCACTGACTGCATTGGTATACTTCAGCATAGCCACCATTCGTGCACTTAGTACTTGAGCAGCTACGCTGACTTTCATTTTTTTCATTTTGCTTGGATCCACATGACGGGCTGTTAATTTCGGCAATGCTTTAGTGTGCCCCAAGTTGCTGTCAATATCGAAAACAAATTCGATATCCTTCCATGATGCAGTCTTTCCTTCCCAAATGATGTCTTTGGTCATGAAATTGTTCCTTAAGCCTTTCAATAGGTGGGGAGGGTCATGGAAGACACTTACATCATAACCGCTAATGTTGACTGATCCATCTACAAAAAATAAAACACTGTTATTGAATATTGCAACAAAATAAAGTTAGACTGACACTTCACTTATTCTTAATGATATGTATTTACCATCATGAACAGATTGAATGTTTCTTGATTTGATTGTGTCTTCCCTCAATATTTTAAGAGCTGTCCGAAATGTTGATCCTTGATCACAAACTAGCCCTAATGGTATTAAGCCAGTTAATCCAATTTGGGACACCATTTGCTTCAAAATGTTTTGTAGCTCAGCTGCTGAGACAGTTCCTTCACAGAAGTAATATGCTATAGTCTGTCGCCAGGGAGAGCATATTCCTCTAACAGAGGAATATGCTCTATCCGATGCCTCTATCAGAGTACTTTAATTTCCTTTCCCCAGCTAAATCTACAAACCCAACAATCTTATCTTTCTTCTCATTAAAAGTAAGATGTGGTGTAATAGCCACTTCATCAAAAACAAGTGTGCATAGTTTTTGTTGGATATCACAATTTTGACAGGTGCGTGAAATATGTTCAAAAATCTGAGGATTCAGCCCTGGTTCCATTGAGACCTTTTCAGATAAGCGTATCAATGTTCTCTTGTTTGGTAGAGCAAACATCTTTTCCAACAATCTATAGCCTTTAGGACTATGCTTCATCAAGAGCAATGCCAACAACTTAGCTTCTAGGCTGAATCTTCTAGCCATTTTGCTTTTTTGGACTTGTTTAAGCTGCATAAGCAGAAACATTCTAGCTTGTATATTTAATAAATTAAATTTATGGAACAGTTGTTTTTTGTCAATATAAAGAGCTTTTGAAAGTCTCTGTGCTGCTGACTGGCTTGAATTTTCTGTTGCTATCTGTGTAACATTTTTCATAAATTTCCTGTTACACTGTAACTTACGAACTGCAGAACCTGCAAGTAAAAAAAAAAATAATTTTTGTTCTTCTTGTCATATTTACGAATATTAAAAATACATAATATGCAATGAAAACAAGACTTTTGTTTTTTTTTTAATAATTGTACCTACTCACTTGTTAGCTTTGGTGTTTGAGTTTTGTGAAGTACTACTTCAGCATTGACAGCATGACTCATGCCAGAACACGATGGCTGTTCTAACGTCAGATCTAAAATTAAAAATAACAATATTGAATGAAGTCATTTAATAAACTATTTTTATATCCTTTTTTAGTTTTTGTAGCCCACTTACCTTTGTGATCTATGTTTGATATATCATTTGGAAAGCTAGAACAGGAAGGATGTTCAGGAAATTTTCCAATATCTGTAAATAAAATGTTTTTTATTTATTATTTTTTTTCGAATTTCACAGTTTGCTATTTGCTACAGATTTGTCTAAACCAGTTATGCCAGTACCACCTTCAAATTGTTTTCTGGTCTTACTTCACTTAAAAAAAACTTTTACTAGATCTTCAACTATGAACAAATATTATTTATGGATAATAGACAACAAATCCATTAATCTATTAGCTGAATGTGATTAGTATAGTTATTGGTAAGTCTATAGCTGCTTACATCAAAGACTTTATCTGTATGTCAAAATAATATACCTATTTAATTTTGTGAAAATTCCTATAAGCTATATGAGATGTAATAATGATGAAGAGCGTTTGAGACTCAAGTGACAGACAACTTGTTATAATTTTAATTAAAATATACACACCTGCTGCACTTCCAGTCACTACTGTTGAATTTGTGACATTGTTCTCAACTCGCTCTTTGAAATAATCATGTTCAACTGTGTTGTTCCTTCCTGAAAAAAAAATGTCAATAAATAATCATAATAAAAATGCTACTGTAACAGTGTCAATTGGCCGGGTAAAGACCTACACATAAGTTTCAATTGTTTTAGTACAGAGCTAATATTATGTGACCTTACTTGTTGGTCTGACCAGCTTTTTCAAATCAAATATAATCTATTAAGTATGTTTCTATTCTTACATACAAAATACATACCAGTTATTGTGATCAATGTAGATGGATCTGCACCCTCCTCATCTTGCTCTTTGGAATAGTTATGTTCAAGTGTAACATTCCAGCCTGGAAAATAGTTATAAAACTGTTAAATATGTAGGTAATCAATTACACAGCACTTTGAATGTATGTTGTAAATTTGGATAAAGTATTTTTATAATAACAAACTTTAACAAAGTATCTATAATTTACGAATTTACTTGAATTGGTATAATATCAGTAAAAGGGGAGTGACAAGAATCGGCCCGATTCATGTTGTGTCCAACAGAATTTCTAAATTAAAGATAATTCATAACATAAAACATTATAACATGTGATAATAATATGCAAAAATCATTAATTTAATTTATTAATCATTTAAAAGTTTCTTTTATGTTAGGGTTAAAGTTAGAAGTATTGAGTGGTCAACTTCAGACAAACATTTTTTTTTCGGTGTTAGTACACTGAAAAAAAAATAAGTAGTCTTAAGGAAAACTAATTATACCATTAAATTCTATAATTGTTTTCCTTTGTTGGGTTTATGGGCCGAGGCTTCAAGGGAAACTTGGCAATATCTTTTATGTAACTTGTTATAAGTTTAATGAATTAACAAGACTCACCTGCTACACAAAATGGAACTCCATGAGCAATTTCTTTGTGAGTGAGCAGGCACGGGTAGGAGTACCTCAGTCTTCGACCATCATGGTCGAACTGATATTTATCAAAATGTTTTTCACAAACACGTTTTCTTAATAATTGCTCCTTGGAGAGTCCAATAAGGAGGGAATTTGTAGGAACTAGGAAGGACATCCACAGTTTTCTAAGTTCATCGTTCTTGGGGAAACTAAAAAGCCGGTGAGTCTCACTTGTTGCATTGCAACCACCAACACAGCATTTCTTGGTTCCCATGACGAGTAACTGCACTACGATATGCACAATCAATATTGTCTCATACAACGGCGGAATAATTGCCTATCAAGGATCTCGACTCAGAAAAATGCGAGGAAATTCACTTAGATAGCAGACATTCAACTCGGGAGTATTTCGACAATGACAAGTTGACAAACAAAACGTCACAAGGCATAAAAAAATGCCGGCGATGACCACGTGACTAATCAATGCGACAGCAGCGTCAAACGGAACATTTGGAACTAAAGCTGTCACAGGCCGAAACGGAATGAATGACATTGACAACTCGACATTGACAGACCCGATTTTGCATATAACGTTTCTTTTTTTTTTTTTTTTTTTTTATTATGGCTTCGCACGGTTTGTGCATTAGCCAATGTCATGTATTTTTTTATTATTTTTTTTTTTTTATTCGAAGAGACAAAGTTGGGGAAACAAAATAATTAATTATATTAGAACGGAATTTAGGATAGGACGGATATAGGATCAGTATAAGGAAAAGGATGAATCGAAGGAGTGAATAATGAGCAAATTACAATAACGAATATTTACAACTTAATATTACTTAAGGTAATGAATGAGACTATACATTTATATACCGGAAAGCTATTTGTACAAAGTAAGGAAAGTATTGAAGTAGGAAAATGAGTACCAAGGGACAAGAGATTACTAAGAAAAGAAGAACGGTCGTATAAGGGACAGGAGAAAAAAATATGATTTAAGTCGCCTACGTCTGTGCCACACGAGCAAATGGGGTCGTCGATGATATGAAGTTTGGCAAGATGGGCTGGAGAGCAAACATGACCCAGTCTCATCCGTATAAGAACGGAGGTCTCCATCTTGCCAAACTTTGCCCTGCCAAACCACGGTTTTTCCGGAACGTCGGGCTGAATAGTTGAAAAATAACGGCCCTTTGATTTGCTTCCGATACCCCAGGCTACCTTCCAGGTATCCCGGAGAAAAATCTTTGGTAATGTCAAAAGGTCAGTACTAAAATTCTGATATGGAACTAAGTCCCCACACTGCACTGCATCACCGGCAATTGTATCTGCCACTTCATTGCCGTGGATTCCAGCATGGGCCGTGTAATGGTTTTATATTGTATCTGTGGTGATGTGTGATCTGTGCGGGCCCCGCCCAACATACAGAATAAAAAGATGTCGGTTTAAGAGTAGCTTGTTTTATTTAAAATAACATAATATAATATGGCGCAGTCGAGTAACTAATAAAATAAAGAAAAAAGTGAACAGTAACGTACTAAATACTTAAAATGGAAATGTTAAAACAGCCACCACCGCTATCTTTAGTAGGCGATCTGTGTCTCAACTTTAAAAGATGGGAGCAAAGATTTTTGCTCTATTTGAAAGCATCGGGGGCTGAAGAACGATTGGACAGACAAAGTCAAAATGCATTACTTCTGCACATAATTGGTGAGGATGCTTTAGAAGTATATAACACTTTAGACATACCAGAAGACGTCGACATAAAAGGAATATTAAATAGATTTCGTGAATATTGTTCACCGACAAAAAATGAAACCATGCAGCGTCACCTTTTTTTCACACGCGAAAAAAAAGAGGCAGAGACCTTCGATGAGTTTGTTACGTCTCTCAAAATACTTAGTGCAGACTGCAACTTCGATAAACTAAAAGACAGTTTAATTAAAAGCCAAATAATAAGAGGCATTGGAGATTCTCACCTTCAAGAAGCACTATTAAAAGAACCTGACTTAAATCTGGATAAATGCTTAAAAATTTGCAAGGCATCTGAAGTTGCTTCAAAAAATGTTATAAAGATGACAGCAGAGTCCCAAGTGTGTGGAATAAATAAAATGGTAAGGTTAAATTATAGAAAAGACACAAAGGAGCAAAACAGTCGAAGGGAACGGAGACAGGACAGTCAAGGTGAAAGAAGACAAGACAATCGCAGCAATAGAGAGCAAGATGGCCAAAATGAAAGACAGCAGAACAGTGGGAGTGACAGGAAGCAGTGTACTAGATGTGGCTATTATCATGGCTTCAAGTGTCCAGCATTTGGACACAGTTGCAAGAAATGTCACAAGTTTGGTCACTATGCTAAGATGTGTAGGACTCCTTGGCAGGTACAAGCAGTAAAACAGAATATGTCAAATGATAGTGATGTCTCGGATATTGTTCTAGGTATGGTCAAATGTAACAATACTTTGGATAAATGTTTGTATGAGTCCGTAGAAATAAATAACAAAATTATAGATTTGAAATTAGATACTGGTAGTGATTGTGATGTTATGCCATTGCATATTGTGAAAAAGCTGTCCTTAGAACATAAAATAAACAAAAATATGTTGAGACTCAGGAATTATGATGGTTCAAAAATTAATTGTGTTGGACAAATATGGTTAAAATGTAAACTTGTAAATGGAAAAAATATTACATTATTGTTTCAGGTGATTGATGGCAGTGAGAAGTCACCGCCTGTTTTAGGTTATACTACCATATTCACTCTAAAATTATTAAAACGTGAGTATTTGAATCAGATAACTATTGATAAAAACTATAATTATAAGCAGATTGTAAAAGAGAATGTAGATTTATTTGATGATCAGCTAGGATTGTTAAAGAATGTTGAATATGATATAAAGTTAAAAGAAAGTTATCAAGCTAAAGTTGTGCCATGTAGGGGTGTACCTATGGCATTGCATGAGTCACTTAAAAGGGAACTAGACAAAATGGAAAACCTAAATGTTATAAAAAAAAATTCTGAACCTACAGATTTTGTAAGTAATATTGTAATTGTTAAAAAGCCAGATGGCAAACTGAGAGTATGTCTTGACCCCAGTAACCTTAACGACTGTATAAAAAGAGAACATTTTAAATTACCAACATTTGATGAAGTATCAGCCAAAATGGCAGGGGCCACCGTGTTTAGCAAGTTAGATGCGTCAACTGCATTTTATTTAATCAAACTCAGTGAAAACAGTTCAAAACTATGCACTTTTACCACTCCATTTGGCAGATACTGCTTTTTGAGATTACCATATGGACTAGCATCTGCTCCTGAAATCTTTCATAGACAATATAGTCAAATATTTGAAAAAGTATCTGGTTGTGAGGCATTTATTGACGATTTAATAGTTTATGGAAAAACCAAGGAAGAACATGACAAACGGTTGTTAGAGGTACTAAAAATTGCTAGAGAAAATGGTATTAAATTTAATTTAAAAAAATGTGAATTTGGAGTTTCTGAAATAACATATTTAGGCCACATTTTGGGAAAAGATGGCATCAAACCAGATCCAAGAAAAGTACAGGCTATATTGAACCTTGAAAAACCAAAAAATGTAGTAGAATTACAGCGTGCTATAGGTATGATTACATATGTTGCTAAGTTTATTCCATCATTATCAGAAGTTTGTCACCCATTAAGAAAGTTAGTAAGAAAAGGGGTGGATTTTTCTTGGACCAAAGAACAAGATGATTCATTTCAACAATTAAAAGATATTCTGTGTTCACAACCTGTATTACAGTTTTATGATCCCAATAAACCCTGCAAATTATCGGTAGATGCTTCAAAAAACTCACTAGGCGCAGTATTGCTGCAAAATGATCTTCCAGTCGCATATGCTTCAAAAGCTATGACTCCCACCCAACAGATGTATGCACAAATTGAAAAAGAAATGCTGGCTATAGTTTATGGGTGCATCAGATTTCATCAATATATTTATGGCAAAACAATTCAAGTTGAGTCGGATCATAAGCCACTTGAAGTTATATTTAAAAAACCGCTGTGTGATGTTCCTCTAAGGTTACAGCGAATGAGATTACAGTTACAAAAATATGATGTAATAGTAAAGTATAAAGCAGGTAAGGAATTACTTTTGGCAGATTCTTTGTCACGTAACTTCAATAATTCTAAAGATGATGATATGGTACTGGAAGATCTTGTTGAACCGCATGTTAGCATGATAAGGTATAATTTAAAGATGTCATCAAACAAATATGATTGGATCAAACAAAAAACAGCAGAAGATAAAGAGCTGACTCAGCTTACAGAATTTATTAAAAATGGATGGCCAGATTTGCATAAAGTACCTGAATATTTAAAGCCCTATCATACATTTAAGGAGGAATTGTATATATTTGACAATTTAGTGTACAAAAATAATTGTCTTGTTGTCCCAGTATCATTAAGGCTAGAAATGCTTGACAAAATTCATTATAATCATTTAGGCATTGAAAAATGTAAGTCCAGAGCCCGAAAATGCCTATTTTGGCCACGAATGTCTGTAGATATAGAAAATAAAGTAGCTGCTTGTAATACCTGTAACAGATTTAGAAAAAGTAATTGTAAAGAACCAATGACAATACGGGAGATGCCAGAAAACCCATGGTCAATGTTAGGTTGTGATGTATTTTGTTATGATAATGAGAACTATCTTATTGTAGTGGACTATTTTAGTAAATATGTAGAAATAGGTAAATTAGAAAATTTGTCAGCAGAGTGTACTATTAACATGTTAAAAAGTATTTTCAGTAGATTTGGTATACCAGATGTGTTAATGTCGGACAACGGAACAAATTTTTCATGTTATAAATTTAAAGATTTTGCTAGTGATTGGAATTTTGAACATAGAACAAGTAGTCCCCTGTATCCTCAGTCAAATGGCCTTGCAGAGCGCTTCATACAAACAGTAAAGAATATATTTAGAAAAGCTGATTATGAACATAAAGACAAATATCTAGCATTGTTAGAATTCAGAAATACACCAATATCGCAAGATATGAACCTCAAAACCCCATCAGAATTACTAATGGGCAGACAAATTAGGGGATTATTACCTATAATGGAAAATAACAAAGAAAATATAGACATTCAAAGTAAGTTGTACCATAACGCACAAAAACAAAAATATTATTATGATAGGAACACTAAAGAACTACCAGAGCTTGTAGAGGGTCAAAATGTTATCATTAAAGAAAATTCTAATAGGAAACCTAGTGCATATGGTCAAGTGGTATGTAAAGATAAAAGACCTAACTCATACAAGGTCATAACTGAAAAGGGTAATGTTATACAGAGAAATAGGCGATATTTAATAAAAAATGAATCTGGTGTGGTCATTCCTCAAACTCCTCAAAACGGTAGAACATACGTAACAACGGACAGCTCACCAATTGAACCAATTGGGTACAGTGATGGAAGGGGTAATGAGGAAGGAAGAGAGTTAGCAGAGGAGGCTTTGCATTGTAATTTGGCTGGTTCAGGCGAAGTGACGAGTAATGTGGATGCGTCATTGTCAAGTAATGGTGATACTGATGTTTCCAACCCATTACCTTCGTATAGAACAAGGACCGGTAGAAGTGTCCGAAAACCGGCCTATCTATCAGAGTACCTAACTGATATGTAAGTGCTGTTAGTTACAAGATGTTAATTTTATTTAAGGAAAAGGAGATGTAATGGTTTTATATTGTATCTGTGGTGATGTGTGATCTGTGCGGGCCCCGCCCAACATACAGAATAAAAAGATGTCGGTTTAAGAGTAGCTTGTTTTATTTAAAATAACATAATATAATAGGCCGGGATCCACGCAAATTGTAATTTATTACCTTCAGAAATGGTTCTGAACGCAAATTCTCTTATTAAATAGACTATAGGACACTGCGATTTGTGTTCGAAAGGGGATTTATTGATGGCTAGAAGAGCACTTTGAGAATCTGTGAAAATAATAGTTTTCTTGAGCTTTAGAACCCGAATATATTCAATAGCTTTTAAAATGCCGAAACATTCCCCCGTAAAGACAGAAGTCTCCGGAGGTAATTTTATTTTTTGTACGATGTTGTATTGAGAATGGTAAGTCCCTATCCCAACACAACCTCTCGGAGAACGCTTGGCAGCATCCGTAAATATGTGATGGTACTCTATGTGTTCAGCCAAAAAATAATTAAAACTTAAATTGCAATCGGGACCTGGTTTACTTACACAGTATTTAATGGTGGGGCTGAATTGTAAACTCTCGTAACTACAGCTGAATAGGGTAAGTTTATTGGAACGGTGAATAGGAGAAGAAAGGGAGAGGAATTTTTTATAGCTTACAACTAAACAAGGATCACGTTTATGGGACCAGTAATCTGAAGATTCAATCTGCAATACTAAAGAGTCCAGTTTAGGAATGAGAGGATGAGTTGAGAACTGAAGAATCCGGAACAAATATTTGTCAGATAGAAATTGTCTTCTAAGGTATAAAGGAGCTTCTCCGCATTCTACTTGGAGTGCATTAATGGGACTAGAATTCATGGCTCCAGAAATTATGCGCAAAGCTTTAGACTGAATGCGATCCAATTTTTTTAAAGCCATAGCACTACAAGGTTCTAGAACGAACAATCCATAATCCAGGGTGCTTCTGATGATTGCATTGTAAATAAGTTTCAAAGAAAATGGATGTGCACCCCACCACACACCAGATAGGCATCTAAGCATGTTTAGGTGATTTTCACATTTGTTAACAATATAATCACTATGAGGAACACTACTTAATTTACAATCTAGTATTATACCTAGATATCTGAAATTATCTTTAACTGGAATACGTATTCCCATATAAAAGATGTTTACTAAGGGAATATTTCTCTTTCGGGTGAACAAAACAGCTGCGCTTTTAGACGTAGATAAATCCAAACCATTCAGATGTAACCATGACTCCAAAGTAGATAAAGCTGAATTGATAGCATAGCTAGCTTGTTCAACAGATTGGCTTGAAGAATACAATACTAAATCATCGGCATATTGAAGAACCTTAACTTGGTTAGCTAAGGAGGAGTCTAAATCAAAAGTGTAAATATTGTATAGGAGGGGGCTGAGCACTGAACCCTGTGGGAGACCTCTCCATACAAGATGAGGTACCTCATGATCTCCTATTATCATAATAACAGAGCGATCATTCAGGATTCTAATAATGAAATTCGACAAATTCAATGGAACTTGTAGGGCTTTTAATTTATTTTGTAAAACTGATAATACAACATTATCGTAAGCTGCATTAATATCAAGGAAAACTGCAATGGTCGAATGGTTATTAGAGAAGGATAGCCGAATATCGGATGTTAAAATACTTAAACAGTTGTACTTTTACCTTTTCTAAAGCCATATTGTGAATCTGCCAAAAGACCCTTACTTTCAACATACCATTCAAGGCGATTTTTAATTAGGTGCTCCGCTAATTTCATCAGAATTGAAGATAAAACTATGGGACGGTATGAAGAAGCATCAGATGGAGTTTTATTTGGTTTAAGGAATGGCAACACCATTTGACGTTTCCATTCATCAGGGATGTTACCTATATACATAATCGAATTAATAAGCTCTAAATAGTAACCGAGGACGACATCATTTAAATTAGCAAAAAAGGAATACGGGATGCCATCAATGCCTGGTGCAGAATCCTTAGTTTTATGGATAACACCTTTTAATTCAGTGAGAGTGAATGGGAGATCTAGCGTCGTATGAGTGTCTTGGGTACTAGTTACAAGAGACAGGTTAAGGTTAGTAGCCTCAGGAACCCAAGGCGGAGCTAATTTGTCTAAAAATTCATTGGCTAAAGAATCCGGAATAGGAGAAGGGTCTTTATAAATGGACCTAAATCTACGAATATTGCGCCAGACGATCGTAGGGTGAGTATTCGGTGAAATTGATGTGCAAAAGTTACGCCAAGATTCAAATTTTTTCTTCTTAAAAAGTTTATAAGTTTCGTTAATTATGTTAGTAACGATTTCAAAATTACTATCAGACATATCGAGGTTATAATTGTATTCAGCCTCTTTACGTTTGTAAACCATTTCTGTGCATTCAGGGTCCCACCATGGAGGCGAGGGAATTGTATTAATATTGTTATTTTTTACAGGAAAAACTTCATCTGCTGCTGCAATTAATATGAGCGCTAAAGCTTCCACACAACTGTTTTCATTGCCATCTGAAATAACAGGCAAGGAGCAAAGCTTGCTGTCAACAGTGTTTCTAAATTTGTCCCAGTCATTATTATTTCTATTAGGTAGCTTATATTTTAATGTTGATCTCCTTAATGGTGCATTTCGTTTAGAAAGAGGATAAGAAATAACTATTGGAAAATGATCACTACCATAAGTAGAGGTCAGAGTATGCCAAGTTAGTGAAGAGGCTAAGTTTGGAGAACAGATAGAAAGGTCAATTGCACTTTGGTTCTGATTGGGATCTGAACGATGTGTGACAGCTCCTGTGTTCAAGATGCATAGGTTATGTAAGTCTAATATATCTAGTAATTCATCGCCATAACAATTAGAAGTTGAACAACCCCATGATTGATGATGGCAATTAAAGTCCCCTAATATTAAAAATGGCTTTGGAAGAGATGAAAAGAGATTATTAATCTCTTGAAGAACAGAAGAAGAAGGGTGGGGAATGTAAATAGAAACAAGACAAATATTATGAACTTTAATAGCTACAATTGAAATTGCCTCACTATGAGGAGGTAATGTAATGATAGAAAAAGGTATAGTATTCTTGATAAGTATAGCTACTCCACCATACCCATCAGATCTATCCTCTCTAATGGTTAAATAACCATTAATTTTAAAAATATGATTAGATTTGAGCCAAGTCTCTGCTAAGGCAAAGGCAAATGGCTCATATTTGTTTAAAAGATATATAACATCACTCTTTTTATTTACTAGACTGCGGCAGTTCCACTGGATTATTTTGGATGTGTTGTCCATTACGAATGGATTGAGATACATTGGAAGAAGGGGCAACGTTGGACGGTGAAATGTTGAACTGAACAAGAAGATTGTGTAATGCAGAAAGAAAATCGTTTATGGAAAAATTTGTGTCATTATTATGATTATTAGAAAAAGCACAACCATCTGATGGTTGAGGAATATTGAAATCTTTAATAATGGCATTGTGAGCCTCTTTATTGTATCCTTGTACAGATTTGGGAGGGGAGCGTGGTTTGAGAAAGACAGTCTTTTTATAGCTAGTTGAAGCAGGCATTCTATTAGGTGAAGAGATGGATGGGGTATCTGAAAAGTTTTTGGATGGAGAAGATAAAAGTGTATCAGCATACGATTTAGTTACAAGGGGATATACTTTTGCTGCTTCAGCATAGGATACTGAACTTTGTGCCATGTATGTTTTAATTAATTTTTGTCTAGAAAATTCTGGGCAAACCTTGTTAGTAGCATAATGATATCCTGAGCAAAGGCAGCAAGATGCACTTTCTGGTTCTCTGTCACAACTGTCCCCAGTGTGGCTTTGGCTACATTTATAACAACGAGGTTTGGACCTGCACTGAATTTTAGTGTGACCGAAACGACAGCAATTGAAACACTGTACAGTAGGGAAAATATATAAATCTACAGGTAATGCATTATAGCACATAAAAATTCTTTTCGGTAGCACCTGACCATCAAATGTAACAACTATTGATTGGGATGGTTTCCAAATGGTAGAATCATCAACAATGGTTTTAAAATTAAGGCGTCTTACTTTTAAAATTGGACCACAACCAATTGGTACTGTTATATTATCAATAACATCCTCCGGAGACCAATCTGCAGGGACACCACGTACTAAACCCATTCTAGTAACATTAAAAGTGGGTATAAAAGCTTTATAATTATAAGATTCTAGACTATTATGATTAATAAAAGAATTTGCGTCCAGGAAATTCGAAAAGGAAAGAGAAATTTTATTGCGCCCAATTTTTTTGACACTACCGTTAATTATGTTTTGGAAGGCGTTGTGTTTAAGGAACTTGCCAAATGTGATTGGGTGCAGTGTCGTTCCATCATCTGGTGAAATTATGTTTTTTTGTACATGAATGACAAAAGGCGCGCTGTCTGTTTTATCATAAGTTTTACGACCTATCTGAGTAGGAGCAACTGAGGACGTAGCAGGAATATCGGGCACATTGATAGTAGGATCGTTAGTCGTTCTAGTAGTTGAGCAGTTAGGTTCTGATGCAGTAATTTCTGGTGTAAAATCCGTACAGCTACAACCCGAAGATACGGTACCGTGGCTTTTACGGGTACGGCGACGCTTATTGCAGTGCTTACAAATATGTGTACGGCTTCTTTTTAAGTTACGAGCCGAAGACGACCCATCGGTATCCATGCCCGATTCGTTTGATATAGTAACGTAATTGCCTGCCGGGGGAACAGAGTCCCCCGGGTCGGCAATTGCCCCCGGGCAAAATAAAATAAAAACTTACCACTACCGAAGAATCTATACAAACTAAAGTTGAATTACAAGAAAAAGAAAATAGAACACTAAAAACTACGGTTACTGATCTTATATTACAACGTTTTTCAATTATAGCTTTAAAAGGACACGACCGCCAAGTTTGAGGTTTCCCGCGCTTTTTTAACGTTTCTTTACTAATTAGACAACAAGAAAAAAAGTAACAAGGGATAGAAAATAGCAACAATTGAACAAATTTAAAAAAAGGAACAAATATAAATGTGCGTTTTTCTATTATGACTAATTATTAACAAGGCTTTTTCATGTTTATAACAGACCATTAAGTTTTAAAGGTCCGTAAAACGCCTTTCTTGAAGCGGAACGGTATCCTCTTGGGCTTGGGATAGCACTTTAGGTTAAATTTATAATTTGTGGTTAAATTTATCTCATGACTTATTTTGACGTATGATTGGATAATACAAATTTTATTATAATCTTAAAATTAATGTTTATTTTTATAATAATATTACGAAATGTATAAGTTTTTAATCTTGTGAACAGTGACATCTACTGCAATGTGGAACAACTTCTAAAATGCGTCGAAACCGCAAAGAAAATTAAAGTGTACGGACTGTTAGAGCACTGCCCTCCGCCCTATCCTATTTTCTTTCGTTTTAGTTAGGTTGTAGTTTTTTTTACATTAATTCAAAATAAAACATAGATACAATTGTCAGATACTTTATTTCAATCTTTTTTTACAATAGTTGAATGCCAACTCCTGAATTTTGTCTTCTGCATCATAATCTTTACGTGATCCACATAATAATTTATTTGTATCTTTGCACCAATTATATATGAATATATTAATACATAAATCTTCAATTTTTGAAATTATTTGTATTTTGTGGTCGTCGCATTTAATAAAACTATAATCTAATACAACTGAAAATATTGTTTTCATATACTGTCGAATGTTTTTCTTTTTACAATATTTTTTAAATAAATTAGTGACATCTTGTATATTTGAGAAGCATTTCATAAGAGAGATGGAAGGATATGTAAGACATGTTTTATTTTTAAAATATTCTCTAAAATGACGATAACTATTTTCTTTATTTTCATTATAAAATGAATTCTTGCAATTTTTGGATTTTTTTTACTTTTAGTTTTCGCAATAGTGCTTTTATCTTTGGGTCTTGTCTCTTTGTTTCAAGATCCACAAAGATATTGTCACTGTTCACATCATCAAAATCAACTTCCATAGTATAACGTGGCGTCTCTGGTTTCTCAAAAAATAGGTTTTTCAGGGATTTAAAATTTAAACATTTATCAACTTCACAGTTGGAGACCCCGGCGAATGCGTATTACTAAAATTATTAATTTGTAAGGACGCATAAGCTGCTTCAAAGCCAACACACGAAGGCGACGTATTACGGTATCCATGGCTTCGAATGCAGCCAAAAAATTTTTCTAGGGGGTCCTGGTTGAAATGTCTCATCCATAGAGACGTCAGGTTATACTGTTTAGCTAAAACATCGACAAGATATTCGATATTTTCAATTGTCTGCAACCAATTTGTAATTGATGGTACTACACCAGAGTTGCGATTGCCGCAAAATTTCATTGTACTTATAATTTTCTTTGCTTCAGCCCATACGGTTTTGTGAGTTGAATTTGGAGTTACTGGTCCAAGCAGAGGTTTCCCCGCTCTTTTTTTTTAAATTTTCGTAGCTCCCGTTAACGGAGTCGAACAAATCGTCGAAAAATAAAAGCAAATCTGCTGTTTCTTGACATTCTTTTGAAAGAATTCCCATACCTGGAAAATAAAGATATATTCATTATCATCAAATTAATCAATCAATTTGTTAAATTAGAATTAAGAAGATTACATTTACATTTATAAATTAGCTATCCATAATTATTAGAATATGTGAATCTAAATGACAATATTTATTTTAATAATTTCAGTTCAAAATTTGTCAAGAAGGAATCATGTAGTATTGGTATTTAAATTAATGAATAAGATATATCAATCTTATTATCTTTATTACTTACTTGCAAGATATCCCATATTTGCTGCCACAGAACGACTGAAAACCTGTGTGGCACATTTAACTTTCATCTTGGAAATTTTGTTTGGGACAACATGTCTGTCGGTCAATTTAGGCATCAGCCTTATACCCTTGTAAGCAGGATTTTCATGGTAGTGTTCTATAACATGTTCCAATTTATCAGTCTTTTCTTGACCATCTATTTTAAATTTCAAATTTTTTGTTATTAAATTGTTCCTTATTCCTTTAATAAGGTGAGGAGGATCATAAAGAGGAATTACTTCTCCATCTACCTCAAATATTTTATACTTCTGTACTTTTTCTCTTCTAAGGTATCCTTCCATTGTGTCTCTGATGAGCCAATTAATTGCACTTACATTTGTAGCACCCTGGTCACATACAGTTGCTATAACTTTTAGCCCAATTGCATGTAATCTTCTTATTATAAGCTTTATTTGTGAAGCCAATTCTAAAGCTGGTGTGGTGCTTGCACAAAATGTGTATGAAATTGGTTGCTTATAATTTTTTTGCACACCTCTCACCATAAACACCAGCCATTATTAACAAAACCACTCACATAATCGGTTCTTCTATTATAGTCGAAATGTGGGGTAAATGCAACTTCGTCAAAAAGTAACATGCATAACTTTTCTGCTGCTTTCATTTTTTTCACTTTTTTTTCTAATTGTTTAAATAAGTTTTCGTTGATTCCTGGGTGCAATGAAGCCCGTGATATCATCCTGGTAAGTGTTAGTGGGGAAGGCAGTACAAAAAAAATTCTAAGCCACCTGTAGGCTCTAGGTCCCTGCTTATACAGGGCTAAGGACATAATTTTTTCATCCTTTGTGAATCTGCAACCTAATTTATGTTCCCTGCCTCTCGGAATTGTAGCATAGTGAATATATTTGCTGCTGATGAAAATTTGCTGATTGCTTTCTTAACATGTAGCATTTTCTGATAGTTTTAAAGCTTTTTTTAATCTTGTCATTGCAGAATCCTTTTGTCCTTGTAATTTTTTAATCTTATTGTTCAGCAGAATTGTGTCGGAATCAAAACTTCTGAAAATCTTTCTCTTGACATCTTGTTTGCCTGCAAGTACAAATTATGACTTAATTCTTATATAAAGTAAAGTAAAACTAAATAGTAGTGATGGTAACAGAGTGAATGATAGTATGACATTTAACAAATAAGAGTGGAAGAAAAAACATTTTGCAACTTCTAAGTAACATGGGACAAGGGCAGGAAAAAAAAAAGAGTATACTAAAAATGGACTATTAGTTCATCATTACTCATCACTGACAACTGTTAGTATGTATGGAATCAACACTGAAATAGGGAAATATATGTATAATCATCTATTGCATATTTTTTGTATGAATGTGATGTTCTTATTTACGATTTAAGAAAATAATCTAGTCAGGCAACAACAAAATATTTTTAATAGGTAGAGGTACCTTTAGATGTTGATCGAGCAGGTTGCTCAAATATTGATGTAGAAGGCTGATTTTGAGATAGCACAGCTGGTTGCAAGACTTTTTCACATCTCTGACCCGAAAAGATGTTGGTGTGTGGGCTGGATGTGGTTGTCGTGTTAGTTACATCTTGTAGAGGCAAAGATGAGTGGATACCTGAAATAGAATTGAGAATATTTTTTTTAAATATGTCATGATTGTATAAGTAGATTATTTGGTTGATCCTATGGTGTCAGTTTGTGAATTGGAATATGTGAGTATAATATTTTAAGAGTAATTAGTTTTTAATTTTATATCCAAAATAACCATGCTGGTCCTGCATGTTTATTATATAATTTAATTCAATAATTTATTATTTTTTGGTTATATGACATTGATTTTACATTCTGTGATTACTTCCGTGTAAAATTTTTGGAAAATCATCTACTTTTTTTACAATGTTTGTAAATATGTGAGCACCATGTATCTATACATAATTAATTTATCTGTTGCTGCTTCATTTTTAATTATTTTTACCTATTGTGGTATAGTAATTTTATTCTAGGTGCATTGTCTTCACATATACTTAATTATTTAACTAATGTAGGTAACCATACAAAATATTATAAAACATTTTAAAAGACTAACGGTTGAGTTTCTTGCCCATTCTTCTCCATACGAAAACTATCTTTTGGAAGGGATGACTAGAATCTATTTTCTAGTAAATTTTGATGTTCAAAAGTGCCATACAAAGGCCTATTTGAAATAAATGATTTGACTTTGACTTTAAACCATTAGCACATTGGATTCATTGTCTACACCTGCTAATAGTATATCTAATAAAAACAGTTTCATATTGCATAAATTCATTATAATACCTGATAAAAACAGTGATGGAACTGCATTTTTGCTAAGTCCTTTGCTGGCATTGTTGAATTTAGAATGAAAATGTGAGTGGCAGACTCTTCCATTCTTAAAGACAGATTTAGGGTCTATCACTAATACATTTCCACCAATTGCATATATCCATCTATTGAATCTATCCAACTCCTTTTCAGGATCAGGAAACTTATGCAAAGTAGTATCTGGACCTGAAAAGAGACCAAAGATTATAATTATTTCCTCACTATAAACTTTCCTTTATGTTGAAAATTCGATTGGTAATGTAGTTAAAGCAGTGTGCAGTTGTTGATGTAGGTACCTACCTATCCAATTATGAAAAAAAGTTGTTTCATTTCTAAACAGAGCAAAGTTGGTTTTCGTACCTACAAAGAACCATTATTAACTGTACACACACACACATTAATAAACAGTATAATTATTTGTACTTAAGAGTATTTTTGCAGTTCAGCACACAACACTTGTTCGCGTTCATGTTTAAAGACAACACAATAACGCTTTTCACAATCAAGTAAATAGTCCAGATTTTCGTGCATTTTTTTTTTTTTTTTTGGAATTTTATGACCTGGTTACTGGACCTTTAGGTCAAATCTTATTTTATTTTCGAACACTGCACTATCACTTCATTTTTAAAGGATCAATCAGATAAAGCGATGTCGTCGGTATCCACTATTCCGTTTTTCTCTTTCCGAGTAAATGGATGCGCTTCGATTATTTTGTGGATATTTCTTGACGACTTGGCTTGTATGGACATTGACGATTCTGCTTATTAATATTGACCCTGGAAAAGTATTGGATACCGACACAGAGTACATTATATAAACGGGTATAGAGTATTCAGCTGACCTCTACGTCATGCGCCATCTGGTGGCTAACGACAAAACAACTTGCAATGTGCGTCTAATAGAGGTCAGTGGTCTATAGATACACCTGTATATATGTACATATGTACAGCGTACCCAGCTAGCTATAGCTATACATAATTACAGTTCCTTTTTGTTTCTTCACTTCTATTGTTTATTTGGTTAAAATGAAACACAAAATTGAATATTACAGTTTTATTAAATGTATAAACAATACAAACACCATACAATACAATGGATAATATTACAGAAATACAATGAAAAACTCACCTAATTAGTCTTATTTTGAGTACCACAAAACAGAAAACTATTATTCGTATGAATAAACCATGTTTTTTTTTTTAAATTAGAGGATATTATTGAAATATTTAAGGCAACAGTCAAATGTGGATATGAAAAACTTATTTGAAAACAAAAAAATAAAAGGAAATTTATATTGATTTGTGTATTTTCCTTCTCTTGCTGTAATATATTAAAGCCTGATTCTGAATTTCGTCAGCTGAATCAACATCTTTGTCTGTGCTGGTACCATTCAATAATTTATTGGTCCACTTACACCAATTGTGGGCAAAGAACCTGCTTGATAAATCAAATATAAAATCTATTAAGTCCTTTCTGTGGCAGCTGCACTGAATAAATTGTATATCTAAATGAATATACAATATGATTTTCATGTAGTTCTTTAAATTTTCTATTTGACTTTTAGTTCTGAGTATATGGTGCAAAATATCCTGGATCTCCGAAAAACATTTTGTTAAATTTTCGCTTGGGTAGCATAGGTATTTTTTACCTTTTATAAATTCCCTGTGTTGCAAGTACCTGTTTTTGGTTGGGTCATCTGTATACAAAGATACTTTGCAGTCATTGCAATTTCTGTAAATTTTTTTTGCTTTACGCAATATGTAACCAGTTACATATTCGAGCTGACCAATTATTCTGGGGTCCTTTTTTTAAAACTCATAATTAATAATTACATTATCATTTAAATCATTAAAATCAACTTCGCATTGCGCTTCTTCTTTCTTACTTAGCGAAAAAAATAAATTATCAAAAGATTCAAATTTGGAACAAAAATCTTCTTCACAATTAGACCCTGGAGAATAATTGCTGCTCATATTATTCACTAACAAAGAAGCAAATGCAGATTCAAACCCAGCACAGGTGGGCGAGTTATTTCTCACCCCATGACTGCGTATGCTCCCAAAAAAGTTTTCAAGAGGATCTTGGTTAAAATGTCTGCACCAAAATGATTTAATATTATATTCATTAAATAGCTTTTCTCTTAAAATGACCATATTTTCTACGGTTTTTATCCAATTAGTTATTGATGGTACAGTACCAGCACTCCCTTTTGATGTAATAAATGTCATTGATTTTAAAATAACTTTGGCTTGCACCCAAATCTCTTTGTGTTTGGAATTAGGTGTTACATTTCTTAACAAATCTTTCCCAGACCGGGCACCTGAGTTTTTCATACTTCCATTTAGGGAGTCAAATAAATTATCAATAAAGATAATAAAATCAGCAGTATCCATTGTTTCCTCTGGTAGAATACCATTCTCTGTAAAGTGACAACAAAAATATTAGTTAGGTACACACTTTGTAGAGTTTTGAAAATGAAAAAAAAACTTTATTTCATCAAAGTTATCCCAAACAGATGATGATCATTAAATGCATTGTGAGATTTGTTAGGTCCTAGTTAAAAAGATTTGCCTCCAGCACACCATAATTGCAACCAACATGATATGATGTTTGTAATAAAAAGGCAAATAATTTTGAAGTTACATTATTGACTTACCTGCTAAATATCCCATGGTTTTCCCTACAGTTTGGCTAAACAGTTGTGCAGCATATTTAACCTTCATTTTAGGCATTTTATCCTTATTGCAATGATTTTCTGTAAGGTTTTTTATTATTTTTAATCCTTTATATGTTGGATTATTTTGATGGAGTTGCAGAATATGCTCCCATTTCGCCACTTTATTAACACCATCTATAGAATATCGCAGATTTTTTGTAAGCAAATTATTTCTCATCCCTTTTAGGAGATGAGGGACATCGTACAGAGGAATAATTTGCTTTCCTTCAATTTCAAATACAGAATTATTATTAAAATTAATATTTCTTCTAGTATAATTTCTTCTTGTTTCCTCAATTAGATAATTTATGGCACTAGTATTCAATGTACCTTGATCACACACTGTGGCTAAAACAATAAAGCCAATGGAGTGGAGCTTCTTTATTATTTCTTTGATCTGTACTACCAAAGTCTCTTTTGGCGTACTCCCTGAGCAAAACGAGTAATAGATGGGCTGTTTATAATTTTTAATTACACCCCTAATCATAAAAACTAGCATGTGATTTGCTATTTTTCGTGATGATTGACCAGTGTGGTTTACAAAACCTGATACTCTATCTTTTTTAGGATTGTAGTCAAAATGTGGAGCAAGTGCCATCTCATCGAAAATTAAGGTACACAACCTATGGTCATGCTTCATTTTCTCCACTTTTCTTTTCAATTGATCAAAAATATTTCCATTTATCCCTGGTTTCAGAGAAGCCCTTGAAATCATTCTGCTTAATGTTACAGGAGATGGCAATACAAATATTTTGCTTAACCATCTATATGCTTTTGGTCCCATTTTATACATACTGAGGGCCATAATTTTCTCCTCTTTTGTGAATCGTCGTGCCATTTTAGGTTTACTTATTTGTCGAAACTGCATAACTGTAAAAATTGCAGCCAATGTTTTAAATTTCTTCAATGCCCTTTGAAATGAGGTATTTGTGGAAAGTTTCAGAGCTTTCTTCAATCTCATCTGGTATGAATTATTTTTGGCTTTCAACTTTTTAATTTGTTTTGCCAAGTGTTGTTCATTGCTGACCATTTTCTTAGTAGTGTCTGAAAACAAATGAATGAAATATTAACAAAAGCTTCAGCATAAGAAGAGACATTCTTGATTTCCACAAAGATAGAATACAGCCCTATTCTACACTTTTTATAGCAGTGAAAATTCCATAAAACATAAAGCAATATTTTATTGAATTCATTGATTAAACTGAATGGTACTCAAACCCATTTATTATAACAACACAATTTAGATAGTAACTTGAGTGAATATTAAGAAGATGATAAATAACTCAAAATAGAATATTAAATTCTTACTTCTTTTGCTACTAGCAGCTGCAGGTTGTGGATCAGGTGGTAGTTCTTGATACTGCGGAATTTCAGCAGCAGTGCTGCTGGTGCCCTGGTTTGTAACATCCATGAGAGGTGGTCTTCTAATTAGAGAAATTCCTGTAAATCAAGTTTTTTTTAAATACCTATTATTTAACTGACTTTATTTCTTTATTTACCACAAACATACCACAAACACAGAGCATCGCAGGTAAAATTTCCTAATGCACTAATGGGGCATACAGTTAATAATAATTGATTTTAATTATTGAAATACATATTATTTTTATTTAAACTTGTAATTTTTACCTGGTAAACAGAGTCGTGGTATAGCATCAACACTTAAAAATTTGCTTCTTGTGTGGTACTGAGCCTCAAAATGCAAATGACAAACACGGCGGCGTTTAAAAATTGTGTCATTATCCAAGGCCAGAATGGGTCCTCCAATATTGTATATCCAGGTTCTGAAGCGTTCAGGTTCCTTATTATGGTTAGGAAATTTGTGGAGAATTTCCTTTTCTGAACCTAAAAGAAGATAATATTTATCTAGACAAATGAATTAAATTAGAGTATCTGTTTGTAATACTAAAATAAGCTCTTTTGTGAGGGGTTTATATATGCCGTGAGTAGTTTTAACGTGAAGAAACATAGGCACTTTTTCATGCTTGAAGTTTTTAGGTTAGAATGAATTTTGAGGCTATGTTTTCCGGGCTTTCGTAATGTTTTGGACATTATAAACCGGATATATTGAAGGAAAGAGTTGGGGGGAGCCAGGTCAACGGAGCCCCGCTGCGCGGGGCTCCTACTTCTGGGTGGTTTATAAAAAAAATAACCACGAAGGGGATGGCGGGGTCTATTCGCTCGCTTCGCTCGCTCACACGACCCCGCCATCCCCTTCTAACCTAACCTGTCCGAGTCGGGGTGCCCCAAGTCCCGAGCTCGCTTCGCTCGCTCTTGCACTCAATAAAACACCAAAGTATAACGTTTTAGTATTAACCTCTATATTATTATACTCTTTGGTATTAACGAACGAAACGCGTCGCTACACGTTTCGTTCCACCTAATGTAAACACAAAAATTCGTTAATTTGTGTGTAAAAAAGTTAATGTAATTGCATAATACAACAATTATTGTGCACACTTATTACACACCAAATTAGTATATCGTATACAAAATTATATTTAAGTAAAACGTGACATAAATTGAATATAATACACCTCGAAGTCGTCAACGGAACTTGAAATGTCAACTTTGACATCTACCATGACAAAAATGGAGTGCTATTTTCCAATTTGTATGGAAACTTTAAACAAATTAATCTCGTAAACTGTGAACGTCCGAAACTTGAAAATTTGTAGAAAGCTTTCTATTTACGAGTGTTATCTACAAAAAAAATATGAACTTCGAAATCAATGGTCCATAATGGAATGTTTATCCAGGAAAATTCAAAATTTCTTACCACAATTCGGTACACAGCATATTTTTTCTGAAGACATTGTAGAAAATCGGATCCAATAAGCGTTGCCAGGGTCCACGGAAAAACGGTATGTACGTCGGAGTCCAGGAGAGAGCACGGGTAAACAGAACAGAATGAAGTCACAATAATCCAAAAAACATAGCCAGGTCGTAAATGAAATCCACAGTTAAAAATACCAAAACACATTCTATGGGTTCGATCATAGACTTCTATCTCAATGGGTTCGATCGACAAAACACCAAGAATGACAGTAAACAACAATGCCGGGAATGTCTGACAATGACGTTCCTTTACCAAACAGTTTATTAAGTCCCAATATTTCACTTGAATTGTAATTTGCAAACCATTTAATACATTTACGGTAAATCTGCAATAAAAAAAATTATATTAATTACAGCTCAGTCTTTTTGTTCGAGGAAAAGAAACAAAAAATATTACAATAAACAATGCCACTTTTCTTTGGCGTTACTTTTTAATGCTTGGAAAGAAACGCATCATTCTTTTGGTGTGGCTCAGTGTTGCTATAGAAATATTTCATAAAATTTTGTTTTCATTCTATTTAATTTCCTCTCTAATAAGTTTAAATACTTTAAATAATAATAAATCTTCAGACAATATTTCATGCTATTTTTAAATTTCAGTGTGTTTGAAAATGGTACAGATAGGCCATCTGTTGAGCAACGATGGAACTATAACCCGAAGCTTTTTGACATACTAACTAAAAATGTACTAAGTGAAATGACCCCAGTGTCTTAACACTCCCATACATTTATTTCGTCAATGACATTTCTATGCATTAAAATGTTTTGCCATATTGCAGTAGATGTCGCTGTTTTAAATTTTTATACTCGCTCATGTATATATACCTTTATATAGCTTAAATCAAATCCACGACAATACCGTTCCGTATTAAGCAGATTATTATTATGAATGTAATTACTTGAAAAGAAGATTTAAATATAAAAGAGTATTTGTGGTAGAATAACCGAATATTTTAGTAAAGAGATCTTTGTTTTACATAATTACGTTGTTATTTTCTACCTATTTGCTTATTCTTTTATTAAAAATATTGAGAATAGAAACGGTGTGCCGCCATATTTATGTCATGTGTCAACTGTCAATGTCATTCCGTTTCCGTGTGTGATCCGTGAATGTAGTACTACTTAGTAGACATGGGTCGTACTTGCAAAATCGAGTACCAGGGCTTCCAAGTGCGTCTACCTTCAGAAACCAGGTCCTAAAACTAGGGCTCGGGATACTTTCAAGTATTTTCTATCTGCATAGGAAATTGACCCGTAACTTCGTATAAGTAAGGAGTACAATCGCGTTTACAAATAAATACCTAGTTTTTACTTTTATTACCATCTAAGCCCTGTTGGAATAAAAAATACTTGCATGGGAAATTGAACCGTGACTTCTTATTAATAAGAAGCAAAATTGCGTTTACAAATAAATACTTGCAAAGACATACCCTTTAGAAATACTTGCATACGAAACTGTTCCGTAGATTCTTACAGATAAGGAGCATGATCGCATTTGCGAAAACCATCGCGGTTATGGACCTATTGAAGATCTGATTGGATTGGGTACCTACGTAGACGATGAAGTTTGTAAACACCGAGCGTCGAGCCCCGACGGAGCGAGTCCGAGTAGCCGTATAAAATACTTTGGAGCCTTGCAAGTATTTCGGGGCGGTACCTGGTGTACGTACTTGGAAGCAAATACCTGGTGTAAAAACCTGGTCGCGTAAATACGTACCTTCCCTACTACTTAGTCTGTGGTAAATGTGCTCCGTCTGTGTTTTTATGATTTTTTCAACAACTTTGCTTCATCCCCGGACCCCGACGACTTCGCTTGATACCTTGGACTTACGCCTGTTACCCTGGACCCTGATTTGCCTGACGATTTGTACACTATTAACCTGGATTATGGCCGCTTCCGAGAGAGGTTGTTGTGTGCCGCGGTGCGATAAAACTCGTAAGTAAATATTGATGAAGATCCATGATATTAAGTACAAAATACAGTTAGATATTATGGTACTTTATGTGTGCAAAGTTGAATTATAATAATAACTAAAATGACCGCTTGCAAATTTCACTAACCACCGTAGATGTGAGCATTCTCTTCTAATTAAATCATCTGTTTTTTAGGCAAAGATGGTACAGTTCTCCATTCATTCCCTAATCCTGACAAGGACATGGAGCGATATATTGAATGGACTCGAGCAGTTGGAATAAGTATATCGTCTTTGGATCCCCATTATGTGTTCAGAAACCGTCGAGTGTGCCATGCCCATTTTGAAACAAACTATTTGACATGGACTAGAAGACTGAGCCCTGATGCAGTTCCCACTTTATTCTTGCCAGGTAAGAATGTATATGTAATGTTATAATTGGGAGCTCTACTACCACTTCAGTACTCTAAAGCACCCTCACATGCATGAGCAGGTGCCATGAGTCACAGTCTGCTGATCAGCAAACAAAGTTCCGACAAATGACAAATCATGGTTAAGTTATTTCAAATACTTGAATAGCCTATTATTGCAGACCAGTAGCAAGCAGCAGCATCAGTGTTACAAGAAGCCATGCTTTGTGATTATCAACGTCCCAATAACTGTTATGAGAACTGAAGATCAGTGTCATTATTTAACCTTTGCAGTTGCATTAAATTGTTCCTTTTTTTCTGTCAATATTTGTTTCAATACACAACAGGCACATAGCAAGTATTGTTGGAACAACAATCTGGTTTCTAAAATATTTGACTTTATTTGTTGTGTCACTGTCCTCAACTTTAGGGTTTATGTGATTGAGTATTCTTAGATTGTTTTTAGGGAAATTTATAGTTTTGTATTTTTTTATTCTCTTACAGGATCTGAATTGGTTAGTGTTCCACTGATGGAAATAACAAATAGGAGTGATACTGCTTTATTGGATGCTGTATTGCCGTCCACTTCTACAGGTATTTATAATTTATGTAATGTAACATATTTTTATTTCTAATATTGGTATCTCCTTTACATTATTTTAACATACAGAAAAGGACCTGGGGACCCTTAGTATGGAAAACATACCCGCAGTGGACAAAAGGAGGATGTGGTTTCATTATGTTACATGTTGTATTGTATATGTAACATAATGAACCTACATCCTTATTCTATCATAGAACAAGTGATTAATCAAGGCACTATGTATAATGCCCCAGCAACATGCCTGCTCCTTTCTTAATTATATATTTAATGTTAATTTGTATTGTATTTATGTAGTTTATATTATTATGTCTAATTAGAATTTGAAAACTGAAGAATGTTTGTACACTAAATATATCTACTTTTGTGCAGTCCATCAAACTTGTGCGATAAGACCGCCCATTGTACACTTGTTTTTATAAATGTTTGTCCTGTTGTTATTATGAGGTGTACAATAAAAAATATAATAAAATAAATATTAAATAAATAAATATGATAGTATGTATATTGATTTAAAATTCATTATTTATCATAGATACATACTATACAGTGTTGTATTATGTTACAGGTGAACCTGCAGCTCAAGTAGAGGAACCAAAGTTAACAGTAAAAAAAACAAAATTGCCTAAGAAAATGCATATGTTTGACGAAAAAGAATTAATTAAGGCTGTTAATAAGCTGCAAAAAAGAAAGACAAGTATGCAACAAGATTAAAGAAGGCATTAAACTTGTCGGAAAACAAAACTTTTCAGAAAACAATAAAAAAAATTACTGCCTTGGCTGCAATGTTCACATTAATGCAGTTTCGTGAAACTGGGAAAAATAAAATGGGACGCAGATTTACAGAGCCTGAGAAAATAATGGCATTGAGCCTGTACAAAAGGAGCCCTAGGACTTACAGGTGGCTTCAAAAAATTTTTGTCTTGCCATCGGCTATGACTCTAAGCAGGTTAATAGCGCGAACAAATTTAAAACCTGGGATTAATGAAAAACTCTTTGACCAATTAAAAAAAAGAGTGGATAAGATGAAAGCAGATGACAAACTTTGTATATTATTATTTGACGAAATGTCCATTGCACCACATTTTGATTACAATCAAAGAAGAGACGAAATTTCAGGATTCGTAAATAATGGGGAGTCAAGACAAAACAAACTAGCTGACCATGCTCTTGTGTTCTTGATAAGAGGAGTTCAAAGAAATTATAAACAACCCATTTCCTACACATTTTGTTCAGGTAGCACAAACTCAGCTGAACTAGCAAAACAAATAAAAGTGGTGATAAGGGAACTGCATAGTGTAGGACTACATGTCCTAGCTACTGTATGTGACCAAGGTGCATCTAACGTCAGTGCGGTAAACTCTCTCATTCAGGAGACAAGAGCAAATTACTTAAGGGAAAATAAAGAGTTGCGAGGGAATATCTTTGCAGTAGACGATAAAGAGGTCATTCCTTTATACGACCCGCCTCATTTAATGAAGGGAATCAGGAACAATTTGATGAGCAAAAATTTAGTATGTTCCATAAATGGCTGTACAAAAGTGGCAAAATGGGACCACGGCTACGTGGTCCCATTTTGCCACTTTTGTTGATCATTTTTGACCATTTTGATCACTTTTGCCATTTTGCCAAATTATATGAAGAAGACCCAGCATATAAAGGGATACGACTTGTTAACAAACTATCTGATCGACATATTAATCCAGATAAATTTCAAAAAATGAAAGTAAAATATGCAACACAAGTTTTGAGCCAAAAAGTTGCAGTTACTATGGGATTTTTAGCAGGTAATTAAATTTTGAAACATTCCATAAACGCTCAGAGCTCAGTTATGCTGTAATGCTAAATTTAAATTATATTTTTTGTTTTTCAGAAAGGAACATACTCCCATCTGAATGTACACAGACTGCTGATGTCATCCTTTTTTTTGATGAATTGTTCGATTCTATAAATGGGAGTTATGATAATTCGAAGAAAAGGTCTGGAAAATTTTTACTGACACAAGTAACACCAAAATCAGACCATGGCACCGTTTGGTCGAAAGCTAAACTAGTGTTAAGCTCAATGAAATTCGTAAATAATGATGGTAAAACACAGGACAAGCAGGTCACAGTTCCAACAATAATTAATTGGTTACATACTATAAATAATGTGGAGTACCTCATAGAAATACTTTTTAAAAAATACAACATTAAATCTGTGTGGATGAGGCATTTCAATCAGGACCCTCTTGAGAATCTTTTTGGGTCGATTCGAAGCCATGGGTGCAGAAACACTAACCCTACTGTAGCTGGCTTCGAATCGTCCTTCGCAGCATTATTAATAAACAACTTAAGTGGCCAGCACTCACCTGGTTCCAACTGTGAGGAAGATAGTTGCCAATCAATTTTTAAATCAATGGAATCGTTATTTAGAAATGCTGAGAGGCAATCTATGCCCATGCCCACAGTTTTCCAGAATCTTTGAGAGACACGGTAAAAGGCTAATTGGGCGAAGATCTTTCACGCTGGCGGGATTAGACACCTTGGGGATGGGCCTAACTATAGCCAGTTTCCATAGATCCGGAAAAGAGGACGAAGCTATGGATCTGTTGATGATGGCCGTTATAGCTGCAAGGGTACGAGGAAGAGTCATCATCAGCATCTCCAGAGAGACACGGTCAGAACCTTGAGCATTGGACTTAAGACTATGTAAAAGCCTCAGCACCATTTCCCCCTGGACCGGCTCAAGCTGGAAATGAGTATCACTGAATCTGTGGTGTTCAAAGTAAGTCAAATCTGCTTTACTAACCCTACCACTACCAGGCACATCCAAAAAGTGGTCATTAATTTTTTCAGGATTGTTACAAAAGTGTGGTAGACTGTGCTCTGTTTTTTTTGAGATAGCTATGGAAGATTTTATGTGGCTCCATAGCTTCTTAGGCTGTTTAATGTTTTTATTTATATATGTTTTAAAGTATGCACACTTTTCACTATGAAAAGCGGCCCTAACCAAGTATTTAAGTTCCTTGTATGAGTTTACATGATGTTCAGATTTAGTGATTTTAGACTTAACATGGCATTTGTCACGCAACTTCATCATTTCCTTGACAGTATAAGTTATCCAAGGGTATGACTTTTCTTTAATTAATACTTTTTTAAGGGGTGCATGTAAGTCGAAGAGATTCAAAATATACTCATTAAAAGTTGCTACCATAGAGTTCACATCCTCCAAACCCTCAATGTACTCCCAGTCCATTTTATTCAAATCCTCATTAAATTTGTCCAACAGTACGTCTTTGAGTGGCCTATAGGTAATCCAGTGTGGAGAAGGTTTCTCTAATTTAAAATTTAGTTCAACAGAAATCACTGCATGTTGGCCAAGCTCAGGTATGTGTAATACAGAGACCCCACACACACGGGCATCAGTACACACAACATCAATGAGTGTCTCACTATGGTCCGTAAAATGTGTAGGCCCAGTAACAATTTGCTTTAGCTTGGAACATAGTAAAAAGTTGTTAAGTAATTTTGTTTTATTTTCCAGCTGGTTTAACATGTTAATGTTGAAGTCACCAAGCAAGATAACCTTATCAGCGCTAGCAAAAGAGGAAAGGGAGTCCGTGATTGCATCCAGGAAGATATTCACATCAAGCCACGGTGGCCTGTATGCAGTACCGACGATAACTGAAAGCGAGTTAATGTTAAGCCTGAGCCACATTTGCTCGACCTGCAGCGCCGGCGGGTGCGGCACGGCGCGCACGCGCACCCCGCGGCGCAGGTAGAAGCCCACGCCACCCCCGCGCCCGCGCACGGTGTGCGGGCGCGGCACGTGCCGCAGCCGGTAGCCCGGCACTGTCGGCGCGCGACCCTCCTCTCCCTGCCTGAGCCAGGTCTCATTTATCGCCATGATGTCTACCGAGAGGTTCTCCATAGCAACAAGGAACTCCTCATGGCGCGAACCAAGTGACCCTGCATTAAACAATCCAACTTTTAGATTTCTTGTCTTATTCATTTTTAAAAATAATGTAGTACACAGTAATCAAATGTTGATTGCAGATTATATGAGAAGTGTCATGCAGTGTAGAGTTCAGCATAATAACAAGAGGAGTAAATATTCTGAAGGACATAGTATTATGTGTAATTTGTAATAATATAAAGTGAAGTATAGTGAAAATTTGAGATATTTGCATAGATAACCAAATAAATAAAATCCGTAAAAATAAATATATCTTTGTAAATATAGTAGACATGAAAATATGTAATTGAAGAATGAAGTATATGAAATGCACATAGACAACAAAAATTGATTGAGCAGCTGGGCCACCACCAGAAGTAACCAAAGTATACCGAGACATGAAAATAACCGGCCTCGCACAAGACAAACTTAAACAATTAATCAGAAGCAAAACAGACATAAAAAGATAAAGTTTTATAATAACATTGACCAAATTAAGGTGCCTGGCAGGAAACACATTATTAATCTTCCTTTTCAGTCGACACCTCCGAACCAAAAACACGCGCAAAGTCTTCCTGTGAGCGGATGCAGTAAGTCGGCTTGCCATCACCCTGCTTAGCCAGAATGCGGCCGAACTTCGTCCACGTATACCTCCATCCGAGACGGCTGCCAGCCTCACGTACCCGGTAAAACAAATGTTTATTTGTTTTAGTGAGTCTCTCGTTCAGAAAGAAGCGACGCGAAGGTGCGGGGAGTCCAAGATCCTCGGTGGTGGCACCACGCCGCACGCGCGCGCTCTGCAGCAGGTCGTCGCGCAATGTGCGCCGCGTCAGGCGCACCACGATGCGCCGCCCGCGCGCAGCCGCTTCTCCCACGGGGCTCCTTCCGCCAGCCGAACTCGCACCGCCCGCAGGGATCTTCCGCACCTCTCGCTCAGCTCGCAGGCCCACCCGTTGCGCGAAAACCATGTCCCGTTGGTCGAGAGCCACCCCAAGCTTTGCCGCCACCAGTCCGACGGTGTGCATCACGTTCTCGCCAGGAATCTCCGGGATGTTGGCAATCTCCAGGTCAGAGCCAAGCAAATCCTGCTCGCAGTCGTTGAGGTCAAGCTGCAACTGCATCACTATCTGTTCGAGCCGGGTTACTTTGCTGTCTGGTACTACAGCACTTTGCCTGCTTTCAAGAGCATCAATTCTGGCCTCCAGGCCGTCAACCCGTTCGGTGCAGACTCCCACCGACAAATGCAGGCCTGCCATCTCCCGACGAAATTCCCGCATTTCATCCCGAACCTCCCGCAACTCAGATCGGAAGAGTCTTATTTCCTCCCTGAGTGTCAGTTGCGTATCCGGCGAGGGTTCTCCATCAGTACCATGTTCGCTTCCTGCACGAGAAAGTACCTTAGCCACCGCAACGGGGGGCCTGGTCAGGGAGCCCTGAACTTGAACTACCGCGTCAGGTGACCTGATCATAGCGCCCTGGAGTGGTGCTGCCGCAACAGGAGGTACTGCTACTGCCGACGCTGCCGCAACAAGGGCTGCCGACGCTGCTGCCGCAATAACAGGGGGACCACTGCCCAGGTCTTTGACGGGTGTGGCGCTATTGTCCCCCCTGGGCAACTTCCTTTTGCACTCTGGACACAGCCAATCCCTACTCAGTTGCGTTGGATCGGGCAACAACAGACATGCAAGGTGATACCGATTGTGGCATGAAAAGTTGCTACACGTGGCTCCCCCTTTCGTAGACAGAAACTTCCCGCAGGCTGCACACTTAACTATGATGGTACGGCTAGGAGCAGCTAGATGGCGCACACTTCTTATGCCTCTTGGCGGCGCTAGATAGCGTCTGCTGCACAAAAATTATCGATCCAAATGTGCAGATCTGTGGTGTTGTTATCAACACCTGTCAAAAGTAATACAATTGACACTTTTTGCAGGTACCGGTAACACAAAAAAACTTCCAAATCACTACTAAGTCTAAAAAGTAACAAATAAGGTCAACTGTTTTTACGGTTTTGCACCACCGAACTATTGTATAATCGCCTTGCCAACTATCACACACGTAAGTAACACTACTGTGCTAAAGTAAACACGGAATTTACGCGGAATTATTGAGTGTTTTATTTTATAGTAGTGTAGAGACGAACAGCTGATGTGTACCGTAAACCGTCCGTGACGTCACTCAGAGACACAAAATACAAGATTTAATCACATATTACCTTAAAAACAAATCTATAACTGGAAACATAAAAACAACTTTAAAAACTTTGATTTATGTAGATCTTGATTTTAAATTATTTGATTGTGAAAACCACAAGTCGCAAACAATTGAGTATATGTTGGAGCTGTGCTGCAAATTTTTCATTTGTAACTGGTGCCGAGATATTAATAAAATCATTAATGGCACCAGATTAACTGTAGACAAAAATGACATGATGAAAATGTATGCTTTTAATTATTACAATAAAAGAAAACATTATAAAAAGGCAGTCAACCGCTAAACTGTTGTTTGATTTACCTCCCTGAATTCCATTCTCTCTATCAAAGAGAGAATTTTTTTAACTTAACCTTTTTTATTCCTCAAAGTAATTTCCAAAAGTTAAAATCAATTTATAAAGATTTGGCTTTTGGAAATTACTTTGAGGAATAGGCAATGAACATAATATGAATAAGGACCCACCCGACCAATTTACTACACGGGTGTCGTATACCGATAGATGTCGCTAGTATCATAATTCTAAGTGATGACTCTATGTCCGTATATATAATGTACTCTGTGCGGAATAGATATAGCACCGTGGGTTATATCCAGGCTGTACAATCTTAGAACATTTTACCATGCAACTAGGAGAAAATGATGATACCAAATTGAAAGAGTACTGTAATCTACTAACAGGTCCTTGTCTTATTGCCTTTTTAATTTTGACGTATTATAAAATCAAGTACTTCTTGTTTGTATAAGCAGATGTCGCTTGCTGCCATTAACCGACTAAATTAAAAATAGCTTTCAATATGTTTCTACGAATATGTTAGATTTTATAGTCTGTGACAAGTAGGCAGCCCGCCCTTATCCATGATATATTATCTGTGTGAAGTGACTCTGTCGGAATAAACATATAAAAATGTGGCTCCGTTATAAGAATTTGTATTTATAGAAAATAAACCCATCAATATATAAGAAGTCGTCTATTATTAAAAGGTTATGGGCCCAGGAAACGTTTTGCCGCAATTGTCTGCGGAAAACTTCAATAACTGGAAATTCAGAGTAAGATGCTTATTGGAAGAAAAACAATTGTTGAGCACGTTGGACGCGGACGACCAAAATGTCGACAAGAAAAGTGACTCGCAAGCCAAATCACTCATTGTACAATGCATCACCGACAAACACTTGGATCTGATAAAAGATGCATCAACAACAAAAGAAATGTTTGCCACGTTGTGCTCTATTTTTGAGCGAAAATCCATGGTAAGTCGAATACACCTAAGGAAAAAGTTGTTAACCCTAAAATTACAAAGTAATGAGAAATTGGAGGAGTATTTTTTGAAAATTGAGTCTATCATTAGAGAACTTGAAAACACAGACAAAAAACTTGATGAGGAAGAAAAAATTACTTACCTTTTGTTAGGACTCACTGAAAATTATAATACCGTGGTAACCGCACTGGAAACAATGAACGAGAAGTTGTCACTAGATTTTGTTAAAGCGAGATTGCTGGATGAAGAACTAAAGAACACAAAACCAAATGAGCAAACTGATGGCATAGCATTCAAGTCTAATACAATAATATGTTATAAATGTAAAAAAGAAGGACACAAGAGCTACGAATGTCATTTAAATAGTGGAAGAACAATGAATAGAAATTACAGAGGAAGAGGTTATAGAGGACGTAGCCGAGGCAGAGTGTACCATCAGAGACAAAGTCATGCTGTAACTGCAGAGACGGATCAACGGGAATTTTCCTTTCTATCGAGTACTGACAATCATTGTAATTTATTCGGAGGAAATGATCAGAATATAGAGTGGATTATAGATTCTGGATGTACGGAACATCTTATTCAAGCTAAATATGAAAAATACATGAACGGAATTGTTACACTACAACAAGAAATAAAGATTTTTATTGCAAATGGAGATTATGTGACAGCCAAGAAGCAAGGAACAATAAAATTGATGTGTAATGGACATAAGTTAACTTTGAGGGCTCTTATAATAGATAATTTATCTTTTAACCTTATCTCAGTTAAAAAGATAGTGCAAAATAATTGTAATGTTCAGTTTATTCAACATGAAGTTAAAATTCGCAAAAATAATTCAAAAGATTGTATTACAGGGTATTGTAAAGGAAAACTATTTATCTTAAAAGCATCTTTATTTTCAGAACATAATTTGTGTGGTCTTAGTTCAGATTCTTTATGGCACAATAGATTAGGACATGTTAACAGGTACAGTCTAAAACTTATGCAACTTCCTGTCTCTAAGAAGCAATGTGGACCATGTATGATTGGTAAGTCAACTCGTCAGCCATTTCCGCACAATCCGAAGAGGAGGTCATCCTGTATTGGTGAACTTCTTCATACTGATGTAGCCGGACCTGCAAACATAAAAGGAATTAATGAAGAACTATACTATCAGGTAATTGTTGATGATTATTCACATTTTGTAGTAGTTTATTTACTCAAAAGTAAAGATGAAGCAACTCACAACTTAATTAATTATATAAAAAATATTGAGAATCAGCAAAACACTAAAGTGAAACGAATTAGATGTGACAATGGCGGGGAATTTAAAAATAAAATGATAGAATCCTTTTGTATGGAGAAAGGAATAAACATTGAATATACTCACCCCTATTCACCCCAACAAAATGGAGTTTCTGAAAGAATGAATAGGACTTTGTATAATAAAGCAAGAACACAGATGTTAGAAACAAATCTTCCAAAATACTTATGGGGAGAGGCCATAGTAGCTTCAGCATATCAATTAAATAGATGTCCCTCATCAGCCATTAATTTCCAGATACCAGCAGAAGTGATGTTTGGTTCAAAGTCAAAGTCAAAGTCAAAACATTTATTTCAAATAGGCCCATGTATGGCACTTTTGAACGTCAAAATTTACAGAATAATATAATTGATTCTAGTCGCCCCTTCCAAAAGGTAGTTTTCGTATGGAGAAGAATGGGCAAGAAACTCCACCGTTACTCTTTTAAAATGTTTTACAATAGTTTGTATTAGTACGTACATTAGTTAAATAATTATATGTGAAGACGATGCACCTAGAATAAAATTACTATACCACAATAGGTAAAAAGAATTAAAAATGAAGCAACGACAGATAATTTAATTATATGATAGATACATGGTGCTCACATATTTACAAACAGTAAAAGTAGACGATTTTTCTAATGTTTTTTAAAATTAATAAGTCGGTGTGTGAGGAAGTAATCACAGAATGTAAAATCAATGTCATATAATACAAAATTATAAATTTAACGTTTAAATTAGCAACCTGTTTGATTTTGTCTTGATTCTAAATTGTCCTATGGAGCAGGACCAGCATGTTTCCAAGCACTCTTATCTTGGATATAATCCTCTAATTTGTAATATGCTTGTTTACAAAGTGTACTTTTAATCTGAGTTTTAAATTTTCTTTCATTTAATTGCAATATGTCACAAGGTATTTTGTTGTAACATTTAACACAGTACCCCATAAAAGATGTATGTACTTTAGATAATCTGAAAAATGGTTGATGTAGTTTATCTTTATTTCTAGTATTAAAATTATGTCTATCACTTATTTTATTAAAAAGATGTGGATTTTTCCTTACATACATAATATTTTCATAAATGAATTGGCAAGGTACCGTCATAATATTAATCCTTTTAAATAGTTTCCTGAGAGATTCGCGGCGACGTAGATTATAAATGGCTCTGACAGCTCTCTTTTGTAAAATAAAGATGGATTCAATGTCAGCAGCCCGACCCCACAGTAAAATGCCATACGACATAATGCTGTGGAAGTAGCTAAAATAGACCAATCGCGCGGTTTCTACATCTGTTAACTGTCTTATCTTTCTAACAGCATAAGCGGCCGAGCTTAGCCGCCCCGCAAGAGATGTTATATGAGGTCCCCATTGTAATTTCTCGTCTAGCGTGATTCCTAGGAAAACCGTTTGATTAATAAATTCCAGTTTTTCCCCATTCAATATGATGTCACATTCGCTACTTCTAACATTAGGTAATTTAAATCTAATGCATTTGGTTTTTGTTTTATTTAGTACCAAATTGTTTACCGTAAACCAATCTTGGACTTGTAGAATAGAGCTATTAACGTCTTCAAGATTTTGTGACCGTCGGTTTATTTTAAAGATTAATGATGTGTCATCTGCAAATAACACCATCTTCGGTTGATTTTGAAATAATTGGGGTAAATCATTAATGTAAACTAAAAAGAGGAATGGACCCAATATCGAACCTTGGGGAACGCCCATTGCCATTTCAGACCCTAATGAGTTTACGCCGTTTACCTGAACTTTAACCTTTCTATCTTTCAGGTATGATCTAAGTAAATCAAGAGCTGCATTCCTAATCCCATAGTGCTCTAGTTTCAGCAGAAGTGTCTCATGGTCTACACAATCGAACGCCTTCGAGAGGTCGCAAAAGATTCCAATGGCATCTTGTGCTTCTTCCCAGGCATTAAAAATGTTCTTTATTAGAGTGACACCGGCGTCAGTGGTACAACGCCCTTTGGTGAAACCGTACTGTTGTTCATGAAAGATGGAATTTTTATTAAAGTGAGGTAACATTTGATTGAGCATCAACTTTTCAAACACCTTACTGAGCACTGGTAGAATTGATACAGGCCTATAATTGTTGGGTTCTTTACTATCACCAGATTTGAACAATGGAACTACTTTACTGTGTTTCATGAGATCCGGAAAGACTCCTTGGTCTATACTGGTGTTAAATATGTAAGCTAAATAGGGCGCAATGGTTTCGATTATAGATCTACAGACTTTTACAGACATTCCCCAGAGATCTTCTGTTGATTTAATTTTAAGATCTTTAAAAGCTTTTATAACAGCCTGGGGGTTTGTATGCTGAAACCTAAACTCCAAAGGGCAAGCCTTCACATTCTGTCTAAGTAAGGCAGCAGAAAGCGCGGGTGAGGAATTTAAAGCTTGAGTAGTTTTAAGGGGAATATTAGCAAAAAAGGATTCAAATTCTTGAGCTATTTCTATATCTGAGTTAATGGGGCCATGTGCAGTCTCTAAATTAAATTCAGTATTTCGCTGTTTTTTCCTACCTGTTTCATTATTTATTATTTGCCAGGTAGTTTTTATTTTATCATCAGCTGATTTTATTTTATTGCTAATATAAAGAGCTTTGGCTATTTTGCACACTGGTGTTCTTGTATTTGGTGTTCTTTAGACTTGAGTAGACTGCGTGTTTTTGGAAGCAAAGCATGGGCTGTTCAACTACCGAGAGGAAACAAATTTGATAAGAGAGCTCATGAAATGAGAATGGTAGGATATGCACCCAATGGCTATCGACTGTGGAATCCAAAAGAAAACAAAATTGAAATATCAAGAGATGTAAGATTTGATGAGGAAGATATCAAGTACAAACTCATAAATGAAGAAACAAAGAAGGAACACATATATACTTATGATAATGAAAAAGAAAATGACATTATAGGATGCAATACAAATAAAGATATTGAAAAAGATTTGAATACTAGATGTGACACAATTGGACAAAAAGATAGATTTGACAAAAACCAACAAAGAGATAATACTGAAAGTAATTCACAGGCAAGACCGCAAAGAACAACTAGAAGACCAAACTATTTAGAAGACTATGAAACTGACTATGATAATAATAACGAAACTTACTATGTAAGTACTGAATCTAACATAGCATACTGTTTAAATACCTATATAGACACTGAACCAATTACCTACAATGAAGCGATTAAAAATTCAGAATGGATAGAAGCAATAGAAAAAGAACTAGATTCTCACAAAAAACTGCAAACATGGGAAACCTCTATATTACCATGTGACTGTACCTGAATTACCCTAGGCTGATAAAATTTTCGTTTTTCCTAATTATGCTAATATTAGTGGTTAGGTCGGTTCCCCCCCTTAGGGGAAGGGCCGCACTCCACCCCGTACGGCCCTGTAGAGCTCGTCTCCAGACTGGTCACTCTCCCACCGATATAAGAAATGAATTCCTAAATAAGAAGAACTCCGATACCTTGTCCCATTAATAAGGCAAGGAAAGGATTGAAGGAGATTGTAAATAAGACAGGAATTCATAGTTATGAAAATACATTGGATGTGATTTTAGAAAGCTATTAAATAATAGAGGGATGCAAAGTATGTCGTTATATTAATATAAACTTGTGAGTAACCTTTACGTTAGCGTAACAGGTATTTGGTCAGTCATTACTCACACGATACCTCACATCTGCACTCGGAATGCTCAGAGCAACACTTCCATAAGTGACGCATTGCGTCGGCATCATGCTCTTTTGGAGACATGGTCCCTAGCAGTTCTTTCGAACTGATAAACGTGACGCAGCGGCTTTCCCTGCGGCAACGTGTGACCGTCCTTGTCTACAACGGGCGGCTAGTTCCAGCGGCATGCGTCGGCATCATGCTCTTAAGGAGACATGGTCCCTATCAGTCCTTGGACTGAATATAAGATAGATGTGTTCACCCAATCCCCTGGAAGGTCGCCCTTTGCACAACAAGCACATCTGCAAGGCACGCGTTCATGTCAGTCTGACCGAATTATTGGTCTGAGATATGGAATACAACATTCAAGAATTACTACCTAATAGAGTTGAGAATCGAAACTCAAGAATCATTAATTAATAGAGTTGTGGATTAACTCTCCTGAACATCTATAGACAGTTCCCAAAGCGCCCTCCCTTCACCACTTCCTAGTGTTTGAGCTGGGGAGAAGAAGTGGCGCAACAAACTCCCCAGCAACACGTCTCTGTCTGTTTAGTTACAAGAACTTCAAATATATTACCAGCCTTGGATAATTATTATAATGAAAGACTCACCCAGTCGCACCAACATACACACACACACACACATATTACATTAATTACTAAATTAGTCTAATCTGGGCCTTAACCCAACTATATGTAACTTAATAACTAATACGCGTTATCTCGCGACAGCCCACTCGGACATGGCCTCTTGGTATTCACCAAGTCTACCAATTTAACTAGCCTAGATTCGGAGCTCCGCACCCTATCGTGGTCTAAACCCGATTCCCCCCAATCCTTCAAAATTCCTAAAATCACCACGTTCATCTCAGCCCCTTTTCCCACAGTTTCGCAGAATAGTTTAATGGCTGTTTTTGTACAAATTCTCAATTGTTTAAAAGGGTCCGTTTGAATTGCCTGAATAGATTGGGTCTCCGGGACACGTATGATTAGCAGATGTGGCTTTAACAATGTCCGCTGCGTTGAGTCCAGGGACTGCCAACCTTTGAGAAGGTATAGCCAAGAGTTACAATTTATATATATTTTATTATAAAACATTCAATTATGTCTTAGCACAAAATCGATTAGAGTAGCTATGATTCTAGCTAGCCGCTAGAATAATAAAATAATTAATCTAATAATATAACTACAGTTATTGGATATTAAATAGTAGCATTAATGGCTTATCAATTTATTATGCCTTTTGAAAGTTTGTTTGAATCTGACTCATAAGTTGTTGTTTTAAATATCAAGTATGACTCTAGATTTCTATTTGTTAATTGATTTCCATTCCTTACTTTTTATTATATCCATGCAAGACTACGCTTGCTCGCACTTTGAGAACCGCGTGTTGTTTATCTCTGCCTTGGTCTCAGTTCTTAGAATTAGCAGGGTTGTTACCCATAAAGTATAAATGAATAGGTTTCTAAGAGGTTCAATATCTTTTTCAATTTTAAAGTAAAAGGATATTTTGTTATTAATTAGGGTAACGTGTCAAACTGTCAGACCATAAAATATAGATTTAATGTGTTTCTGAGAAGCCCGAACCATGTGCCGATTTTAAAATAAATATAATATTTTGTTATTAAATAGGAGCAAATGGCAGACAATCACAACCAGATGGACATAAAGCTATTGACACTAGGTGGATTTTTAAGAAAAAGTCAGATGGAACAAAGAAAGCCAGATTAGTAGCTAAAGGCTATCAAGAAAATAATACCTATGATGTTTATGCACCAGTTGCAAGAATGTCTACTGTGAGCATTGATATATAAAAACCCAAGATGCACACTCAACGTCTAAAAAACGCTTCTCCAAAAAATGAGCGCAACATTCTAAATTGTGCGCTCATTTCAAATAGTCTCGCGTCGCTCGCGTCTGGAAGCAGTCGTTAAAAATGCCGAAGTGTTCTGTGAGAAATTGTAAAAATATTACGTCAAGAAGGTTAAAAAAGGATGGGATATCGTATTTTCGGTAAGTAAAAAACTTATTGACTAGTTTTTGTTGTTTTTATGACCGATTATAACAAGCAATGTGTGATTTTGATTTATTTTTCTAAAAACTTCATTCAACGCTCAACGTAAAATACGGCTAACTTCAATGGTTGCTTGGTCAGTGTTAGAACAACGCATTACAGTCTCCTTTTTATTTTAGTCGCATTATAAAAATGACCCTGTTCTAATAAGTGGAGTCGATTTTTTTTTTGTTTGTGTTTCTTTTTATTTATAAATTTATGTACTTTTGAACCTTTTTTGTATGTAGTTTCTGAAAAATATATATATTTACGTAACATAACGTGTAGGTCAGGAGGTAGCCAATTTAACATTTTTATAATGTTCGTAAATATTATGATGTATAACGATTCATTTATGGACCAACTTATGAGTTCGCGACATGCGGCATGCTAAGGATAGACTGAAGTGTCGCGTAGTCTGTAGTCTGTAAGTGTCACATTAGAAACTTCATGGAAACTTCTAATTTTTATATTTTAGTTTTCCTCGTGACCCAATACGATGTGGAGAATGGACATCAATCGTCAGCCAACAAAGGCGAGAAGATTTTTTAAAGTCGAATAATGCAAGCGTCGTTTGTTCCGAGCATTTTTGGATGAAGATATGTATGTCACTTTAAAAGGCATAAAACGTCTTCGTAAAACGGCTGTTCTTTATATTTGAATAAACAATTTTAACAGTTATTATTTGTTTTTTGATATACCCATAGGCTACCCAAAAACATATTTATGCAGAAATAAAAGTATATTTATGTGTTTAAAACACAATTTTACAAACTCTTAAAATACTAACTAATAACGTAAGATGAAAAAAAAAAAAAGTCATGTTCGACTCCACTCAATACCTTGTCCTACCGACCACGGTCGGTCGTAAAATTTTATTGCTTTGAGTACCTGCGTTGTAATAACAACTTTAAACAATTGGCGTAAGGTTGAACTTGCAATAATATATGCTTGTAGCTTATAGAAAGAGACAGAAATAGAGTTTCGAGACACTTTCGAGCGTTACTTTTATTCGAGACTGTGCATCTTGGGTTTTTATATATCAATGACTGTGAGACTGTTAATAAGTATATCACTACAAGAAAATAAACCAATAAGACAGATGGATATACCTACAGCCTTTCTTAATGGAAATTTGGAAAAAGAAATATTTATAAAATACCCAGAAGGAGTTAAAGAAGAAAAAGGAAAAGTATTAAAATTGAGAAAAGCACTTTACGGATTAAAAGACGCGCCACGATGTTGGAATGAAAGAGTACACAATTTTTTTATTGAAAATAATTTTGAGCAATCAAAGTATGATGTTTGTCTATACTTTAAGCCTGGAACTTGGGCACTAATTTTTGTTGACGATTTCCTATTGATGGGCAACTTTGAAGAAATAAAAGAAAAACTACAGATGGTATTCAAAGCAAAGGATTTAGGAGACATAAAAGAATATTTAGGAATGGAAATACACAAAAGCAGAGATACTGTATGCATAAAACAAGAAAAACTGATAAGAAAAATATTGAAGAAATTCGGAATGGAAGATAGCAAATTAGTAAAAACACCTATGGAGAAAGAACCCATAACTACAGAAGAGGAAGAAATAGTAAATGTACCCTACAGGGAATTAATAGGAAGCCTTACCTACCTTTCAGTTACAAGTAGACCTGATATTACTTACGCCACTTCTTTCTTGAGTAGATACCTGGATAAGCCCACATCACAGCATTGGAAAGCAGCAAAGAGGATCTTAAGGTACTTAAAAAGCACTATTAATAAGGGACTTACCTACTTTAGAACTGACAAACCGATACAGCTGATAACATATACAGATGCAGACTGGGGAAGTGATAAAACTGACCGCAAAAGTGTAAGTGGATCTGCAACTTATTTTGGTAAAAATTTAATATCTTGGTCATCAAAGAAACAATGTACTGTCTCTTTATCGTCTGCAGAGGCAGAGTACATAGCAGCAGCTTCAGCCACAACAGAGCTCATCTATCTCAAAGGTATCTTGAATAATTTTTACAGTCATCATTTTGAAACTTTTCTTTTAATAGACAATCAGAGTGCCATAAAAATAATAACTAACAGGGAAAATGGAAAAAGAACTAAACACATTGACATTAAATATCACTTTATTAAAGATGCAGTTAGGATCCATAAAATTAATATTACATATGTACCAACTGAACAAAATGTATCAGATATATTTACAAAACCGCTATGTGAGATTAAGCATAACTATTTTTCATCTAAACTGAATATTGTTTAACAATATAATTTAAAATTGTAAACTTAAACCTATTATAGTAAAAATATCAGAATTTTTGGTTGGTGTTATGCAACATAAAAGCATGTAATAGTTTTAAGTAATACATAATTTGTAATAGTAATAGTTTGCAATGTTACAAATATGATTTTAACATTGAAGGGGGGTGTTAGATTTTATAGTCTGTGACAAGTAGGCAGCCCGCCCTTATCCACGTAGACAGAGACTCTGTCTACGCTTATCCATGATATATTATCTGTGTGAAGTGACTCTGTCGGAATAAAGATATAAAAATGTGGCTCCGTTATAAGAATTTGTATTTATAGAAAATAAACCCATCAATATATAAGATAAGAAGTCGTCTATTATTAAAACAATACACTACAGGTTCACTGACCAAGTGACTATTATAATTTTGTATCATTAAACTCCATCACGGGAATGCCAAATGTTACCATTAATAAAATAAATACTCTTATAGTCGAATTAAATAAACTACCAAACTTTCAAAGGAAGTAAGAAATACGCGGAATTTATTAATTAAAATCATAAAATATGTTTTTAGCAAATAAATCATTACTATTGGCATAAATTTAAATGCAAATGATATTCTTGAACCTGTAATAAGCATTTAACTACTTTCGTATCGTAGTAGTTATTTTGTACTTTTTACTTGCAGCAATGAAGCAACTTGAAGCAAGAGCAACCTGTCAAACAGTCAATGGCATTCCGTCTGTCATTAGCGCCGGTCGTTTTTGTTGATAAATTCAACAACTTACAACCTTCTGCTTCTCCGAATCTCCGTAATTTACCGAGTTGAGCCCCTGCTCCTCGGGTTTACGTCGAGTGTTTTCATCAATCTAGTGCTTCTCCGTGAAGTTGAGCCCTGCTCCTCCGATTAGCGTTGAGTGTTTTCACTAGTATTGTTCGAGACAGAGACTCTTTTAAGACTTTAAAGTGCTCCTGAGTGATTTTACCATGTCTAGTAAACGTTGTTGTGTGCCTCAGTGTGTGGAAATTGAAGGTACGTAACCAAACGGTTACGTACCGGACACTAAAACAGTACCCATAAAGATAGTAATAGTTAAGACTACTACCTGTATAGGTACTGTTTTGGTGTCCGGTGGTAACGAATATTGTCTGTATGTATACTGTCGTACAGAAACATAATAGTAATACCTAGAATATCGATTATGAAATAATTAATATCTTAATACCGAATATTTAGTTTAAGATGTAAAAAGTGTGTCTGGATACTTTCCAAATGCCTTTTTTACACCTAAAATGGTTACAACATCAAAGTCAGTGTTATAATTACAATTCATTATTGATATTTTAGGTACTTAGTTATCCACATTTCTTATTTCCATTCAGTAATATTGCCAAATTAATCAAAACAGCAAAATATATGAGATCTATTTGCGATGTTGCCAACTTTCAGAATGAACGCTCTTAAGATAAAATTACGTTTATTGAAAAATTATTTAACAATAAATTAATGTGATACTATGTCATAGGTTACAAGTTTGTCTTCTGTAATGTAACATTCACCTAAGTACCCATAATTAACTAATTTAATTGTATTCAATGTGCAATATATTCAATAAAAAATGTGTTTTTTGCAGATTCGCAGAGAGTTCTTCATTGGTTTCCAAACCCTGAAAAAGACATTGCTCGTTTTCGAGCATGGGTCCATGCTATTGGTGGAGAAATTTTGAGTCTGAGTAATGAAAATATTTACAAGCTTCGTCGAGTATGTCATGCTCATTTTGAAGAGAAATATTGTTGCCGTAACAACAGAATTTCTAACATTGCGATACCAACATTACTAATGCCAGGTAGGTGCACTATGTAGCAGAATGTATGTATATAGTATGTTCCATTTATTTATAATATAACCATATTAGTAGTATAATAAGCTGTTGTGTGTGTATCTTAAGGGTCTCTACATTTTTAAACATTAAATTAAATTTAAAAAGTATGTTGTACACACAGATCCAATAAGTGGTTACCTCCGCATAAGATATGTGCTTTCTAATCCGTGATAGGGCCAAGTTGGTTTTTGTATTTTGCAAAAACATTTTATTTTAATTAATGTATTGTTTTAGTGAATAGGTGTAACATTTACGATAATGGGGTTTATTTATAAATTATAATCAGAGAGTTTCTTCTGCGCTGTTACCACACAGTTTGTTAAGAAGTATGTATTGATCTTATTAAAGTTGCCTTACCTTTGTTGTTGCAGGACTACTATCCATATCAAAATTCACCCACACTGGTAGAATACCATTCAAGAAAGTTGAAAATTTACCATCAACATCCAAAGGTTAGTTCATCAAAACTCTTAAACCGAGATTGACTAACGTTACTTAGCATGTGTTTTGGCTCCAATTATGTTTCTTTCTCTATCTTGCACTTGTAATTTGACACTTTTGCCACAATGACTGGAATAATGCTCAGCCAAAGTATGAGCTTAGTAATTTTTATTCATAGATAGGGCCTTAGGGTGCATTGAGCGGAGATGAGTGTAGATAAGTCTAAACAATCAATAGGATTCCAATATTTTGACATATCCACCCCACTTAGTAATCCCAAGACTTAAGTACTAGAAAACTGTAATTTGGCATGGGTATAGATATTAATCACGCCGACAAAGTTGTTGGTTTTGGATATGTGAAAAATTCAGCAGTAGTATACAGGGTGGAATTTTTGAACCTCACCTGGAGGGAAACTACTATAAATACTGGAGATAGTAAACTTTACTCAAAGGAAACATTCCTTTATTTTTAAAAAGAAACAAATCTGCTTTCAAACATTTTCGATCGGTGCAAATGGGCATTTCTTTTATACTGTTATATTGTAAGCAACAGCTACACACATTCACCTATAGTAATTAGTCTATTATTCTCGTTGCAGGACCACGATCTCTACCAGAATCCCGAACTCCATTAAAAGAAAACGATAAACCATCACAAGGTTGGTTCATATAATTAAATCTTTCCCAACTACCAGTTTCCTAATTTAGACATTAAAATTATTTTTCCTGCTTAAAGCTCCGTGCATTATTTTTTTCCTCTAGAGGGCGCCATATTGAATTTAATGTAACGTCACATAGCCTATCACCAGCGGACGATCAGGATGCTTCCAACGATGCCTCATTTGTCAAACTTTGATCAGTAGTTTAGAAGTTATGAGGTTACAGATGAACATACATACCGGTCAAAATCATAACTGTCCTTTTACCTTCGCCGAAGTCGAGTAAAAAATAAAATCGACTTTTCAAATCACAAATACGTTTGTTTAAATTCTGTTTCCCTTTCTCACAACTAATGAACAAAATTGGTAAATATCAGTAGATTTCGTGCACGGCCCCTTTATAATATTGTTATTGATACCCGCTGTTTCCAGCTTCTTTTACTTATATCAGTTTCACTTCTATTCATCTTATGGCCAGAAAAAGGCTGCACTGTACCTTTGTAACTACTGCAAATGAACTTAATTATATCTTTTGTATTCCAGCCACTATTGAACTTGATGCAACTGTTGAGAGTCTTGGAACGCAAGAATGTACACTTACACCAGTATTTGCACATGACACTTGTAAAGGTGACCATATTGGTAAGTAGTAATCTGTTACTTGGCATAATTTAAGATCTAAATAAATTGTTGGAAAGTACTTATAACATAATGTTTAAATCATCATAATATTCTTAAACAATTCTATCAAGCCTAGCATGTTTCTAACAGCTTAATTTTATTTGTAGCTTCATATATATTCTAAAAAAGTAGTGAAACATATATTTTTGACAAAAAAGGAGCATAATTTATACCAAAAATTAGTTACAACCAGAACTAAATTATCAAAATGCTGGAACAGGGCCCGTAAGCAATCCTTACAATTAAAAGCAGCCAAAAACTTCATGAAAAGTAGCAACTTTATAGCTACTGTAAACAATTTGCCAAGCGCTGCTAAAATTTTAACAATGCTACAGTTCAGAGAACATAAAAAAAAAGCAAAAGGCAGAAGATTTTCTACTGAAGAAAAAATATTAGCTTTGGCCATGCTGAAACAAAGTCCAAAAGGCTATCGCTTTCTGTGAAGAATGTTAGTTTTGCCTTCTAAGAACATATTGACATAATTTTTGAACCAGGCCAATATAAAGCCTGGTATTAACAGCAATGTATTTGCTCAACTAAAAGAAAGAGCAAATAAAATGAAGCCAGCGGACAAACTCTGCGTTTTAATGTTTGACGAAATGTCGCTGAAAGCCAACGTTTCATACAATGAAAGAAAAGATTTGGTGATAGGTTTTGTAAATAATGGACGGGAGACAAAACCCGAATTTGCAGACCACGCACAGGTTTTTATGATCAGGGGTCTTTTGAGAAAATATAAGCAACCTGTTGCTTATACATTTGCACAGTCTGCCACTAAAGGCCCAGAGCTGGCTGTGCAAATTAAAACAATAATTGAAAACCTTCAAGAAACTGGCTTCAATGTAGTAGCTACAGTATGTGACCAAGGCACAAATAATAGACATGCCTTAAATCTTCTCCTGAACGAAACCAGGGGAAACATATGCTGAGAAGTGGAGAAGAAGTCAAAGAAGACAAATATTATAATAATTAATAATAAGAAAATTGTTCCACTCTATGATCCCCCACATTTACTAAAAGGTATACGCAACAATCTTTTAGAGAAGAACTTAAGGTATACAACTGATAATAAAGAAAAGACAGCTAAGTGGGATCACATCAAACAATTGCACCAAGAAAATCCCGCTTATAAAGGAATCAGATTAATGCCAAAGCTGTCAGATAGCCATGTGGAACCAGCAAGGACAAAAATGAAAGTCAAAGTTGCCAGCCAAGTTTTCAGTAAAACTGTTTCATGTACTATGGGATATCTTGCAGGTAAGATCGAGGATGTGTTGTTTTTGTGTTAAAGATCAGCTATATTAGGTTGTCTTCAAATTGAATAGCTTACTTATATCATAAATGATTATTTTCTGTTTGTATTTTTGACACCACGGGATTTAAATAATTCAATTCTAATTCAAAATTATTCATAATATTATAATCACTTGGCTTCAGTTACTTGGTAATTTAAAATGTATATTGATGAATCATCTATACAAGCATATTTCTCTATATATCTATTCAAAGCATAGGTACATACATAATTTTATACACATACTTAAAGTGTACATTATGTGCACAAAAATCCTAAAAAGTAATCTAATATTGAATTATTATTATTTTACAGATAACAGAATCCTCCCAGCGGAATGCAAGGAGACTGCAGATGTTCTGCTTTTTTTTGACAATCTTTTTGATTCTGTCAATGGCAGCTTTACAAAAAACAGGTTTTCAAAGCCACTCCTGGGACCTGTTACACCTCATTCGAAACACCACGAATTTTGGACAAAAGCGAAAAAAGTTTTGAAATCCATGAAATTTATAACAGATAAAGACAAAATTGCAAGTGTACCTAGTATTAATAATTGGATATGGACACTGGAAGGCATAGAAACATTGGTTAAAATTTTAGAAATTGACCATAATATTACGTCCTTATGGATGCGGCACCTAAACCAAGACCCAATCGAAAATTTCTTTGGGGCCATAAGAAGCCATGGGTGCCGCAACACAAATCCAACGCCAGAAAGATTTGAATCAGCATTAACAACTTTATTGGTCAATAGCCTGTCCAGTGCCCATGCCCCTGGAGCAAATTGTGAAGAAGACCAATGCAATGCACTACATGCCCTCGTCGTTACAAAGAGTAGTGAAGCTGCGACGACTGGTGATATCTTTTTAGATATTGTAAATGAGATTACCCTTACACCTTGAGAGGATAAAAGTCAGCCCCAAATAATGGGGCCCCTACATTATGTTTCGGGATACTTTAAAAAAAAATCGAAAAATAAGATATTTAGGTCCTGCGAAATTTGTAAGGGTAATCTCTATAGCGAAATTGAAGATGATTTTATTAATAGAAGAGAATATGCCAATCGTCGTTGGCTTTCCAGCCCTAGCCCAGATTTTGTAACATGCATCTCAAACATGCAAGATATTATAAATAAAATATTAAATAATAATTTAGAACGCAAAGCCCTTAGAGAATACACAAAAACAATTATTTTATTATTTCTAGATTTTAATTTTGTAACATGCTCAGTTCACAAAGATAAGTTAATCGAATTTTTAATTAATTTTGTATGTAGATTTTTTATGTTTACATATTGTAAAAATTTAAATAAAATATTATCTGGGAAAAAGGATATCGACAGTGACGAGGACGTACTGCAGTGTAAATCAAAAAAGTATTTTAAACGATGCTATAAGAGAAAAAATAAATAATATTAAGTATTTAAAACGTTATGGGTTTTTAGAAAATTATAGTGCCATAATTTTAATTTTTTAATAATCCCATATTTTTTTGTGCTAGAATAGCTTTAGTATTTTGTCAATTAATTCATAAATTAATGAATTGATTAATTTATTATATTAATGAATGTGTATGCTATGTTTAGTGTATGACAAAATCTGTTTTTTTTTTATAAAAAACCTAGGCTTTTGATCAAGAGCTGAAAAAACACAAAATTATTACTTTATATTGTCATAAACCTGAGAAAATCCATTTTTTTTAATCAAAAACCTACACTGGATAGTTTTATGATAAAATCAATGTCTGTTGCTATGATTACTTTAAATAAATGAAACAATTAAAGACAATAAACAATTATTTATTTGTTATAATTTAACATTTATTTAGCATATAATCAATATTGGGTCTCCACTAATTGTGGTTGTATCAAGAAATGTTAAAAAACATTTGTTTATTTTTATTTTCATAATGTTACAAAGATTTAGCATATAATTAGTGAAAAACCATGTAAGGTTTTCCACTAATTGTAATAATATTACATGTGAAATGTTATAAATAATTTGAAATAAAAGAAAACTGTTATCTTATAATTTTACATACCTGTATCTCTAATCAATATCTAATTTAGCATAATGTTGATGCAACAACAATTATTATTACTGCAGAACCAATATTGAATAATTGCTAAATATATGTAAAGTTAAAACAAATAAGTAAATAATTGTTTATTGTCTCAATTGTTTTATTTATTCAAATCATGCCATTTGGTATATCATTTAGAGCGTACCATTCTACTACTATTTTTTTTAATAAGTAATGTGTTGTTGACGTGTCCAATTTCTATGTAGGTATTAGGAAATCTAATTATAATTATTCTAGTATGACCTACTACAACTATGGTACCAATACTTATTGTAAAATAAATGATTTTAACTATAATAGGATTTTATTTTATGTAAATTCTGCAGCCGTAAATAATCCCTTAATTTAATCATGAAATCTATGAATAAATTATGGGGTTATGAAAATAAAATAACTAATAATAAAAACAGCCTGAAATCAGGAATGATGGTAGACGTATAGATCTAACTATATACATAGCAGGAAAGTTGTAGGTTTATAGCATAGACATTTAATAAGTATGGACTGGAAATACCTACAAAAAAAAGGTGCATACCTACAACTCAAAATGTCTCTTAAAATGGCTGCCAATGCTAGGGTTGTGTCAATCAGGGAAACATAGTGTTACTATTTCGAGTATCGATACTAGTACGTAATAGTATTACGAATCTTACTAGATATCACGGTTGAATCGTATTAAAAAATTATTAGCTAATAGTCCGTTGTAACAGAAAAAAACGAGTATTGACAATTTATCACTTCCCAAACAATTTTCCGCATAATTATAATTTCATTTATAGAATTATTACTTAGCAAATAAAGTTTTCACAAAAAATTGTAACGCAAACCTAATGTTTGGCAAGTGAACGTTTAAACAAAGCCAAATATTTAGTATCGAGCGAGCATGCAAGTCTTATGCCTGTTTTCACCTTCACTAAGTGACACTTAAATGAATCCCTAATAAAAGTTCACTGTTGGTCTTTCAACGGTAGACTCAGCGCTGAGAGTTGAAAATCCAACAGTGCAGTTTTATTTAGGTATTCATTTAAGTGTCACTTAGCTGTCGGTGAAAACGGGCATTAGTGAATTAAATTTTTGACAATTTTATCATAAATGAACATTCGGAATAATACACATCCTTACATATTATAAAACAAAGTCCACCGCCGCGTCTGTCTGTTTTTCTGTCTGTCTGAACGCGAAAAACTCAAAAACTACTAAACGGATTTTCAATCAATTTTCATTAATGGACGGAGTGATTCATGCGGAAGGTTTTAGTGTATAATTCATTAAAGTTTTGTGTAAATTGGCTGAAATTTGACGATTATTGTTGAAGATGTCGGAAAAAATCATGCGGACTGGGAACTTTATTAGCGTGCGCTGCGGAAATCATAAAAGTTACATAAAATGTATGTTTTACAGTATTGTTCATCTTAAAAACTTCAACAAAAAAATCGTATACACATCATACAACTCTGTGGAACGGTCTCTCGGTGCTATGAACCAAAGAGTACAGTTTGCTGTAAACCACGGGCCGGACCTAGCAATATACTAACAATATACTCTATGGAGACGTGTGCTATGTAGGTATAGCAAGGTTGTGTTTATTCCTGGTATTTAAACTATGAATATCGGACATTTTCTTGAAATTTGAGAGATACATTTTTGAGATTGTAGATACAATAGGTTTTCAAAAATGTATTGTGAGGCTTTGTATAAGTCGACACAGTCCTCTTTCCGTATGAATGGACAAAATAAAACCTATCCCATTCGAGACGATGGAAAAATCTTATTTTTTTTTTAGCTTTTCTGCATAAGTCGACAACGTTACTCCTTATATGAAAAGACAAACAATAACCTAACTTATTCGAAGTGAACCGCAAAAATAAAAACAAACCTGCCAGCGCACAGTGGGTCCATACTGAAAATTAGTGGACATGGGCAACAAAGTTCCAATATCGATTCGATATTGGAACTTTGATTATATGAACCATCACCGCCCATGATTATATGAACCTATAGATTTTTAACTGCATTGGAGCAGTGGTGGCCCAGTGGTAACGGCGGCCCAGTACCCTAATTGCGTAATTCAACACAATCTGTTTCGATTTCAAACAGATTGCTAATCCATTGCTTCATAAGTTGGAAAAAAAATCTGCTCAACAACGTAAATAACGCAATGAATGTTGTTGAACTGTCAAAATGAAAAAATTAGGCAAAATTGTTTACGAAAATAAGTTACGCAATTAAGGTACCGTTTTTGAGTTTTAGATTGTGGATTCGAACCCAGGCACTTTACTTCGTGTAAATAATTTCATCACCACTGCTGTCAAAACGGTGACTTGCTGAAGAAGGGAAGAGATTCAGTCCCGTGTGTAGGTAAGATCGCGTGTCACTTGTACGGTCACCTGCATGCATTGGTTACCTATACGGCCCTTTTCTAAAGGAGATTGGGCTAAGTATGCCCTGACGTTCAATAGCATTAAGATATAATATATGCCAGTGGATAGATCTCGTCAAGGAAAATATTTCTTACTAGCTTTTGCCCTCGGCTTTACCCGTGTGGAGGTCGGAAATTATCCCACGGGAACGACCGTCGTCATAAAAAGTATCCTGTGTGCTAAAACAGGTCATGGTCTACCCTTGTGCCAAATTTCATCCAAATCCGTTCAGCCGTTTTAGCGTGAAAGCGTAACAAACAAACTCACTTTCGCAATTACAATATTAGTTACGGGTTCGACCTTTCGATTGTTATTCAATGGGGACATTACATTGACCATAAGTCGTGTTAGTAACTAATGTTCACCATAAAATACAACTATCCATTGATTACTGTTGGCTATTGGGTGCGAAGAAAATTCCTAAACTTCGGTGCTCAAGTAGTCACCTATTTAGCTCATTAACTTCAAACTGACTAACAATTGGCTAAAGTCGTTTTTAGCAAAGGTTCTCCTTTTAAAAGCTCTTTGTCTTTTAAAAGCGATTTGTCTTATGGCTATTGGTATTCAGGGCAGGTACCTATAGTTCGGTGCCCATTCTCCTTTGAATGCATAGGGTGGGTACAACCGCAGAAAATGCTGGTTGACTACTTTTCAACCTTATTCGTTATTTATCACTAAGGACATAAAGGAGAAGATCGCTCGCCTATTTGCCACACAATGGCACTAAAGAAAATGTGGTCAACCGCAATTTTCCGTGGCTGTACTTACCCAATCAATGTTTAGTGGTGCAGCGCGAGCGCTATGTTCTCCGCTGGCCGCGCGCCCTGCTGGCAGTTGCTGCTAAGGAGTCAGTCGGCCGCCACACCCCCTGCCACACATCGATCGGTGAATTCTTTGGTGGCCGCGGTACGAGAAGGAAACTACTGTCCCTTAGATATAAGGTAGCAGTACTAGCAGACGCACCAAAATTTCAATTACCTACCTATCGCTCCCTTTGGGGGAGCAAATTAGGTATGTAATGTGAATCAGTGAATGTGTAATATTTATAGTAGGTAGATATTGTACGTTTATTACGTTATCTGTGTCATGTTTACCGCGAATAAAAATATTTTCTTTCTTTCTTTTCTTTTTATTATATAGTGAAAGTTGGATTTTTATCTATTCAATCTTAGACCAAATAAAAAACCTAAACAGCGCTGTCAACAGTGACGTGAGGCCGGTTTTGTAAACATGTGTGCACTTAGTGAGGTGTAATTTGATTGTAAATGTGTACGTGTGAGAGTGTACGCACTACCCCCGCAGGAGGAGACGCCCAGGGCGCCGGGCGTCGGGAATCGCGGGGCGATTTCCGGCCACCGTAGGCGCGGGCTTGCGGGCGGTGAGCAATGGGTGGCTCACCGTCCGATAAGGACCAGGTCGACGGCGCGTTGTGTTCCACGCGCGCCTCAGAGAGATGTCAGCAGAATTGAAGGGGTCCACTAGGGCCGATGCCTGCCGGGGCTGCGAAGAAAACCGAAAGGGAGATCGTGGCCCCCGGCAACAGGGCAACCGAAGGAACACGGGTGGGTTTTAGTCAGTAAGAGTCTGACACGCCCTCCCGCTCCGCCCAGAGCGGGAGAAGTTATTTGATGATTTCCCACCCTCAAAAAAAAAAAAAAAGAGTGTATGCACTAGGCGGAGGTGTACAGTTTTGGCAACGCTTACTGTATTTAATTGTCAGTATTGTTCGCAGAAGTATGGTTTTTATTTAGTCTGACGTCTGAGTGGTCATTTCAATGCAGATTTGTCTGTTAGAGTTGTTGTCTTTGTCTTGTCGAGTCTGCTGGTCGGTGTGATGGTATGGTTAGTGTTGATGTGTTACTTTTTGGGGAACCTTTTGATAATTAATAAATTTATTAACACGACTGACATGTTCACAAATTTTAATACGACATTAAATATTAATATTAATTTACGAGAGAACTCACTAGATAATACATTCAACAATTTAATTAATTGTATTGTAGATTGTTAATACTTTCAACTCCACCCATTTTTCATAGAGTTTATACGCCATGCCGCCATCTATACATATTGCAAATTGACTCCAGGAGGGTCACCGGCATCACCTTTGAAATCTTGTTAAAATATACAACTAATTTTATTTCCACAGTTTATAATGCCGAATTAGCCAAGAATAACGAGCATTTAAAAAGAGCCCACTGCAAGGGCTCGGGCATCCCATATATGACTTGTGAGAACCCTCCAGGAGGGCTCCTGGCACTTAACGTGTTAAACTAGGGCTCTAGCTTAGTCCGTCTTTTAGCGAGATAACTTTACTGAGATGTTGTTCTAAATAACCCGCTCTAGATGATTCTTTCCGTAATAATGTCCTTTCTTGCATTGCCACTTATTAGGTATATGCTTATATTGTAGGTATTCCTGAAAAAGAAAAATATTTTGTTAATAAGTTGTCGGTACTTAGTAAGTTTTTTGGCCCTAGGGAAAAACACCAGTGTGTCTGTGTAAACACGGCTACACATCAAGCTATACATTTCCAGTTTGTTGCCCGTTTGTGTTTTGTTTGTGTTTGTGTTTTGTTATTTGCAGTTTATTTCCGTACAATGCGAGATCAGCTTATACTGGAAATATATAGCTTCATGCGTAGCCGTGTGTACATAAAAAAAAAAACAGTGGCACTCCGGGAGTGCCGACAGAAGTGAAAACTTGAAAAAAAATCGGCACTGCGGTAATCAACGCGTTGATGTCTTTTTAACCGTGTTACGAATTTTCGATCAGGTCACGTGTCCTGACGCGAGTTTAACATTTTTTACCCATTACAAAAAAAGTGCACAACGCCGCTAAAGAAGTTTTCACCTAAAAAAAAATGCATAGCTTACAATAACTTGCTTTTTGCTTAGCTTACTTATTATTTACCTGAAAGAGTGTTAAATCCTTCTTACGTGGTCCATCAACTTTTTAACTGTCTCCATAATCCATGATCTTTCATCTCGTAACTGATCTTTTGCACCTTCCTATAACATCTTCATAGGTACCTATTTATAAAAAATATCCTCCAATTTTCTATTAAAGAAATCACGTCTTCATCTCGCTTTAACTTCATTCCTTACATTTAAAAACATCGACTTATTTTAAGTGGCCCTTAGCCTCGTGGCTGCCATCTTCTTATTCTGAGTTAGGTATTATGTAATAGTTAACATCAAAAGCATTCATGTAAGGATTAATAAATATAAGATAATTTTGTTGTATAATAGGCCAAGTCTTCTTCGTAAATTATACCACTCGGTTGTACTACGGTTGTAATTTTCTTCGATGTTCATTTCGTTAGTTCTTTAGCATCTTCCAAGGTTTTGCCTTCATTATATTTGACCAGATCTTTGTCAGTCAGTAGACTTAAGCCAGTAGGTACTTATAAATATATATTGCCGTGTAAACTTACAGCAGATAACTAGCTACTTATATTTTAAATCCACAGTTTCAGGGCTACAAATATATTCCTAAGCTCAGTAATAATAATCAAATCTTCGGTATTTCCCTGTCCCCGAAACATTGTAACTTCTTCAAACTAAAGCCAACTATTGTAGTCTTATTTACGTATGGGAATTTGTACTTGTTGGGTGTTATTCAGGTAAGCCCGGTTCTCCGTTAGCACGTCTAATATGAAACACAGGCAAAAAAAACTCCATCATTTCTCGGAATTATCCACTGAGCCAGGTTTTGCATGCCCCATCAACTGCTTTAGGGAATGCGGGGTCACAACAACAAATACGGCAGTTTCTGCTCGTATACATAAGATATTATAATCATTCTGAACATCTACTTCTTATCAATATTAGCAGAAGAAAGTGACAGCTTGGTCGTTAAGACCGAAAGGAACACGAGCATCGTGAAACATCCAATAGGTAGGTACTCCTATTTGAGCAAAGAAGTGGTAACGGAGAAAATAGTGGAAACTTAAAGCTAATACTCCACCAGCTCGTTTAGTCGCTGGAGGAGCTTACTCCGCCTAAAACAGAGAGAATAAGTGTTAGTGTTTTACCTCTAAAATAAGTATTAAGTAGGTACCTAAGTTAAGAGTAAAGGGAACTTCACAAATTATTGGCAATCGTTTCCCAACACTAATATAGTGCTGCGACCGAATTTACCGAAGTATCTACTTCTTTGACGGAGGTTTTTTTTTTTAATGAAACAAACTTAGGTACGAAATTCTTGATAGAAATAAACAAAACATCATAATTAAGGAAAAAACTAAAACTGTGCTTTAGTTAAGGGTCCCCGCAACCATCAATTGCAATTGTACATTTTTACGTAATTCATACACATTGATGCGCAAATTGATCGTCTACCAAATGCAATTGAACCGATTGACAATATTTGATTGCAATGTTGATCGTTTCGAAATTGCCAATCTTAAGTGGCAGTGGGCAGAGCACATTGCTCGCAGAACAGGTGGCCGATTGGGCCGGAAGGTTCTGGAGTGGCGACCGCGTACCGGAAGACGTAGCATTGGAAGGCCACCCACAAGGTGGACCGATCACCTGATCTAGGCCGCAGAAATCCGCTGGATGCGAGAAGCACGGAACCGGTCGAAGTGGTGGTGCTTGGGGGAGGCCTATGTCCAGCAGTGGACGTCTTTCGGCAGAAATAATGATCATGATGATGATCGTTTCAGGGACCCTTAAAGTTAGTGTGACTAATTCTTCAACGGTTGCTTTCATCAGGGGGATCAAATGTTCCTCGACCCCTCTAAAACATCGACATCCGTTGGGAGACGATACCGTTATCAACTAGCAGATAATGCACTAACAGCTAGACTGCTTTTGCCAATTCTTTCGGCTTTTATATGTACAAAATAGCTCATCATTTTCTCATAATCACTATTATAATCTCTATAAATTGTGTTTTTTGTGTAGGTATTGTATAGTAAGATAACTTGATTGTTCAGAAGACTGAAAAACTTCGTCAATTTGCCGTTCCATATCTTGCGACTGATCATTATGACATGGACAATTAATATGATTTGGCAAATAAATATGATGTTTTATCAAATAATAAATTTTCGGCTAAAAATTAATATTAGTGCTCAATATTTTTATATTGGGTGTTGGGCGCGTCTAGCGGCTTCGAGTCAAAATGAAGACACAGCACGGTACATGAATAAAATGGAGGAAGTTTATAGAGTGCCGCTCCCCTCGACCCTTGCTCGAAAACGAGGTGCCAGCATTTGTTAAAGCTGAGCACGTAGCTTTAAATACCCCGCACAATAATCAAGATGAAAATCTAAGTTTTTTATCCAGTCAGTCCTTTCTTGCTGTCCTCCCCTCAGTGACGCCCTAAACCGAGGTCCATACCTCACAGGTGTCCTTAGCGAGCGTTCGCCTAGTTTTAATTTAGAATAAGTTTTGCCCCTAGCTGGAGGCTTTAAGTATAAAAGCTTAAGGCAGCCACAGGAAAGTTCGGTTAAGCAGCCATGCCTTCATAGGTCAGCTGCGAGATGCCAGATTTAAAAAAAAAGAGTATCGCTAGCAGCATTCTACCACTATCTAATAAAGTGCTGCAGTTTGCGGCATAATAGTCCGTTTAAAGTGCCGGAAGCATTGCATTGTCACTTGTTATTTTGGTTGAGTGTTGAGGTTAGCGCAATAAAATTGTCATTATGTGTATGTACAAAAAACAATGTTACTACTACTGTTACTAGGAGCACTTAGGATCCAAGAGCGAGCGAAGTAGTGTTGGGTAACTCAGCACATGTGCTAGCACAGTTGTAGCGACTCACTTGGATCAAAAGAGTCACTCACTCTTTTGAATTTGATGTGCTAGCACACACCACAGGGCACAGATTACCTACACAGAACATTTTGTACTCGTATTGTGAGTATTGAACGAAACGAGTCACTCACTAAACTGCAAGTCCATTTACGACTCTAAACAAAGGAGTTAAGGTCTAAGTTTAATTGAACGCGCTTAACCGAATAATCACCGCGTGTGCCTACTCTACTGTATATGTATACCGTGTCGTGTTGTTGTAGCCACACACCACACTCGCGAGTCATGCGCCTCACTGACACACACAGCACGTACGTGCTCACAGGCCTCCGCAGCCTCGCCTCATTTATGGTAGCACAGTGTGCTAGCACACTTTGTAAAATGAGCGCCTCGCACGATCCTCATTTTAAATGAGTGAGCTACCCATCTCTAGAGCGAAGTGAGCTCGGGACTTGGGGAACCCGTGCGCTACGCTCGCGCTTGCGGCACTCTATACACTAGTGAAGAATGCCGCTTGCGGCACTCAATACCCTGCCAAAATATTAAATCTTATATCCGTTACAAATATTAGCTACAAATAATAATTTTTATGTTTTTTTTTTCCTTTGACGATAATTTGAAATACGTTTTGTGTTGCAATTGCAAGTCGTCGTTTGAAACACGTGAGCACATTATTTTTTAAAGCATCAAAATTTAGATAGGTACAATAAAAATAGATGTTGCCTAGTTCTAGACGATAAGAGATAATAGAAATAAAAAATATCAAGTACCTACCTATCTATCTTACTAATACGAATATGGGTAATAAAAAGAGCCATTTTGTACAAAGCGTTGCGGAAATTCAACGGCTCAAAAATGTTACTTAATGCAAAACCTAAAACCGTAGGAACAATTTCGTATAGTTCCAGGATAAAATATTTGAAAAATCATAAAAATAACGTCTTTAAAACACAACACGGAGAAGTAAGCAAATGGAAGGATAGCTCAATGATGATCGCAAAAAATAATATGAGTCTTAAAAGGAAATGCGGTCACGTGGTCGTTGGCGTTCATTCCATACTAATGTATTACTCTGTTTTTTCCCTGATAAATGATCTTACTAGCACTTTTTTTTTGATATAGTGAATATCTATTACTGCATGTCGGTACTTAGTTTAAAACTAGAAAAAAAAATATGGAAGAAGAAACCAAAGATACGAACATTGCCGTGATAGATAAATTGTTTCTTAAAAAATATTTGCTCTAGTGCCATTACCCAAGTAGAAAACAAAGGAATACGTGTGTATGGACTGAACGCCAATGACCGCGTTTCCTCTTTTCCTCAACTACAGTAGTAGTAGTAGTTGCTATTCTGTAACAATCTCACCGCGAATATTAAGGTGAAGGGAGTTTGAAGTGAACTCATCCCACTTGAGTCTAGGGATTGACAGCTCACTTCACCTAAGTTTTTACGGTTAGATTTTTACAGAATAGGCTGGCAGTTATTCTTTGTGTATTCTTTCTGAATTTGGGACATCGCCATCGTCGAATAATGATCCAAAAAATAATATTTCTCCTCCCACGCAACTCACATAATATATTAAAATTGACTTTGATTCTGAGAAAGGAGATAAACTAACACAATTCACAGGCAACTCTGCTTACTACTCCGTGGTAGGATTTACTGCCGTGTGCATTATCTTATCTATTATGTATTAATTATTTTTACTAAACCTCATTTATCAGTACGTAAATTAATTAATAAAAACTGATCTGTACATTACGTAAAACAGCAGAAATCCGTTTTAATGTATTTTTTAGTCTTCTGTGTTCAATGTTTAGTTTCACAATCTGAGTATTTTGAATTGTGATTATTGCAGCAGCCTTGTCATATTCAGTCATTTGTCCTGATTGCAGTAGAATTTTTGCCTTTTGGGCCTCTCTAACTACAGCGAGTGTTGCTTCGATTGCCTACAACAATATACAAAAATGAGAAGCAATGATAATGATGGGCAAAATACATAAATTGGAATAGTAAGGGAAGGGATTCTTTTTAATTTTTTTTTTTTTATAATGGCAACTCGCAGTTTTGACCACTAAGGTCTTGGCTGCTTAACCGGACTTTCCTGTGGGTGCCTTAAGCTGCTACACTTAGAGCCTCCAGCCAGGAGCAAGTAAACTATACTAAATTAAAACTAGGCGAACGCTCCGCTAAGGGCACCCCCTGTAGGTACGAACCTCGGCTTAGGGCGTCGCTGAGGGGAGGACAGCAAGAAGGGACAGGCTGGATCAAAATTGGTTTAAATCATGATTATTATGCGGGGTAGTTTTAAAGCTACGTGCTCAGCGGCAACAACTTGCTGCAACCTCGTTTTCGAACAAGGGTCGGGTTAGGGAAGGGATTACTCGTATTTATACGAAGGTTCGATATCACCGAGTTCATGACGTGCGTGGGGGTGGATAAATCTATAATGATGAATGATAAAAAGATGCACTGACACGGGCTATTAAAGTTGATGAATTGTCAATAAAAAACCACGTAAGTCTGTACAGATCACTCGATAGATTACTGCATTAGGTAGTAGTTAGAGATTGTCATTTGGCCAAACAAAAAAGCCTGCCTCAGAGCAACTTAACTAGTGCTAACTCCATTTGCTTACTACTCCGTAGTCACTCGAGTGAGTGTTCTCGCCAAAAAAAGGTTTGATTCACACGAGCGCTTTTCATTGCAAAGAGTATACCAATCGATGGAGAGCTTACGACAAATTCTCATACTTAACAGCGTTCAAATTCAAGTATCAATCTTACCTCAGCGACAATCAGGCTAAGCGTATGCTGAGACGCAAGTAACGCAGCACAGCACAGTACAGATTTTGCAGGGTAAGGCAGGCGAGGCAGACATAGACCGCGAGCGCATGCTGCGATGCAGCTACACACAGACGCCGCGCCGCAACGTACGCAACTTTCAGTATGTTCATGCATTACAAAATCTGCTCTGTCCTGCTCTACGTGGATCTGCGTCACCTGCGTGTCAGCATACGTTTAGCCTCAATGTAGTACGAAGTAAATTAGGTATTTTTTGACAGAATGAGACTAGACTAACATTTTAATATCGGAATTAACCTATTAACACTCCAATTGCTTTAAAAAATGCCTGTATTTCGCTGTTTTGCTTTAAAAACTTTGAAAAAAAAAAGCGCTCTAGTGTTTTTTTTTTTTTTTTTTTTAATGAATATATTCGATGAGGCTGAGGACTCACGGGTACGTTGCCCAGGTGACCCGCGAGACCTGCAGCGTGACGCCCGCGGCTCCTTGTCTTGTTCCTGTGAAAATTGTGTTGGAGGTGCTCATGAATAACAGCCGCACGTTCGATCTTCAAACTTAAGCAACGCTTGCCCAGGTTGGTCCGCGGACGGGTGCATACCGAGACCTGAGCATGTTTCGGAAAGCATGCTAAGCAGTTGCTCCCGGCTGTCATCTGTCGTAGATCTTTGACGGTCGCTACGGGTAGTCAAAAGCCCGCAAGTCTGACAAGCAATCTTGCCAATGGGTACCGTGTTAGCCAGTTACTGGTTTGTAGAGGTTCGATAGGCAGTCGCTCCATATAAAATACTGGTATTCAGCTGCATCCTGTTTGGCGGGAAAGCGGACCTGAACATAGTTGGGAAAACGGCTAGGCCGATGATGATGAGGTGCTCATGTATTGACACAGAGAAGATAATGCTTAGCTTAGCAATGTGACGAACAGCGATTGTGTTCCAAATATTACGCGTATATAGCGTATTACTTTACGAATACCTTACCGTCAAAGTAAGTGACATTGAGAAAAAACTATTGCTGGGAAACCACTTTAATTTGAAACCAATTAAATTTTTGATGAAAAATCGCTGTTTACGGCAGCGCGTAATGTAACGCACACAAAACATGATGCTTATGAGTGTATGCAACGGTACAGGAGTTGTAGGGATAGTAAAAGTTAAGTTTTCATTAAAAATTTGATTTCGTGAAATTTTTTTGAAACTGTGACCTTCAATATCTTCATAACTAAAAGGTTCCGGTACAAAAAAAAAAAAATGACGCGGAGTTTTAATTTTATCCTCGGTTTAAGCGGCTTTTTACACGCTTTACGCATTTTAATGTCGATACACGATGATTATTGATAGGTACACGTCAACACGTGAAATAGAATACGAGTATAAATTACAATAATTGGGCAGGTGGGGTGCCCTTGACGGTCCAGACATGGGGCGTTGCTAGGAGATCAAATGGAGAAGAATGAGGGATGCGCTATAAATAAACATTAATCAGGGAGATGTTTCGATTTTTCTCGATATTCGCGATGACAGGTAAGTATCTAATTGTATATATATCGATTTATTTATTTTGTTTTGCTTAAGGTACAATGAGCGTGATATGATTTATTGCTTTGTGTTTTTTGGTTGTTAGCAAGTATGTTAGGAGCGATGAAATTGTCTATTATAATCTTCTATCAGCTAAAAGATGTAAACTGCTGGACATTAGTCTCCCCCAACTATCGCCAGGACGACAAGGAAGCACGGGAATACGCAAGATGCAGGAATCACAAGACCGTTCGATAAAATCTTAAATCTTATCTAAAAATAACTTACTGTGAAATTTATCGGTGGCACACAAAGTCTAGACACTTATTTCAAAATAACTAGAAAAAAAATTATCACTTTTATCAGTCACTGAAAAAGTGAAAATGTATATAAAAATGACAATGTTTTAACTGAAATACTTTTTTTACTTCTTATTTCTTTCTCGTATTTTTTTTTTAAGTCCTTTAATCCACTAACCAGCGGCACTGTATGGTGACACCGTGTTTGTCAGCTTACGAATTACAAAAATATAGCTAATTCATTTGATATATATGTTCTAGCTACCTACTGACATTATTCCGGTCCGTACAACCAGCCCCGGATTTACGCCTAGGCACACAAGGCACTGGCCTAGGAGCCCAGCCAGCCTAGAAGCCCCACCCATCCAGCTACCACGACCAGGTAACTTTGCTATCGTGCCATACTTAGCATAGACAGCATTATTTCTAATGTTTATTTATAGTACTTAATTAAAGCCAGATAAAAATTACTAGAAAAAAAAAGATTATTTCCTGTATTAGAGCAATTTTTACTGAATAAATTTCCGAAATGGCTTCGGAATGGACGGCCTCAAAAGTCGAAGTGCCTAGGGGCCCTGGGTCTCTCAGTCCGGGCCTGCGTTCAACTATAGAGTATGGCATTTGTTTCCTCACATTTAAGGTGCCATCTCCACGGTCGAGAGAATCGCGGCGAATAGTCACGCTGTGCCTTCAAATTATCGTCGCGATGATATCGCCGTGCGGAGATTGATTCATAGAGTTTCTATTGAATTTGATGGCAGCGCGAGACTATCGCCGCGATTTTCTCGCCCATGGAGATGGCGCCTGAACAGTCAATATGACTTAACGGAAATTCATAAAAACATGCAAACGTCACAAGCCATTATACAGTGCCGCTACTGAACAGAATCGATTGGCGCTCAAACGTGCTATGAGAGAATTCAGTGCTGTAGCTGCGTTAAAAATGGACACATAAGTTTCTTATACCTAATAATATTAACTGACCTTTCTGCTTGTCTTGCTCCTTGTCATTATCCTCTTGATACTCTCGAATTTCTGTCGTACGAGCTGGCTTTCTACCACAGGCGAAGTAGCAGGTTCCGGAATGTCTTCCTCAAGATCAGGAATGTGTTCTTGCTGGATACTTTGCATTACCGGTTCAGGTGTTCTAGGTGGACATAGATGCTCTAATTGCGAGCGTATGTCCAACTGTGGACGTAAGTCCAATGGGTATGGATGCATTGACGACTGTAAATTAAATGGTAACAATGGCAATGATGGTATATATTGTGGAAATGGTAACTACTGTTTCAGTGTAAATCTGCCTAGCCTTTTCCCAACTATGTTGGGGTCGGCTTCCAGTTTAATCGGATGCAGCTGAATACCAGTATTTTACATGGAGTGACTGTCAGGTTCCGGAATGTCTTCCTCAAGATCAGGAATGTGTTCTTGCTGGATACTTTGCATTACCGGTTCAGGTGTTCTAGGTGGACATAGATGCTCTAATTGCGAGCGTATGTCCAACTGTGGACGTAAGTCCAATGGGTATGGATGCATTGACGACTGTAAATTAAATGGTAACAATGGCAATGATGGTATATATTGTGGAAATGGTAACTTATACTGTTTCAGTGTAAATCTGCCTAGCCTTTTCCCAACTATGTTGGGGTCGGCTTCCAGTTTAATCGGATGCAGCTGAATTCCAGTATTTTACATGGAGTGACTGTCTATCAGACCTCCACAACCCAGCAACTGGGTAGTACGATACCTCTTGGTAAGACTGGTTGTCAGCCTTTCGGGCTTCTCTACGACCCGTAACGACTGTCAAAGATCCACGAATGTCAGCCAGAACCAACGGCTTAACATGCTTTCCGAGGGACAGAGGATTCTCAGTATGTAAAGATGCTCACCCATCCACGGATCAACCCCGGCAAACGTAGCTTAATCTGATGGATCGACCCGTGCGGTTGTTATTAAGTAATAACAGCCGCACGGGTATAACTTAGCAATGAGCTCCTCCAATCCTTTAGAGTAATGTAAGTTCGTCATGATACTCTCGCCGTTATTTTAAAGGTTTTGTCATGATACTCTCGCCGTTATTTTAATTAATATTTTGTGTGCGACTAGTTACAATGGTTCTTCGAGTTCAAGTGACGTGGCGACCCCAAACGTCGGACCGGAAGAACGCATTGTCTCGACGGCTGGACTGTAAGTAGCAGTCATTAATGAAAACCAGTCTTCATTCATCCACTTAGTGGAACGCTGCTTAAATATTGATTTCTTATTTTTTACGAATAGCTTGAATATTTCGCAATAACTCATATTACGAAATATTCAAGAATTTGATTTAGGAACAAATTATGACGATAAAAAATCCTAGGAAATATGTTCTGGGTGAAATGTAGGTGCCCACCACCTAACCTTTTAATTTCGTGGAGAAATCCTAATGGATACCCTCCGCCTGGGGAGAACTTATATCGGACTTCTACCAACTAAAACCCCACGGTTCCTTCTAATATCAAAAGTCGGGGCCCGGGAGATACTTGTACATTCGCCGCACTCCCAGCTGGTACCCACCTTACCGAGGTAGTTTAACGACATCAATGGATTATCCACTTAGGCTTACCCCAACATCACGGCGATAGCGCTCATCGAGACCCGAGGAACCAACCTCTGGGGAGTTATCTTCGAAGATAGGCAGCCTTTGGCCGAAGTAATTTTCAGGCTACAAAAAAAGATAATTTGTGTTTATTGTTATTATTGCTACTACCTATATATCTTTGTATCTACCTGTATACCTGTATATCTATGTTATTTATGGTAACCAAATATATAAAAAAAAATGTTTCTTCAGCTCAGACTGAAAATACTTTGCCTCTACCTATGTGTAAATCGGATAAATTGTTCTATGATAATCCATCAATCTATGTCATATACATTGATCATGGTAGATTTGGAACAAAAAGAAAAACAATTTAAATGGCAGCACAGCTTTGTTTCGATACAAAATTTGAATAGGTACTAAGATGGTTTACCTATTCAACTTTTGTAAAAAAATATGTAAAAATAAATATAACAAAAACTGTACTTATAAATAAAATCTTTTATGAACAAAACGCGCGCGGCAAAAATGCTCAGCTAAACAAAATTGTTTTTTTTTATAGTTACCTGAAATTGCTCCCAACCTCCGGTACCATTTTCATACATGTCATATAGAGTTCCAATGGTACTGTCTATGTCTGGCTCTTGATTAGCGGGTGCTGGCAAATTGAATGATGCGAATGCCGGTCGTGTCCCAGCTTGCTCAGCCACTTCAATATTAACTTCTGGTTCTTGATCAGGTATCAGGACCTCGGGTTCTACTACGTGATCTTCAACTACCACATTTGCTTCAGCTTCATTCGCCTCAAATTTTACATCCACATCTTCATCGAACTAAAAAAGGAATTGAAAGCACTTTTATTGAATTGTTGTAGGATCCTTGGTTTAAGCTGATCAATGCTAACTGAATTTTATAAAATTGAATATTACAACCAGTCACAAGCAATAATATATTTGACCAGATTTTTAACTGATTTTTAAATAAAAGTGTAGTGATATATTGTATTTTTTTTTTCATTCTATTTTTAAGTACACACAAAAAACAACGGTAAACAATAAATATCAGGAAATAAAATGTCTCCCAGAACCCCTGCGACAGGGTCGAAGACACGATTTAATAATTATAAAAACAAGAATATTAACGACAGTATTCACATTACCCTACTAAGCTAAAAGTATTTTTTTTTACATTAAAAATAACCATTTTCTATAATTATTTTTTTCATTTAACTTTAAACAGCTGCATCCCGTTAGATTGGAAGCCAACCCCAACATAGTCGGGAAAACGCTAGGCAGATGACGACGGGTTTAAAAAAAATCTCTGTTTTTATTGAACAGATTTTTCCCTTTCCACTAACACTAATTATTTTTAACACTTTATGCAACTGATTGACAATAACTTCACCAAAAAACTACCACAAACTGCACTAACCTTTATCCCCAACATCGAAAACAATTACATGGAGAAATCAAGCAAAGTAGCAATAACATACACAGTAACAATATTTCCATGAATCTATTAAACCGTAATACCGGCACATCATTTTACAATTGACACAGTGCTTGGGACTCCGAGGGAGTGTCCAGACAGGAGGCACAACTATTATACGTACCTAAAGCTGTCTGGCGATAGAGGTGTACCCTTCGCGGCGTGGGTTGATAAATTGTTAACAGAATTTTATTTTTGCGTTGATTTTCGTTGAGATTTTGGAAAGTCACAAAAATGACAAATTATGCCCCCTTCGTGTCTGTACTATGTGGTTCTTACCCTGCCCGTCTCATTAAAAAACCCAGATGTTTCCTGAAAGCTAAAATTGATGACAGCCCACTTTCCCTGGATACCTTAAAAATAAAGAAAAAAAAACTGACTGACTAACCTAACCTAACCTCACCTGACCTTGAAAATTTTATCATTTCAAATTCATCTATGAAAAACTTCACACCTATCCTATCCTTTACTATTAAACGAGCAATATTTATATTTAAATATTATATATTATTATATATATTTTGTACTCACGTTCTCTAAAACGGCTCTAACGATTTCTATGAAAGTTGCAATATAGGGGGTTTACGGGGCCAAAAAATCGATCTAGCTAGGTTTACTATCTGGGAAAATTTGTTTTCCTCGTATTTTCAGCCGAGCAGAACTCGATCGCCCAGATATTACACCAGAACTCCTTAAGAGGTTAGGTAGAGGTGTAACATGTCACCAGTTACATTATACGAGCTGCCTCTAAGAATTTCCTAATTACTAAAATCTTTAAATACTTACGTAAAGATCGCGGTACACCACATACTCGCAGGGTATGGCCGAGGTCTTAAGGTACCGTTTACCCGATCGCTGGATGAAGTAATCGCTGTCGCGGAAGTGACGCGAACAAACGAAGTCTTTAGACGTCGGCACCCAGCCATCTCGCCCTGTCATTTCCACCCATTTTGCCCTGATCTCCGCGTTAATGGGAAACCTGTAACAAATAAATGTTATCTTCACCTTTGTCATTAACGACAGTTATTTTACTTATGTTTTATGGAGGAGCAACCTCAGTCTGCCAATGGCAGGTCTAAGGTAATAAATGTCCTAAATGTCCACCAATGAAATATGTTTGACTAAGAAAAATAAATGATGTTACCAAGTTGCCTTCTCAACATGTCGATAATTCGTTATTTTTGTTTGGTTATGTAATTTATATGAATAGAATTTAGATTCGTTGTTACCTACGATTATTTTTATATATTCTGTGCTCGCGGATCATAGTATAGCGTAGCGTCGTAGCCCGTAGGCCTTCCACTTCGACGCTACGCTACGTAGACTACGCTCTACGCAGCAAGCTGCTACGAGTCGTAGCAGATACCATTACGTTCGGTACTATTATATTTTATGGGATGGATTATATTATTTTTTTTTTTCACAAAATATAGGCGCAACGATATGCGTACCGACATAGAGCTAAAATAGAATATAATATAATTTTCTTTAATAGATTTCAATAAAAAAAATCCATTCTTTTTTAGTCAGAACCGATGTTGCTAGATTTGTCTAAATAAATCTGGCGACATCGGCTCGGACTAATCACATCGGCTTTTAGAACCGGACGTGATCTCTTTATTTGATTACTTCCAATGTTTCTCGATACATAGTTCATAGCAAATTTCGTGAACACGTTTTGAACAAAAGAAAGACACTTTTTGAAACACGCGACCGTTCATTTGCGCAGAAATTTATTTTTTTGACGCTGATTAGAAATAATTATGTTTACAACACGCACATGAATCCGAAAAGTCAGAAGTGCGTGCCTTGGGTTCGAACTCGAGACCTATGACTAGGCAGTCCGAAGGTCACATCACTAAGCTATAACTGCCCTCATTTAAGCTAAAAGCACAGCACAAATCACAAGAAAAGCTTCTAATAAAACTCGATACACTGTCTTCATCGATATTTCCTTCATAAATAAGTTAATCGGGGCACCTCTAGCCTCCGACCCTCACCATGAAACGCGTCCCCAGTTCGGTTATCGGTCGCGGCGTAATACTCTGGCCTTTGTTATAGCGCGACGAACATTGACAGCGAACATCAACAGCAATGTATATATTACGCGATGCAGCAGATTAATGGTCGCTAGAACAGGTGAATCGCTGATTTCAGGCCTAACTATTTTTAAGTTAAAATGAAGGTTTTGTACTTACAAATGAAAAGAAAGTCCTTCTGCTGCTCCATCATGGCCCTCCTTGCACGTTATCACGGAGCAGAGAGGCATTTTTGAATTTTTCTGAGCAAGACTGGTGCACTCGATGGGATCCGCGGCAAACTAAATAACGCATGCGCTTATTTCAATCGATAGGTGTAGTTATGACCAATTGCTGTTATGCGCAGCACCTCTCCACCACCCCAGATCCTATTTTTAGGTCAGTCGTAGGTCCTGGGAAAACAGGAAGCAAATTATCAATAATATGCAACTTCACGCCGGAACTTCAACCGCCCTTGGAAATGCAAATGTTAAAGTTTTCCAGGTCGATTTCAGCCATGACATCGGTGATCTGATGTGTAAATTATTTGTTACGATGCTTTTGAGTTTTCGGTTGCAATATTGGAATATTAATTTTGAGTAACTTAACTTTTCAGTCTAAGTTCTTTGTTCTTTAATCTGTTTGCATCTTAGGTTTTAATGAAATTATTGTTTAGGTTAGTATCTTTGTTTTTTATGAAACCTACAACTTTTGAAATATATATTCTCCTTCGTCCTCGCACTCGCTCTTGAGAAATTCGAAGGCTGCATCCGCAGTCTTCGAATTGAGTGAGATGGTACTGCTAGAGTGATTTTTAATAAATAAACGGATTTAAAAATATCTTCCAATCTCTAAGATTATAATATGTGTGAACAATTTTAAAGAAATTTGAGAGAAGAGAAGAAGAAAGAAAGATGATAATATGTGTGTAAATAACATATCGTAGGAAGATTTTTACAACGTTTCTTGGTCCCGTAATGGCATAATTATGATTTATAGAGATAGTTGGCTTCGCGGACAGTACATACCTATTCTCACATAAGTAGTTATCTAAAACTTAAGTTAATGACATAGGGGTTTATTCACAAAATCACAAATACATTTGTAGGTACTTAGGTTTATTAGATTACACAAAAAACTTTACTTAACTATTTATATTAGGTAATTCTCTACTGTTATAAGGCGCCAAATCAATGCTAATATTATTTTATAAAGAGGTAAAATTTATGAGTTTGTTTTGTAGGGGGTAATCTTCGGAATTCTGATCTGTTTCCGAAAATTCTTTCACTAATGGGAAGCCTCAGTTTTATTTTAAAACAAAAAAATTCACACGCACAGAAGCTAGTTGTTATATAAATAAATCGTTTGCCTATACTAGTACTAAAATTGTTGCTGTATCGTGGGTTAGTTTACAGTTTTCCACCGATCGAATTGTCGTGTGGAAACAGAAATGTAACGAGTCAGCTTCTCTCTGTCCTGTTAAGCATTTTAACGTAGTATCTCACTGTCCGTGACACTCCGTTAGCATGCGTAAGAACTGCAAGATCTGAGGGTATAGAAACAGAATTACAGAGCCACAACTTGGTGGAAACTTACGCTTAGCGTAAGTTTATGCTATATTTTGTGTCTGTATGTTACTCTACTAGCTTACCCCATTGTCAGGTTTTTTAGTGTTTGTCACAAACACTAAAAAACCTGCTAACAGACTGTTAAAACAAGTCATCAGAATGCGTAGATGACGGCTTCGTGTTTTTTGACGTATTTTTAACAGCCTGTATGTCGCATTAACAGTTATATTCTCTAAAAGAAACTGGCACCTAACTAGTGAATTGCTCGAACAGCTCGTTTTTGAAGAACAAATATATTTTGAATATTAGAAAATAACTCAAATAGACTAACCGAGCTGTATCAACGTCACCGCGCGCTGCGCCGCGCTGTTTCAGCGTCGACTTACTTTCCTGACGGCGTAGGCGGCCGAACTGCTGAGCCTTCCCGCAAGGCTATCTAGCCTTACGGGACTTCAATGGGCTCACACATATCAATGTGTGAGCCCATTGAAGTGTGACATTTAATGGCCATAAAAACTAAGAGGATGTTGGATCCTAGATTTCTAACATTCGGTTAAGCGAACTTTATACATTTCGTTTTTATTTGTTGTTAACCAATCCGTAAACTGTGAGAGAGCACTGATTACATTGTCAAAATCTTGTTTATTCCTGTCTACTGTAAAGACAACGGGCGATAGTTTGTAGTTTTTTTTTCATTTAATTTCAAATGTTTTTTCATTATACAAGGTGGAGACGACAATACAACAATATATTTAAACTTCGTATACCTAACGCCGTTCCCAGTCTGCATACAAAAATTCAATCAAATATATCCAATAGTTTAGTCACAGGACATTATTTTACATTTTTAAGATTTTCTACATGATGTATCTAACAATAAGCCAGCGACGACAGGTTAACGACATCGGCAATAATCTGCAACGGTAATATCGGTATAAACAAAACATGTTGCCAGCTCGCTACTTCAATAACCTTCGCCAAAATTGTTCTTAAATTTTACTTCCCGATGAGAATTAATGCATATTATACCTTATCTCTGAGGCATAAGAGTTTTAAAGCGTGTGAAGAAAATTAGATATGAAAATAATGCATGCGGAAGTGATTACTATTTGTTACGCCCTCATGTCAATCGTAAATTAAGTACCTATGTGCGAAAGGGATAGATTAGATAGTTTGTTTATTTCTATTTCGCTTTCTTGCCGAAACCTGCAAAAAATGGTGTGGGTCAGTGTGTCGCCGTGATCCTATGACATCGTACGCGTCATTGTTTCGTATCGCAAGTTCATGTGTTCCTGTTTCGCTGCCTTTGAAGCGCCCGCCCGCCCGCCGCCGCTCGTTTGTTTATGAAATTGTGGTTATCTTAAGACGATTTAGTGTGAATTGTGCGACATTAGACGCTTTATTTAATTAGTGACAGGACACAACGTAGTAATAGGTACCTAGTTAAATTGTCAAGTGCATTGTGCGAAATTAGACGCTTGTCATTGTGTGTTATCTAATCGTTTGTTTTTTGTAATAACAATGCCTCGTTTTGGTTACACAGCCATGGAGTACACCGACATGATTTTAATTTATGGGGAATGTCACGGAAACGCCGCTTTAGCAATAAGAACATACCGAGAGAGGTATGGGAACACCCGTGTATGTCCTACGGACGGCCGCATTATCGTTCAAGCTGTCCAGAGGATACGGGAAAATGTACCCTTAATCCCGCATTTGGATAGTGCTACTCCAATAGTAACAGTGACTCGAGACGAACGAGTTTTAAATTATTTTGAACGCAATCCTACGTCTAGTCTACGTAGGGCAGCTCGAAATTTTGGTGTAAATCATAAAACCATACACAAAGTTTTAAAACGCGGCAAACGGAAGTCTTTTAAATACAAAAAAGTACAGGCGTTGCTACAAAGGGACAAGCCAGTAAGAGAAACCTTCTGTCGTTGGATAGAAATAAAACATTTAGATAACCCCGACTTCCTGTACAATGTGATGTGGACTGATGAAAGAACATTCACAAGGAACGGCTTATGGAACCGACAGAATCTCCGGTACAGGAGCCGCGAGAATCCGCATCTTGTACGGGAGACTTCGCACCAGTACAGATTTGCTATCAATGTGTGGGCTGGCATACACAGGAATACCATAATTGGTCCGGTTTTTATTGAGGGCAATTTAAATGGTGCAAAGTTTTTAGAACTTCTCAACGGACCCGTTTCAGATTACACGGATGATCTTCCGCTAAACGTGCACAGCCAAATGTGGTACCAGTTAGACGGAGCACCAGCTCATTCAGTGACGTCTGCCAGAGAGCGTTTGTCTCAAATGTTTGGACAGCAGTGGATTGGCCGTTATGGACCAAAACGGTGGCCAGCGAGGTCACCGGACCTCACGCCATTAGATTTCTTCTTGTGGGGTCATGTCAAAAATGAAGTTTATTCAACAGACGTTGATACCGTTGATGATTTAAGGAGCCGAATTTTAATATATTTTAATAAATTAAAACAAATGGCCGCTAATGGCGACCTCTTATCAAGAGTAAGAAATAATCTTTTAAGACGATGTAATTTGTGTGTTCGGGTTCATGGCGGACATATTGAAAATTTAAAAATCTAATGGAAACTAAGTCTGAATATGTATGATAAGTGATTAACTGATTAAACAGTGATTGTAATTAATAATTACTCGTGGGCGACTGTGACTATTCAGTTAATAATTTGTGATTCTGTGTAATTGATTTTACATTCATAAAAATAAATATGGCGCAAAAAATCACGTCGTCGGCGCGAGTCACACGACCCGACGCACCACCGATACATTACCCTGCGCTTTTGCCGCTCTTCTCATAGGTTAGTGAACCAATATTTAAAAATGGTGTTCTGTTTTGTTTACATTTTTATGCTATTTGGTTTGTTCGAAAAGATTTTTTTTTAAATTTCAGTTCTAGGATTTATTTGATAGTTTCAAAATATTCCTATGAACTAGTATTACCAGTGTTTTCATTTATTGTTGTATCGTCATCTCCACATTGTATAGGTAGATCTAGAATACCTTATTAGGTAGGTACTTAAATTATGTAGCTTACCTTCGTGAGAGGATGTCTGGCAGAGCATTTCGATAATCTACCCTTAACAAAATGGCTACGCCCACGAATGACACCACAAATTCTATTGGTTTTAGATTATGATCTTGAATGAACATGACATGAACACCCAAGGGTCCGCAACCGCCCTTCGAGCACGACCGGGCGGATGTTGCGTGTGAGCGGTGACCAACAGTACCTACCTATAAAGAAATAAATATATACATTATTGCCCTAAAAAGGTTACAGAAAAAATTGAGACCCTGGCTCCAGAGCTAGGTTAGAGTACCTGTATTTCAGGAGCCAGTGACATCTTCCATTTGTGTTACTGTTAGCAAGTATATGCAGCAAAACATGATTATCTTACTTAAAAAAAAAAAAAAAAAGATTAAGAAAAAATAACATAACATAACATCACGCCTTGTTTCCCCGAAGGGTTGGGCAGAGGTGTCCCTGTAGCAGGTTCACCCACATTTCGCCAGTTATGTTTAAGTCCCATGTAATAGGGGGCGAGCCTATTGCCATCAACCGGGCACAAATCCAGACTCCAGGCTGCTACTGAGAAAAAATAATTAGAATTAAAGCAAATAAAATTAGAAAAAAATTGGATTAATACAAAAATCAGGAACAAATATTATATAGTCATTTCCAAAACTTAAAAAATGGATCGGAAAACGTACTTGTGGATGCCAATTTACAAATTAAATGCTTTGATTTAATTATTTAAATAATTTAACCCGAAATTCTAACTTGTAATCACCAGATATTTTTTTTATTTGAATATAGAGGTTTATTTTAAAAATGATCGTTGATGATTTTTCATCTACAATTTAATATTATTCTAAAAAAAATTGGGAAGTTGAAATCTTCTAAATACTGAATTACAGATGAATGGGTTATTAATTTACTATAGTGAGTGATTCTTGTGTAGGAATTAACCTGCAACACACGATGAATCATTTTGAAGGATATTGCTAATCCATTGCTTCATATTTTGGAAAAATTTGTCTGCTCAACAAAGTAAATAAAGTATAGCAAAGTAAACAAAGTATATATATAATAAGTAAATAACGCAATGAATATTGTTGAACTGTCGAAATTAATCACATTGAGATTGATCGTGTGTTACGCAATTAGGGTGCTGAACGAGGTTTGTTTACACTTTCATCAAATATTTTTGAAACAGACCTTACCTGATGAATGACCTTTCGTTTCTCCCGAACGCATGCAGTTACTGGGCTTTGCCCATGATGGTCCAATTAGCTCTTTCTGCCACACCATCAGTATTATAGTGATGCTCTGTGCACACCATTTTGCTAACTGCAATGCGGGACAGTCGTTTGGTGACGGATTCCGTGTTGTTGCAGGAACTGCAGAAATCTCTTATTCAAATTATGCGGTTGATACTTCACACACGAATTCACACGAGCTTCTCCTAAGTACCTACCTACCTACAGGCTGGACCCTGACAGCAGTGCATAATATATGAGTACGGTATTACTAATAATCGGTTGTGTCACGGGGAACAATGATTTCGTTCATTCCCCATACCAAAAATTCAAAGACATGTGACTTCTTACCAACCCGCACTGGGCCCGCGATAGATGTGGCATACGCCGCCGCCGATGTTTTTTTCGGCGTCATCGGCGCTAATGTAAAAATATGTTATATTCTAGATTTAGGTATAATGCAATATACTAGTAAACTAAACACTAGAAATGTCTAAATACAAGCTTAATGGTTTATTTCGACGTAGTTGTTTTCGCAAATTTAATAAAAAAAACAATTTTATATGAGCATAATTTAAATAGCAGGCGAGACGCACTGGTTGAATACATTAGTTTTCAAACATTATGGTTTGGGCGAAAAGAAGACTTAGGGCAAGTAATAAACTATCTAATCTGTGAACATACTTTTTTTTTATAATCAACCTAAGGTAGGTAAAAAAGTTATTGAACCACCTAGTAAACTTTATACGTTCAGAATTGTGAATTCCGATTTTCGATCTTAGATGTTCCACTTATCTAGAAGTATATTTGAATATAAGTCTCCAAAATAGTTGCGGGAAATTACTTCATTTCGACCGGGGACGAAGTGTATAAAACTATCTAACCTTTCTAATTTCTTTTCGAGCTATTTCAAGTCCTAAAAATTCATAAATTTTCATTAATTTCCATTCATTCGCGTAAACTACACAACTCAGTTACGGGCGTTGACCAAAAAAAAAAATCATTCATATCTTTTTATTTTTGTTTGGGTTCCTACGGAAATATTAGGGAATAGGGTAATGACCGCTATTGCCACCATAAAGCAATTCGGGTATAGTAGCAATCTTTACGATAAACCCTATACGTGCAGTGAACCACACATCAGTCGCACTGGATAACAATTTGACATTAACAGCGCCTTTATATCGTAGCAATATGGTGATATTCGTACTGTTAGCCCACTGATGTGCGGACATCCGCATGTGAGAAGTGAAACGTGTGTATTAAGTTGGTTGGGAATAATGAATAAAAAGCAGCCATGGTTATTCATAAATGTAATTTTAATCGTTTTCCTATGTATCTCAACTTTTCTCTTATATTAGATAGGTACATGTAAATAGAACTCAAATACAAAACTTACAATCACTCGTTTTTAATTAAACTTAAAAAATAATCCCTTCTTATACTAAGGTTATATAATGCACCAAGAACGCGCATTTTTTACAAAGCCAACCAAAAACTATTTATTATAAGTACCTATTTTTCTTGTGTAAACAGTACACAGTATGCTTAACAACTAAAAATAAAACTATACTTTAATTCAGAATCTTATATAAATTACATTTATTGCCACTTACTCAATTATCTACTTTAGTTTCATATAGTCAAAGCTGAATTTAGAGTGACCATCTCAAAGTTTTTTTTGGTTTGGAAATTGAACTTTATTGTTCGAAAACTAAATAATTTTCTAAGATTCTGAATACCGTATTCGACTATAAAAGATTGTCTGATTGCACAACTTCCGAATCTCGAAATCATAGAGCCATCCACTAATTTAAGAAAAATTTTAGATTCAAAATGTACCTTCACCAAAAACGAATTATGTCGTCTTCGTCACAGACGTGATATAGAGGGTGAAATTAAATTAGCTAGCAAAACTCCGCAGAGGCGATGGGTATCGATAGCACGATAAAATTAAAACAAAAAGGATTTGATGTTTTTTTTGGGTCAACGACCCTCGACTTGAATAATGAGATCAATTTTTTTTTATTTAATTTTTTTTATTCTGTGCTGTCTGTGAAATTTATAGAAAACATGTTTTTTTTTTTACTGATATTTTCAGTGAGTACAATCAATACCTGCGGCTGCAATTGTTTTTTTTTTTTAGGGTAATCAAGACCCCAAAAAAAAAACTCGTCAAATAAATTTCTACATACATACATATAAATTCACGCCTTCTTCCCATGGGGGTAGGCAGAAACTACAGAACGGCACCTGCTACAATCCTTACAGACTCTGTTTGCCTCGTTTACGTTCATATATCTGGTCATACACGCACGCTGGTTGCGAGTAATACGCACCTGACCTTTCTGAAGAACATCACCAATAAGGTCAGTATTAGTGTAGTGTAGTGTCCTCCGAGGGTGCAAATTAATTTCTTATTTCTTTTTCTTTTATTTTACCATGTTTACATACCGATAACATCGCGTCTGCAGTTTCGCTAGCTAATTTTATTTGACCCTGTATGTATTACTTATCACTATCACAAAACGTGTTTGTATTAAGTACATTCCACATGAGAACTCATTTAATCTTACAAACACACGGTAATAATATTACCGTGCTAGTATTATACAATCGTACCGTGATAATTTCTCGTTGCACAGATGAATATAGATGGTTCATTCCGCAAAATCATTTAAATAAAAAGCGACTCTTGCTACGACACAATAAAGTGCAATTCAGGTCGCACAGCGCTAATTACCTAGTCATAATTCACCTAGAAGTTGACTCTCTTTCTATCGCGTAACTCATATCTTCTGACTAATTTACGCTCACTGAAGTGGCCCGACAAAACGAGCCCGCCGCGTACTTGTTACGCGTAGCTTCATACCTAAAATGCGGAATGAACCATCTGTAATTCTGTATTCATCTGCGATCTTGTGTAATAAGAATACAAAAAGGCCAAGACCAATAAATCATGACCGGTCCGATCTTCGCGCAGAAGGCTGCGCAACAGCGTGAAATTGGAACTTTTGCGATTTTCGACCTTAATGACATACAAGTGCTGCCGTTATTTGAAAGTTGTTTTGAAAGCAGAACTAAATGTCGATAAAACCGTTTCCAAGTGATTTTAATCTCGCTAGATGGCGCCTGTTTTGCTAGAGCGACTGTTTTATTGACAGAACTGTCAGCACAGAGCACAGAGTACATTATATATACGGACATAGAGTCATCACTTAGAATTATGATACTAGCGACATCTATCGGTATACGACACCCGTGTAGTAAATTGGTCGGGTGGGTCCTTATTCATATTATGTTCATTGCCTATTCCTCAAAGTAATTTCCAAAAGCCAAATCTTTATAAATTGATTTTAACTTTTGGAAATTACTTTGAGGAATAAAAAAGGTTAAGTTAAAAAAATTCTCTCTTTGATAGAGAGAATGGAATTCAGGGAGGTAAATCAAACAACAGTTTAGCGGCTGACTGCCTTTTTATAATGTTTTCTTTTATTGTAATAATTAAAAGCATACATTTTCATCATGTCATTTTTGTCTACAGTTAATCTGGTGCCATTCATGATTTTATTAATATCTCGGCACCAGTTACAAATGAAAAATTTGCAGCACAGCTCCAACATATACTCAATTGTTTGCGACTTGTGGTTTTCACAATCAAATAATTTAAAATCAAGATCTACATAAATCAAAGTTTTTAAAGTTGTTTTTATGTTTCCAGTTATAGATTTGTTTTTAAGGTAATATGTGATTAAATCTTGTATTTTTGAAAAAAGCATTACTAAATCATTGTTTGGATATGTTAGATATGATTTTCCCTTTTTGTATTCTCTTATTTTCAAAAAATCACTTATATTATTTCTGTCATAAAAACAATCTTTACATTTTTTACAATTTTTGAAAACGTTTATTTTTGCTTTTCTTAATAAATAACCAGTTACATACTGTAATGTGGCTAATATTCTGGGGTTATTTTTTTTCACCTCAAAGTCTACATATTCTACTTCATCCTCCAAATCGATCGTAACTGTGGGCATGGGCATAGATTGCCTCTCAGCATTTCTAAATAACGATTCCATTGATTTAAAAATTGATTGGCAACTATCTTCCTCACAGTTGGAACCAGGTGAGTGCTGGCCACTTAAGTTGTTTATTAATAATGCTGCGAAGGACGATTCGAAGCCAGCTACAGTAGGGTTAGTGTTTCTGCACCCATGGCTTCGAATCGACCCAAAAAGATTCTCAAGAGGGTCCTGATTGAAATGCCTCATCCACACAGATTTAATGTTGTATTTTTTAAAAAGTATTTCTATGAGGTACTCCACATTATTTATAGTATGTAACCAATTAATTATTGTTGGAACTGTGACCTGCTTGTCCTGTGTTTTACCATCATTATTTACGAATTTCATTGAGCTTAACACTAGTTTAGCTTTCGACCAAACGGTGCCATGGTCTGATTTTGGTGTTACTTGTGTCAGTAAAAATTTTCCAGACCTTTTCTTCGAATTATCATAACTCCCATTTATAGAATCGAACAATTCATCAAAAAAAAGGATGACATCAGCAGTCTGTGTACATTCAGATGGGAGTATGTTCCTTTCTGAAAAACAAAAAATATAATTTAAATTTAGCATTACAGCATAACTGAGCTCTGAGCGTTTATGGAATGTTTCAAAATTTAATTACCTGCTAAAAATCCCATAGTAACTGCAACTTTTTGGCTCAAAACTTGTGTTGCATATTTTACTTTCATTTTTTGAAATTTATCTGGATTAATATGTCGATCAGATAGTTTGTTAACAAGTCGTATCCCTTTATATGCTGGGTCTTCTTCATATAATTTGGCAAAATGGCAAAAGTGATCAAAATGGTCAAAAATGATCAACAAAAGTGGCAAAATGGGACCACGTAGCCGTGGTCCCATTTTGCCACTTTTGTACAGCCATTTATGGAACATACTAAATTTTTGCTCATCAAATTGTTCCTGATTCCCTTCATTAAATGAGGCGGGTCGTATAAAGGAATGACCTCTTTATCATCTACTGCAAAGATATTCCCTCGCAACTCTTTATTTTCCCTTAAGTAATTTGCTCTTGTCTCCTGAATGAGAGAGTTTACCGCACTGACGTTAGATGCACCTTGGTCACATACAGTAGCTAGGACATGTAGTCCTACACTATGCAGTTCCCTTATCACCACTTTTATTTGTTTTGCTAGTTCAGCTGAGTTTGTGCTACCTGAACAAAATGTGTAGGAAATGGGTTGTTTATAATTTCTTTGAACTCCTCTTATCAAGAACACAAGAGCATGGTCAGCTAGTTTGTTTTGTCTTGACTCCCCATTATTTACGAATCCTGAAATTTCGTCTCTTCTTTGATTGTAATCAAAATGTGGTGCAATGGACATTTCGTCAAATAATAATATACAAAGTTTGTCATCTGCTTTCATCTTATCCACTCTTTTTTTTAATTGGTCAAAGAGTTTTTCATTAATCCCAGGTTTTAAATTTGTTCGCGCTATTAACCTGCTTAGAGTCATAGCCGATGGCAAGACAAAAATTTTTTGAAGCCACCTGTAAGTCCTAGGGCTCCTTTTGTACAGGCTCAATGCCATTATTTTCTCAGGCTCTGTAAATCTGCGTCCCATTTTATTTTTCCCAGTTTCACGAAACTGCATTAATGTGAACATTGCAGCCAAGGCAGTAATTTTTTTTATTGTTTTCTGAAAAGTTTTGTTTTCCGACAAGTTTAATGCCTTCTTTAATCTTGTTGCATACTTGTCTTTCTTTTTTGCAGCTTATTAACAGCCTTAATTAATTCTTTTTCGTCAAACATATGCATTTTCTTAGGCAATTTTGTTTTTTTTACTGTTAACTTTGGTTCCTCTACTTGAGCTGCAGGTTCACCTGTAACATAATACAACACTGTATAGTATGTATCTATGATAAATAATGAATTTTAAATCAATATACATACTATCATATTTATTTATTTAATATTTATTTTATTATATTTTTTATTGTACACCTCATAATAACAACAGGACAAACATTTATAAAAACAAGTGTACAATGGGCGGTCTTATCGCACAAGTTTGATGGACTGCACAAAAGTAGATATATTTAGTGTACAAACATTCTTCAGTTTTCAAATTCTAATTAGACATAATAATATAAACTACATAAATACAATACAAATTAACATTAAATATATAATTAAGAAAGGAGCAGGCATGTTGCTGGGGCATTATACATAGTGCCTTGATTAATCACTTGTTCTATGATAGAATAAGGATGTAGGTTCATTATGTTACATATACAATACAACATGTAACATAATGAAACCACATCCTCCTTTTGTCCACTGCGGGTATGTTTTCCATACTAAGGGTCCCCAGGTCCTTTTCTGTATGTTAAAATAATGTAAAGGAGATACCAATATTAGAAATAAAAATATGTTACATTACATAAATTATAAATACCTGTAGAAGTGGACGGCAATACAGCATCCAATAAAGCAGTATCACTCCTATTTGTTATTTCCATCAGTGGAACACTAACCAATTCAGATCCTGTAAGAGAATAAAAAAATACAAAACTATAAATTTCTCTAAAAACAATCTAAGAATACTCAATCACATAAACCCTAAAGTTGAGGACAGTGACACAACAAATAAAGTCAAATATTTTAGAAACCAGATTGTTGTTCCAACAATACTTGCTATGTGCCTGTTGTGTATTGAAACAAATATTGACAGAAAAAAAGGAACAATTTAATGCAACTGCAAAGGTTAAATAATGACACTGATCTTCAGTTCTCATAACAGTTATTGGGACGTTGATAATCACAAAGCATGGCTTCTTGTAACACTGATGCTGCTGCTTGCTACTGGTCTGCAATAATAGGCTATTCAAGTATTTGAAATAACTTAACCATGATTTGTCATTTGTCGGAACTTTGTTTGCTGATCAGCAGACTGTGACTCATGGCACCTGCTCATGCATGTGAGGGTGCTTTAGAGTACTGAAGTGGTAGTAGAGCTCCCAATTATAACATTACATATACATTCTTACCTGGCAAGAATAAAGTGGGAACTGCATCAGGGCTCAGTCTTCTAGTCCATGTCAAATAGTTTGTTTCAAAATGGGCATGGCACACTCGACGGTTTCTGAACACATAATGGGGATCCAAAGACGATATACTTATTCCAACTGCTCGAGTCCATTCAATATATCGCTCCATGTCCTTGTCAGGATTAGGGAATGAATGGAGAACTGTACCATCTTTGCCTAAAAAACAGATGATTTAATTAGAAGAGAATGCTCACATCTACGGTGGTTAGTGAAATTTGCAAGCGGTCATTTTAGTTATTATTATAATTCAACTTTGCACACATAAAGTACCATAATATCTAACTGTATTTTGTACTTAATATCATGGATCTTCATCAATATTTACTTACGAGTTTTATCGCACCGCGGCACACAACAACCTCTCTCGGAAGCGGCCATAATCCAGGTTAATAGTGTACAAATCGTCAGGCAAATCAGGGTCCAGGGTAACAGGCGTAAGTCCAAGGTATCAAGCGAAGTCGTCGGGGTCCGGGGATGAAGCAAAGTTGTTGAAAAAATCATAAAAACACAGACGGAGCACATTTACCACAGACTAAGTAGTAGGGAAGGTACGTATTTACGCGACCAGGTTTTTACACCAGGTATTTGCTTCCAAGTACGTACACCAGGTACCGCCCCGAAATACTTGCAAGGCTCCAAAGTATTTTATACGGCTACTCGGACTCGCTCCGTCGGGGCTCGACGCTCGGTGTTTACAAACTTCATCGTCTACGTAGGTACCCAATCCAATCAGATCTTCAATAGGTCCATAACCGCGATGGTTTTCGCAAATGCGATCATGCTCCTTATCTGTAAGAATCTACGGAACAGTTTCGTATGCAAGTATTTCTAAAGGGTATGTCTTTGCAAGTATTTATTTGTAAACGCAATTTTGCTTCTTATTAATAAGAAGTCACGGTTCAATTTCCCATGCAAGTATTTTTTATTCCAACAGGGCTTAGATGGTAATAAAAGTAAAAACTAGGTATTTATTTGTAAACGCGATTGTACTCCTTACTTATACGAAGTTACGGGTCAATTTCCTATGCAGATAGAAAATACTTGAAAGTATCCCGAGCCCTAGTTTTAGGACCTGGTTTCTGAAGGTAGACGCACTTGGAAGCCCTGGTACTCGATTTTGCAAGTACGACCCATGTCTACTAAGTAGTACTACATTCACGGATCACACACGGAAACGGAATGACATTGACAGTTGACACATGACATAAATATGGCGGCACACCGTTTCTATTCTCAATATTTTTAATAAAAGAATAAGCAAATAGGTAGAAAATAACAACGTAATTATGTAAAACAAAGATCTCTTTACTAAAATATTCGGTTATTCTACCACAAATACTCTTTTATATTTAAATCTTCTTTTCAAGTAATTACATTCATAATAATAATCTGCTTAATACGGAACGGTATTGTCGTGGATTTGATTTAAGCTATATAAAGGTATATATACATGAGCGAGTATAAAAATTTAAAACAGCGACATCTACTGCAATATGGCAAAACATTTTAATGCATAGAAATGTCATTGACGAAATAAATGTATGGGAGTGTTAAGACACTGGCACAGAGTACATTATTATATTAACTGGTATAGACATTGAGATAGAAAAACATAAATTTGCTTATACAAATATGGGTGAAATACGAACTAGAATGTGAAATATCGTGTTATTTCACTCTTTCTAATGTGGTAATCGTATTTGATAAAAGAGACAACAATATTTCAGTTGTTCCTCATAATGACAACATTTTGTTGAGACGTAGTGACAGTTGTAGGTAAGTACCATATCCGCCATAATATGCGACAAGTTCATGGTAGTTCTGCTGTCAAGTGGTTGTTAACTTTTTGTTTTATTGAGATTTGTGAGAAAATTACGAGGAGTTTTCCTTTAAAACTACATATATACGTTGGAAAACACCGATTTGCCTGTGTGTTGTATTGTGAAGTGTGGTGCAAGAAAGAAGGAAAATCAACCTCAATTGTCTTTGCACAGGTTAGTAGCCGGTTTTCATGCAATAGTAGAACTCTTCTACATAAAGTGATAAACTTTCGATGAAAAAATTGCTAGGCGATCATTAAATACGGCTCAAATTTTAATATATGGGTTTATTACCGTCTAACAGACCTTTTTATTATTTCGTAATTTCATTTGTTTGTTTACAATGATATGTCATGGTGGAATAGTGTTGTACCGTTGCCGTAATAGTTTCTGAAACTAGTTCCTTCGCTGCGCTAGGCTGTGCAATCTTAGAACATTTTACCATGCAACTGAGCGAAAATAATGATACCAAATTGAAAGAGCACCGTCATCTAGTCCACAAGTCCTGCTATGAATGCCTTTTTAATTTTGTTGTATTATAAAACCATGTATGTCCCGTTTGTAGATACAGATGTCGCTTCTTGCTGCTAACCGGCTAAATTGAAAATAAGGTTTCCGTTTATTACAGCTATAGTGACGAAGTGACTATTTTATTCTTGAATCATTATAATCCTTATAGTGGATGCTAAATGTTACCATTAAAAAAAAAAGGTTTGACAAATGAATTATAAAAACTGCCATAAATTTTAATGTAATTTAAACTCTAAAACCGGATCTAAACAATTAACAACATTCGTGTCGTAGTAGTTATTTTGTACTTTTTAGTTGCAGTAATGAAGCAAGCTGTCAACAATCAATGGCGGTCCGTCTGTCGTTAGTGTCGGTTGTTTTAGATGATAAATTCATCAATTTACAACTTAGTGTTTCTCCGAATCTCCGTAATTCTTCAAGTTGAGCCACTGCTCCTTGGGTTTACGTCGAGTGTTTCATCAAACTAGTGCTTCTCCGTAAATTCGTTGAGTTGAGCCCTTGCTCCTCACGATTAGCGTTGTGTTTGTACTAGTATTTTTCGAGACAGAGACTCTAAAGACTGTAGTGCTTCTAAGTGACATTACCATGTCAAGTAAACATTGTTGTGTTCCTCAGTGTGTGGAAATCGAAGGTACGTAACCAGACTATTTGAAACCGGACACCAAGCCAGTTTGTACGCCCTGTCTTCGCACTGGTGCAATTTGAAAGTTAAACGTAGCCTTTTGAAAGTTATGTGCGTACAGACAGGCTTACTTCATACTCATGTAATGCAAAAATAATAAATACATTACTAGCTAACCATGCCCTCTTCTCTGGGCGACATAATTATTTTTTAAGAAAGGGTTTGGGGTATGTATATAGAAATATGCCTACGACGTATGTTTAGAAAAATACACGAATAGTCTCTGTGCATTTAAACTGTCATATCTATATGACAGTTAAAATGTGTTTTTCTAAATATAATGGAGAAAATGATCTTAAAAATAATAATTGAAGTAATTCTATATGCTTAAACTCCTTTTTTGCAGGCTCTAACAGAGTTCTTCATTGGTTTCCAAACCCTGATAAGGACATTGCTCATTTCCGAACATGGGTTCATGTTATTGGAGGAGAAATTTTGAGTCTGAGCAATGAAAATATTTATAAACTTCATCGAGTATGTCATGCTCATTTCGATGAGAAATATTGTTGCCGTAACAACAAAATTTCTAACATAGCTGTACCAACATTACTTATGCCAGGTTGGTAAACTATGTAGCTATATAATTTGTCTAATAAATGTATAGTAGCTTTAAGCTTTTAATGTGTCATAATTATGGCACCATAATATGTTATTGTCATATTAACATTAAATTGAAAATGAATATTGCATGTATTGTATTTAGTAAAACATTTACTATAACTTAGCATTTTGCTAATATGTAAAAAGTTTCATCAGAATTAACCTGTTCCTTTCAGGAAATTTGAATTAGAATTTCAAATGGAAGATAATATTTGTTACCCTTATGATTTAGAGATATTATTCAGTTTGTTCTTGAATTAATTCAATGTGTTATTTAACAGAGAGGTTGTCTCTTTCGTTTCCACAGTTTGGTAGGGTGTTTGTATCAATCTTATTAAAGTTGCCTACATTATTGTTGCAGGACCACTATCTATATCAAAATTTATCTGCACTGATAGAAAACCATTCAGGGAAGTTGGAAATTTACCTTCTACATCAAAAGGTCAGTATACCTAAACTTCACATAAAGGTGCTCCCACACAGCAGTTATGTAAGATTATAGAATGTTTCATAACATTTGTTGTCTGAAAGTTTCAAGTTGTTTTGTAAGAAAATCTTCAAAATGATGTACATTGTAACATAATTATTGTCATGGTACAGAATGTTTGATAACATTATCTAACTGATGTGTCAGCACTTCAAGGAGATTCATTTATGTTACTTAGCATGTCCATCTTACACTTGTAATTTGACCAGAACTGCCACAGCGACTGAAATAATGCTCAGCCAAAGTAATATTATGTATTTGTAAGGCCTCAGGGTGTATATACTATTTTTACATGTTTTGTTTTACTATGACCTCTACAACTTTTAACCCAGTTGATCATAACTTGGCTTAGGCCCGTACTATCAGTTCCTAGCTACCTAGTTAGCCTAGCAAAAGCAATACACACAAAAAATAATTATTATTTCTTAGCCATACACTTCACTTTTGATATAAAGTAACTATGTGAATAAGTTTTTCTATAAATTGGCATTTATCCTTTATTATTGATGGTGCCTATGTACAAAAAGACATGTCAAAAACCGAGGTTTACAGAAAAGCGTTTTTTATGTTCAAACTGCTCTAAAAATTATTCTATGTACACATAGAATTATTTTTAGAGCGGTTGTATATGTATATATTTAATGCATATTTATTTCATGCAGAAGCAACATATATTCAGTTATAACAATTTGTCCTATTATTCTTGTTTCAAGACCACTATCTCTACGAGATTCCCAAAAACCATTGAAAGAAAATGAAGCACCAGCACAAGGTTGATATATAAATATAATCCAATTTTTTCTTACTAAAAATTTGCTAATTGCAAATTTTTGCTACTAATTAATAATGTTATAGCGATTATTTTGCTTTATACCAGTTCAGCAGCAAAAACATATCAACATTTATAAGTAATTAGTAGCAATAGTATATAGTTTTAAAACTATAAACTTAGTTATAACTTTTGTATTCCAGCCATTATTGAACCTGATACAACTGTTGAGAATCTTGAAATACAAGAATACAAATTGCAGGATAAATACGGTGAGTGGCCCTTACTTAAATTTAAAGAAAAAAAAAAATAGAAACCTGTAGATAGAGTACTACGTTCATGCCCACTGCCTTTATCTTTCACTCTACAACTCTTAAGAACGGTTGAAGCCATGGGGCACAGCAGTGATAAAACGTGATAAAATTTGATCTGCTGGAAAGTACTTCTGTTTAAATAATTCTTTTAATAAAATAATAGCTAAGGTAGCTTGTTTTTAAAAGCTTCATTTTATTTGCAGGTCCAAACACTGCTAAAAAAGTAGTTACTCATGTGAAAATGACCAAAAAGGAGCACAACTTATACACCAAAAATTGGTAAACATTAGGATTAAATCATCTAAATGCAAAAACTTTATGAAGAATAATAGCAACTTCATAGATACTGTCAACAATTTGCCAAGTGCTGCTAAAATTTTAACCATTTTGCAGTTCAGAGAATACAAAAAGAAAGAAAAAGGCAGAAGATTTTCCACGGAAGAAAAAATATTAGCTTTAGCAATGCTGAAGCAAAGCCCCAAAGGCTATCGCTTTCTGCGATGAATGTTGGTTTTGCCTTCAAAGCAAATACTAACTACATTTTTGAACCAAGCCAACATAAAGCCTGGTATTAATAATAACATATTTGATCATTTTAGAAAAAGAGCGAATAAAATGAAGCCAGCAGACAGACTCTGCATATTAATGTTTGATGAAATGTCACTGAAACCTAACTTAACTTATAATGAGAGAAAAGATTTGGTGATAGGTTTTGTTAACAATGGATGCGAGACAAAACAAGACTTTGCAGACCATGCACAGGTTTTCATGATCAGGGGTCTGATTAGAAAATATAAGCAACCTGTTGCTTATACATTTGCACAGGCGGCCACTAAAGGCCCAGAGCTGGCTTTGCAAATTAAAACCATAATCCAAAATCTACAAGAAACTGGGTTCAATGTAGTGGCTACAGTGTGTGACCAAGGCACTAATAATAGACATGCCTTAAATCTTCCAGGGTACATATGCTGATAAGTTGGCAAGAAGTCAGAGAAGATACAAAAATAATTATAATTAATGACAAAAAAATTGTTCCACTATATGATCCCCCGCATTTATTAAAAGGTATACGCAACAACCTATTAGAGAAGAATTTAAGGTATACAACAGATAGAGAAAAGACTGCTAAGTGGGATTTGCATCAAGAAAATCCCGCATATAAAGGAATCCGATTAGTGCCTAAGTTGACTGATAGCCATGTTGATCCGACGAGGACGAAAATGAAAGTAAAATTTGCCAGTCAAGTGTTCAGCAGACCTGTCTCTTCTACTATGGGATACCTTGCAGGTAAGATCAAGAGAGGTTTTTTGTAATGATCAACTATTCTTAGTGCACCAATATTAGAATAAATATCTGCATGAATTTAAATAATTCGATTCTAATTCATAAATATGTATTATAATCACCTGGGTTCAGTTACTCTGTAAATTAAAATGTATATTGGTACACCATCTATGCAAACACATATTCCAAAGCATACCCAGGTTTAAATGTTCAATTTTATGCACATAAGTGTATATATTATGTGCACAGAAATCTTGAAGCATAAATGATTTAAATTCTAATATTGAATTGTTATTGTTTTACAGATAACGGAATCCTCCCAGAAGAATGCAAGGAGACTGCAGATGTGCTGCTTTTTTTTGACAATCTTTTTTATTTGGTAAATGGCAGCTTTGTCAAAAATAGGTTTTCAAAACCACTCCTGGGACCCGTAACACCAAATTCAAGACACCACGAATTTTGGAGAGAAGCAAAAAGTTTTAAAGTCCATGAAATTTATCACAGATAAAAACAAAATTGCTAGTGTACCTACCATTAATAATTGGTTATGGACACTGGAAGACATAGAAGCATTAGTTAAAATGTTAGCCATTGACCACAATGTTACTTCTATATGGATGCGGCACCTAAACCAAGACCCAATCGAAAATTTCTTTGGGGCTATAAGAAGCCATGGGTGCCGTAACACAAATCCAACACCAGAAAGATTTGAGTCTGCCTTAACAACGTAATTGGTCAATAACCTGTCCAGTGTCCATGCCCCTGGAGCAAATTGTGAAGAAGATCAATGCAATGCACTACATGCCCTCATCATTACAAAAAATAGGGAACCTACGACGACTGGTGATAATATGGTTTTAGACATTATTGATGAGATTACCCTTACAAATTTAGAGGAAAAAAGTCAGCCCCAAATAATGGGGCCCCTACAGTATGTATCGGGATATTTTTTTAAAAAGACGAAAAATAAAATATTTAGGTCTTGTGAAGTTTGTAAGGGTAATAATCTCTATAGTGAAATTGAAAATGATTTCATACAAAGAGAATTTGCCAATCGTAGTTGGCTTTCCAGCCCAAGCCCAGCATTTTTGGAATCAATATCGAACATGCAAGACATAATAAACAAAGTAGGGAAAACATAAAAACCATAATTCTTTTATTTTTAGACTTTAATTTTATGACATGCTCCGAACACAAAGATTTGTAAAAATATAAATAAAATTTTAACAGGAAAAAAAAATATAGACAGCGATGAGGATGCAATGGCACTGCATTGCATCCTCATCGCTGTCTATATTTTTTTTTCCTGTTAAAAATATTTTAAAAGACAAAAATATTTTAAAAGATGTTTTAAGAGGAAACTTTGACATTATTATAATAATGCATTGTGCCAACAATGCAATGCGATTATTAAAAATAATGTCAAAGAGCACCCTCAAAAAAAAAAAATCAGCTTTGGCAGAAACGAGTTGTATTTCAAACTAACAATAATATTATTGTGTAATAAAATAATAACCGGGTATGATCGTGATTCTTACTGGCAAACTTAAAAAAATTGCCAGTTTTGTTATTCAGTTGTCCTTATAAGAAGTACTTCGTAGTAGTAGTAGTATGTTCCCCTATTTCTCACAGGCGCCTAAAAGAAAATTCAACATCGGTCCAGACGTCTTTGAGAAAAGGGGTACAATTACTACAAAAAAAAAAGATATTTTTTTTGTCTGACCTTTTGATAATGAATTTTTCACATCAGTTCAGAAGTCTTTGAGAAATGGGGGAACATACTGCTATTTTGAACTGCTTTTATAAAGACGTCTGAATAACAAAACTGGATTTTTTTATGTTTGCCAGTAAAGATCACGATCGTAACCGGTTATTATTTTATTACACTACATTATTATTTATTTGAGATACAACTCCTTTCTGCCGGAGCTGGTTTTTTTTTTTTCAAATTCTTTCTGATTATGTATTAGAAAATTTAATTTTATGGCTGGTTTTAGAGCGTGCCGACGATCGGCGCTGACAAGCCAATATGTATGGTTACTTAAGAAGCACTTTAGTTACAGCTTAAAAGCAAATGGTTGTCGCAGGGACAACCGGATGGCGAGTAGTAATGTATGTAGGTCTTGTAATGGTACAGATCTCCCTCGTATCAACGTTAAGTGAACATGGGGTACAAAATATTTTGGCGAGGGTACTGTTTGGGAATACGTTTGCTTGAAAGGTAACCTTATTATAGTTATAGCTCGTCTTTCTTCTATACAATTAGCCGTTTTCGCACTAACGAATAAAAAAAGAAGTTATGTGGTGATCGCTTCAAAATTGGTGAGCTAAGTGCTCACCATTGTAATGCACCAATTGATACACTTTCAATTATTGTCAAATAAATTGAATAAAACGATTTTTTCCAACATTTGCTAGGATCAATAATAAGTATGCTTACCAATTTTGACCACATTTTGTTGTCCTTCGCTGGTGTGTAAACGGCCAGTGTATGTAATAGAAAATATTATATAATTAATGTGACTGATATACAAGTAGCGTCCTCTGTTGTCGTGTAGCGGAAGCAGTGAATTAGAAACGTCTTTCTGGTTGCGACGCTCGCCGTTGGGGAACGCCAGTAACAATGAATAGTTTACGCGAAAATATCGATTTAATGCTCGCTTTTCGACACTGGAGGCGCTGTTTTATGAATGAGTATTGTAATATTATGAATGAATGTTGTAGTAGTCGCCTCTTGATACTACGAGGCAGCACTGTAGAGATTACTTGAATGTTCTAGAAGTTTCTGGAACCGGAAGTTGATTGTAAACGAGTTCTTTTCCGCCCACATTTCGATTGTACTGTCCCTTTTCGCTTCCAGACACGAAAGAGTGCACTAGTCTCGTAAGTTTTAACCGCGTTTAGATAGAATTGTGAACTGTAGCCATCCTTGCCCGAAACCAGCGATTGTAATAATATTTGAAATAATAGCTGTAATAGCTAAAACCTGTGGATATACCGACAATAAATCTTGTAGTAGTGTTCGTGTGTTTTTTTCATTGCTACTTGATTAGTCCTCTGTCCTCCACAATTAAGCTATTATCTTTCAAGCAAACGCATTCCCATCTGTTCGCATCCCATCAGTTGCTTCAATTTCCGTATCACCTACCGAGTCCACTTGGAGTCAGTTCGGTCGATACGAGGGGTATTTGTCCTAGATCCTCTCCATGGTCTAGATTACCACTCGCCATCCGGTGGCCTCTCCGACATACGTAATGTAATGGCTTTGAATATTTGAGAATGACACCGATCGCTCGCCAGCGCTGAGCCATACATACTGGCTTGTCACCGTGGACCGTCAGCGTGACTCTAAAACCAGCCTAAATAGTCCAATCAACGGGGCTTATGTTACCCAAAATTCTCCCGCCTATGAAATTTGGCATTGATAAAATTAGTTACTTTTTAAGTTGTTTGTTACTCTTTGTGAAAAATTCCTCAGACTGAAATACTTTCTGTATACTTCCATAAGAATGTACTACTTATAGATAAATATGAATCCAACAATTTATCAATTTTAGAGAATTAAACTCTAAATTTCACTTTTACTCTAAAACTTCTACTGAAGTATCAGTCTGATTTATATATAAAAGAGATTTATCAAGAATGCATTAATAATAAACAAAGCTATGCAATCAGGATATTAAAATACTATAAATAACAATTAGTAGACCCAATTGTTCAGTAAAAGTAATAACACAAAAATTAAATTTGCTATCTAAATGTAATCTATTCTAAATGATACATTCGTACATATTATTATTATATTATACAGAAAGTGTGTCGGTATGAGATTTTTTTTTCTACTAACTTGTAAAAAAATTATCTGCACCTAATTTCATCACATGCCAAATTACAAAGGTGGGAGAATTTTTCGGAAAAATATACTCGTTGATTACTAGAATTAAATATTCTATGATGAGTTGACATAGGACGACTACTAAGTAGTAGTAGTAAGATTATTAAACACGTGTTTTTATGTTATGGCATGGTAAGATAAAATATAAGGTTAATGTACGACCAAAATTGTATCTTAGAAAATAGTTTAAAACGTGTAACCGTTCTGTGGTGAGAAATAAACTATTTTGATTATCATAATTATGGTTTTATTTTCTGCAGCCTTATTTTAATACAGTTGAGTTTTGTTAATTTATTTATTAATCCGGCAGGTAATTTACTCAGTCAATTTAGTAATTGTATTTTCACATTGACTATGAGTAAATTACGGGATTAATAAATAAATTAACAAAACTTAGTAAAAACAAGGCTCAAAGCAGAAATGATAGTAGGTAGTCCATAGTTATATAGGTACATCGCAGGAAAGTTGTATGTTTATTGTTACAGATGGCGCTGTCAATCACTCACTTTCCTCCTAAACCCGCCGAGTAAAGCCTCTAAGATAGGTACCTATATATAAAAGTACTCGGTGATTAGTTTATGCGGACCAGCCCGTCCCATCTTTGATGTCCTCCCTCCGGTGATGCCCTAAGCCGAGGCTCGTACCCAACAGGGGGTGCCCTTAGCGAGCGTTCACCTAGCTTTTTAGCTTAGTTTTGCATGCCCCTGGCTGGAGGCTTTGAGTGTAGCAGCTTAAGGCAACCACAGGATTGACCGGTTAAGTAGTCATGACCTCAGAGGTCAGCTACGAGATGCCCAACAGAAAAAAAAAAAAAAAAAAAGTTTATGCGGCCTACTACCCAAATGTCCTTTTTGGTATCGTTCGTCGAGTTGAGCTCCACAATTACTGACAAATGCTTGCACTGACTGGACAGGTCCACTCAAATCTGTGTCGTTCTTTCCTCAAAAGACCATTTCAGACACTAATCTACATTGTCCTCACATGGCCTGACCAAGATGTCTGGACTTTAAAAGAGCTTGCGACCTCTGAGCTTGTTTCGGCCTGTCTTCTCAGAGTAGTCAGATAGGAAACGCCGAACTCATCTAGCTTATTTTTAATATGACGTGTAAAAGTGATTCCGATATCCTATTTACAGAACAATGAACAATTTCATTTAATTTCAAAGAAGCTTAAGAATTAAGATAGAGTAGGATGCAAGAGCGAGCGAAGCAAGCTCGATAATGTTAGCACCGCATAGGACCGATTCGATTTTCGGAAATAGGAGTTCGGTAGGTACCTACTTTGTCGACTAATGCACAGATTTTCTCAGTGATATAGCTTTAGACCCACCATACCACCAGGGGTATGGCCATGGGTATGGTGGGTCCGCAATGGAATTCAGAGATGGGAGAAAATTTTGAGATCTCGCCTCGAGTAGGTTAAGTTCTCTATTATTGTGTTAGGCATTTTCAGATATTGCTTTAGTTCTGAATGTTTTTACATCTATATTTTATTTTGAAACAAGGGAGGTGCAAGTGAACCCTCTTGCACCCCTCTCCCGGCTTATAATAAAAAAAAGATGTATGACTTTTTTTTATAGAAAAAAAACCGGTCAAAGGCGAGTCGGACTTGCGCACCGAGGCGCGAGGGTTCCATAATATAAAATGTACTCTGTGGTTCCATACCATTTTTAATTTTCATCGGCGAGGCCTTTATTCAAAGAGTATAGTAATATATAGGGAATAGAGAGCCATCTGGTAGTATTTTTTGTCACCCAAAATGAATAGTGTGGCACGGTGTCGCCATCTGATACATAATCCGCTGAACTAATCTCAAAGGACCTATAGATATATATACCTTTGTATAGGCATCTATTTCCTATAGGTAGTTATATTTATATTGTTATCAGGTAGGGTTCTAGAGCATGTATTAGAAAGATTTCTGTTTTCTAAATTATTTGTTTTGTTGCAATTTGAGGCATAATATTCTTAGGATGAAATCGACCGTTTAAAACATAACATTAAATTCTGGAAAATGGCTGAGTACATTTTTATCTTGTTTAGTTATCTTGTTGGAGAACATAGGCAAAGTCTAAAATATATGTAACTTCTAGATTCTTTAAAAACGAATACAAATGAATGTTTACAAAACAGAAATCTTTATAATACAGCCATAAAATGAAAAGAAGCAATTGTTAATAGTTGGTCATTTATTAGTCTTAATATGACAGTGCTTATTATAATATTGTTGAGCATATAATTTCATTTCATCATCACCATCGTATGTTAGCTTACCCGCTAAAATTCGGTTTACAGATCTGCACCAACTGTAAATTATTATATTCATTGTAACATCCGTGAAATATTGTTTTAAATTTTCTTTATGTGTTTCACATTTAAATGGAAAGTCTACAAAAATTTCTGTATGCATTTTTATTGATTTTTTTAATCCTTTTTTAGGTACATCCTTTTCTAAATGTGAAACACATATATTTTGAATATCAAGAAAGCATTCATGTAATTGCTTTGAAGGGTAACATAGTAACTTTTTGTTTGAAAAATATTCTTTTGCCCTGATGTATGAATTTTTTTCCGTATGTTTTGTACTCAAAATGCTTTCTCTGCATGTTTTGCAATTTTTTATTACATTTTTGAGACATTTCCTCAGGACCCAACCACACACAATATCTCTTTGACCTGAATCACTAGTACTGTCACTGTTGAGAAAATCGGTACGAATATTAATTTCTCTTTCTTCGGAAACATCAAATTCGGGAGCAGTTTGAGTTTCCGTATCTTCGGAAACATCAGATTGGGAGGCAGTTTTAGTTATAAAAAAATCTAAAGTCTGTAGATAATTATTTTTATCTTCTTCACAATTTGCGTTTGATGAATGTGGTGTACTCAAATTATTTAATAACAAGGTTTTAAATGCGCCTTCGAATGCCATTGAATTAGGTGCAGTGTTCCTTGCCCCACAATTTCTGATACTTCCGAAGAAATTCTCAACTGGGTCCTGATTGAAATTTCTGGTGAACATTGAGTCAAAAGAATATTTTTGTGACAAAATTTTCCACAATTCTTGAATGCCTTCTATAGTTTTTACAAAATTTGTTACAGATGGTACAACTGTTTCGCATTTCTGAATTTTATTTCCTACTTTCTTGAAAGTTTGAAATTTAATACTTTTAAAATATTTTATAGCTTTTTGCCACAGCTGATGGTGAGGTGAATTCCTTCTTACAGGTCCCTTGTAAATTTTTCCATTTGGGATTTTAAATGAATTGCAATTTAAACTATCAAACAAATTATCCACTAATAATGTTATTGGAATAAGGTCCCGACACTCATTAGGTAATTTTCCTCTGGCTGTCAAGTGTTCAGTGGCAACTGCGACACTATGGCTGAATATCTGCGCTGCAGTCTTAACCCTCATTTTTTTTAACTTTTCTGGAATTATATGTTCCTTCGTAAGTTTTTGGAGGCATCTCAGTTCACCAAAAGATTTATCTGCCGCATACAATTGCTGTAGATACTCCCATTTTACTATTTTTGTTTTATTTGCATCTTCGTAATCAACATACGTCATATTTTTTGTCAGGAGGTTGTTCCTTAAACCTTTTAATAGATGAGGGACGTCGTATAAAGGAATAATTTTTTTCTCATTTATTTCAATAAAAGTATGAGCCATATCCCTCCCTTTCCTTAAATATTTGGCTTTTGTATCTTTTAATAACTCTTCAATTGCCCCTACATTAACTGTGCTTTGGTCGCACACAGTGGCTAATACTATCAATCCTGTTTCTTGGACATTTTTTATTACTTCCTTTACAATTGCTTTTAGTTCAAATTTATTTAAGGAATTTGTGAAATAGTAAGCAACTGGTTGTTTATAAGGTTTTCTTATTCCTTCAACCATAAAAACGAGAGCATGGTTTGCTATCTGATTGGTGCCAGGACTGGCAAATCCTTTTAATTCATCTTTTGATGACTCATAATGAATTTGTGGCATTATGGACATCTCATCAAATATAACTGTACACAGTTTATCTTCGGTGTCAAAATTAGAAACTGTTTTCCGGAGTTTCTCAAAAACTATTTTATTAATGCCAGCACTTAATTTAATTTTAGCAAGTAGTCGCTTTAATGACTTCGTCGAAGGCAGTATAAAATATTTAGACATTAAGCCATAACATTTTGGACTTCTTTTAAATAATGCAAGTGAAAGAACTTTTTCTTCAATTTTGAAACGCCGTCCAGTTGGTTTCTTCTGAGCCTGATAATACTGCATGTTAGTGAAAACTCTTGCTGCTGGTTTCATATCCTTCACAACTTTTTGAAAATCGGATTTATTAAATAATTTTTCAGCATTTTCAAGCCGTGACTTTATGTTTTTTCCCCGTGTTCTGAGACGATAAATCTGTCTTCTTAAATTCTTGATGTTTCGTTGGTAGACCCTGTATTTTGAAGAAGTTACTGCTGAAGGTATTTTACGTTTCCAGCCTGAAAATAAAACAGTAAAAGGAATTAAATTAATACAATACAGTATTTGGAAGTCTTTTCTTATTCTTAATGGGCTTGCGTTTGACCTCTACTTCACCTGTTGGTAAGTTACACTACGATCGACAATGGTGCACTCTTGCCCAGTTTTTACTATTATATAGAATGTATGTATTACTAATACTTTTAAATTGAATTGAAAATTGAATGCTTACTTTTTGTTTTACCATATTTCTTTGGCCGTATGCAATAATTATGCTCCAGCATGGGATCGCATAATATTTCAGGAGGTTCACCTGAAAATTGGGTAGATTGTATTAAAATATTATTGTTGTATATTATGAGTTATCATAAAAACATTTTGTCTGTTTTTGTATTCAAGTTACATAAGGCACGTACTGAAGAATTTTTGAAGAATGTTATCTTAAATGTAACTTTTAGTAAAAACAGAATTTATGATTACACTTGAAACGCTTATTGAAAGCTCTAGTAGCAAGATCGTTTTAACCCATTACTTCCCATCGTACTATTTATATAACACTATGTTTTGAAAAAATAAATACAACCTGATTGAGAACCTCCTCCTTTTTTGAAGTTGGTTAAAAATAATTAAATACTATGTGAAATAGCACAGTAACAATGTGGTATATCTTTAGACTAATTTCGACATGGTAGATTTTTTTGAAAACAGCCGAAACTAGTTCATAATTATAATAAAAATATAGTAGGAGTGGATAAGCATGGTTGATTTATGAATATCAAATTCGTTTTAGGGGTACGCAATTGGCCATTAGTTATTAGAATTTTGGATATGGCTCTAGTGAATGCATAGATCGTTTACAATTTCTGTTCTCAATTTTTTTTTTCAGTATTTGCTTGAAAAAAGATAGCAAACATACCTGAAGTAGATTGATGATTGTCAGATACTTCAGGTTGACTTCGAGATTGATCCGACATTGTGCTTGTCGGGTCCGTTGGTACACATTCTGTCTGCACATTAGCAGAATTGTCTAAAAATAAAAATTGGGAAATATTATTAACTAGCTGTTTTTTTTTATTCATGACTGGGTCCGCTCTTGACCTCGATCTCGCCTGATGGAAAGCGATGGATGAGGTCAAAGATGGAACAAGCATACCCAGAAGATGCCTATAAGGCACTCTGGCACTACCACACTCCAACGGAACACAGTAAGCTGTTTGGCGCCAGACTCAAATGGAAGGGTGGTCGCGAGCCAGGCGGGCCCTTAAGGACCATACCACATCGCGAGAGAAGAATTAGTCAGTCATTAAAAGGTGTTGGGTTTGATTGTCCTTTTTTGATGCACAATCGAAGCGAGCGCTCGGTTCGATTTTGTGACAGGTGGACCAATTTGCACTACACGGGGAGGCTTCTTCCCTGCATCCCATCTGCATATATACTAAAATAACAAACATACCTGATGTAGACTGATGATTGTCAGATACTTCAGGTTGACTTAGCGATAGTTCAGAGATTGTGCTTGTCAAGGCACATGGTGTACTTTGTATCTGCACTTCACCAAGATAGTCTGAAAATAATATTGATAATTAATATAATATTAATCAATTATATCAATTGTTCACTAAAAAAATATAAATCAATAATTAAAATCTTTATTACAGGCATGCAGACCCATTTATAGTTACAGAGTAACTCAAAATTAATTAGGTTTACTAAATCATCATATCATAAACTATAATATCTTAATTTACATACCATGTAGAAAAAGTGATGGAACTGCTAGTGCATTCAAACGGTTGTTGCGATTCCGATCCCTTTCAGTAAAATGTCTGTCACAAACTTTCATCTTTTTGTGATCAAAATCACATTCTTCTTTACCACTAACAACTCGAACCCAAGCTTTGAACTGCTCAGGGAACTTGTTAGGGTTAGGAAAAACATGAAGTACACCCCCTGAAAATAAAACAAACGAATGTTACAAACTAAATTACCAAACATGAGGCTCAAGGAATCTTGTATTTATAGTCATCTGGCTGACCCTGGACAGACACCATCATACTGTCAATATCTGATTTCTCACGGTAACTAAGGACCTGATACTTGACCAGTTGGCTTCATTTTACATTGAAACTGACAAAATATTCAGTGAATGTAATTTTCTCTATTCTAGACAGGCCTCTCTGCACTAAGTGGCCACTTAAGATAAATATTTATACAAAGCTCTTTGGTATACATGGAGAGGTACCGCCTATGCATAGATTTAATTTAGTAAATTGGAACATGTTAATTGAAAAAATGAAGAATCTGTGTAAAATAATATCTTAAGGGACATATCTATTACTTGCATATGCATTCTTCTCAAGAACACAATTTTAGGGCCTGCGCTCGATATTGATCTTAGTTAAAGTAAGTTTATTTCTTTAGAAAGAATAATATCGGTCAGTGTCATATTATATGCGTCCTGCAGGTCTATTTGCTAACTTCGTTGCCATCGAAATTATAGTCACTTTGTAGTGTCTTTGTAGTTGTACATTACGTCGTAAGTTTTATATTTCTCCTCATATTGTATATATACATATACATATTGTAACATACGACGCAATTTACTACAAATTGTTAGAGTGACTATAAATTCCGATGTCAACGAAGCTAGCAAATAGGCCTGCTGGTCCAGTGTTTAGGAACCCTATGTGCCCCACGGAGCATTGATCATGACTGATATTGGCAACGAATTTACCCTACACGTTAATTTTTATGACTGAAAGTTAGATACTTAGATAATATAGATACTCACTGGTGGGTGTACATCCAATAGCACAACGCCTCGGCATTTTAGTAAAATAAGCGTCTATTTCGCACCACACAACACCAATATAACAAGCGTCTATTTCGCACAACACAACACCAAATGAAATGTGATTCCGGGGTGAAAACTAAACAGTAAGACGGGAGGAGGACTTAGCTCAACTCAACCTAACTTATGCAGCTTAACACAACCGAAAATCACATAAATTGCAAAATTAGAAGATAATGAAAACTACAAACACGCGCTTACGCCGAAAATAGTAGCCATTATGCATTGAGATAGAAAAAAACATGGAGGCGCCGCGATATTCTATACATACATTTGCTTATACATATATGGGTGAAATACGAACTAGAATGTGAAATATCGTGTTATTTCACTCTTTCTAATGTGGTAATCGTATTTGATAAAAGAGACAACAATATTTCAGTTGTTCCTCATAATGGCAACATTTTGTTGAGACGTAGTAACAGTTGTAGGTAAGTGCCATATCCGCCATAATATGCGACAAGTTCATGGTAGTTCTGCTGTCAAGTGGTTGTTTACTTTTTGTTTTATTGAGATTTGTGAGAAAATTACGAGGAGTTTTTCTTTAAACCTACATATATACGTTGGAAAACACCAATTCAACATGCCTGTGTGTTGTATTGTGAAGTGTGGTCCAAGAAAGAAGGAAAATCAACCTCAATTGTCTTTGCACAGGTTAGTAGCCGGTTTTCATGCAATACTACATAAAGTGATAAACTTTCGATGAAAAAATTGCTAGGCGATCATTAAATACGGCTTAAATTTTAATTATATGGGTTTATTTCCGTCCAACAGACCTTTTTATTATTTCATAATTTCATTCGTTTGTTTACAATGATATGTCATGGTGGAATAGTGTTGTACCGTTGCCGTAATAGTTTCTGATACTAGTTCCTTCGCTGCGCTGAAATGATATTGCTAGGTCCGGCCCGTGGTTTACAGCAAACTGTACTCTTTGGTTCATAGCACCGAGAGACCATTCCACAGAGTTTTATGATGTGTATACGATTTTTTTGTTGAAGTTTTTAATATGAACAATACTGTAGAACATACATTTTATGTACCTAACTTTTATGATTTCCGCGGCGCACGCTAATAAAGTTCCCAGTCCGCATGATTTTTACCGACATCTTCAAATAATCGTCAAATTTCAGCCAATTTACACAAAACCTTAATCAATTATACACTAAAACCTTCCGCATGAATCACTCCGTCCATTAGTGAAAATTGATTGAAAATCCGTTTAGTAGTTTTTGAGTTTTTCGCGTTCAGACAGACAGAAAAACAGACAGACGCGGCGGTGGACTTTGTTTTATAATATGTAAGGATGTGTATTATTCCGAATGTTCATTTATGATAAAATTGTTAAAAATTTAATTCACTAATGCCCGTTTTCACCGACAGCTAAGTGACACTTAAATGAATACCTAAATACAACTGCACTGTTGGATTTTCAACTCTCAGCGCTGAGTCTACCGTTAAAAAACCAACAGTGAACTTTTATTAGCGATTCATTTAAGTGTCACTTAGTGAAGGTGAAAACAGGCATAAGACTTGCATGCTCGCTCGATACTAAATATTTGGCTTTGTTTAAACGTTCACTTGCCAAACATTAGGTTTGCGTTACAATTATTTGTGAAAACTTTATTTCCTAAGTAATAATTCTATAAATGAAATTATAATTATGCGGAAAATTGTTTGGGAAGTGATAAATTGTCAATACTCGTTTTTTTCTGTTACAACGGACTATTAGCTAATATTTTTTTAATACGATTCAACCGTGATATCTAGTAAGATTCGTTATACTATTACGTACTAGTATCGATACTCGAAATAGTAACACCATGTTCCCTGAATGACACAACCCTAGCATTGGCAGCCATTTTATGCGACATTTTGAGTTGTAGGTATGCACCTTTTTTTTGTAGGTATTTCCAGTCCATACTTATTAAATGTCTATGCCATTATGTCACATCTAAATGTCAGTTTTTATAAACTTGCCATGTCAAAAATCTTGTTCTCTCAGATTATTAGCATAAATATTTTTATTCAATAATCATTTATATATTTTTTATTTATTAAAAATTTCTTAAATATATGTATAATTAATTATCCTATATTTTCATAATAAATTTTCAAAGAATTAAATAGTTTTTGGCATATTTACCAAAATCATTGAAAGCGCCATCTACCTCACCTTTTAGTACTAAGTGATATTTAGTTTACACGGACCTTCTAATAGAAAGCGCTAGCGTCTACGCGATAAAATGAGCGCCTATATCTATAAGGGAAATGTCACACCCCTGCCTTTATTCGTCAGAAAATTTTAACACTACTAGTATTATCATCTGCACAGAGTACTTTGGGCTAGCACTTTAGGTTAAATTTATAATTTGTGGTTAAATTTATCTCATGATTTATTTTGACGTATGATTGGATAATACAAATTTTATTATTTAAATCTTAAAATTAATGTTTATTTTTATAATAATATTACGAAATGTATAAGTTTTTAATCTTGTGAACAGTGAGTGACATCTACTGCAATGTGGAACAACTTTTCAAACGCGTCGAAAGTGTCGAAACCTCAAAGAAAATTAAAGTGTACGGACTGTTAGAGCACTGGTCTAACCTCAAATACTCTTGTTGTGCTTTTGTGTTTTCTGCTGTATTTTCTTAAATCTCAACGTTTTGGCTTTTGTTTTTAGACTCCGACTCAAGTATTTCCGTAAGATTGTGGCATTGTTTATTGGACTACGACGATTTAGTTATTTCTGTATGATTTTGGCATTCGTTTACTGGACTCTTGATTTGCTTCATTATCTTGCGATACGGAATTATTTAAGATGGCTCACAAAATCTGTTGTGTTCCTGGATGTGGAAAGTCGCGTAAGTATCTTTTAAGTATTATTCTTGTATTTCATTCTATAATAATAATCTTATGTTTATAGAAATGTACAAACTATTACGCAAGGGTGCATATCTTTACTGTTTTTTTTTGTACTAAATGTTGTGATAATCATAATATTTCAATAGAAATGCGTACCTAACAACTCAGACCAAATAAAAAACAAAGACAGATAGCTGCAAACAATACAGTGGCTTCACTGTATTGTTTGCAGCAAACTGTCTTTTTTGCGATAACTAGTAGACCTCCACTCTGTGCATACACGCTCACATTCACACATTTACAATGACACTACACATCACTTCATGCACACATTTTTATGAAACTGGCTTCATGTCACTGTTGACGGCGCTGTGTTTTGGTTTGTTATTTGGTCTGAGCCTAACAATAATACTAAACATTCTACAAATTAATATTTTGATCTCTCTTTTAGGTTCTGATAATGTGGCTCTTCATATGTTCCCTAACCGTGATAATGATGCAGATACACAAAGAGTTTAATTAATATCATGCATCTTACCAAATTTATTGTTCAATCATCATCATCATTTCAGCCGAAAAATGTCCACTGCTGGACATCGGCCTCCCCCAAACACCGCCTCCCTTCTTGGTCAATATCTAATTCAAATCAGATCTTCAAATACTTGTTAAGTTTTCTATGAAGAGTGTTCTATTTTATGGGATACCACTATTTAATTATGGTTTATAACCTGTTGCAGGATTCTCTGTTAATAGACAAGCAATAAGAGCAATCACTGATCAAAGCCATAATAATCCCAATGTACTGTCAACCAACTTCTACATGTACATCTGGTATCAAACACATCAGTTGTGATCAAAATGTCAATGTTAGTCTAACTGATGAAGCAGAAATACAGCAGCCAATGAGTTCTGCAGGTATGTGCAATATTATATCCACTTGAACCATTATTATACCAAGTACTTTTTGAGGTTTACAGAGAGTAATCTGTTCACCTTGGTCCAATTCGCCCTTCAAAATTAACTTTATTTTGCAATTTAAGTAGAGTTTTACCTATGAAATCTATACATCTGCCAAGTTTGTCATTTTAACAGTACATTATCAGGTGTTTTGTAGATTGTTATCATAATACTAGCATTACCTTTTGTTTAGTTTAATGTGGAGATTTTATTTATTTTTGTTTAGCATAAATTTATAGCACATCTGTTCCAGGACCCTGGAAAAGAAAAGCAATGAGAGATATTACAAATCAAAACTGCAACTATCCTGAAGTCCAGCCTTCTACTTCTGCTGGTATGGAAGATACCAGTATTATTAAAAGTGACATTGTCCATGTAACTGAGAAAACAGTAACACAACAGCCATTGACTTCTGCAGGTATGTGCAATATTGTTACAGCTGGTATTTACTATTATTATATCTTAAATTCAGTAACCCTTAATTTTTGGCTGGTGAGTGTACAACTGTAGTACACCTCTACTTAAACCCCTCGGCGAATACAGGCGTGATGCTATGTTATGTTATTAATTTTTACTGTTAATGTCTTGCAAATGATCTCTAAGTCTCTTTCAAGTTTCCGATCACTCTGTATAAAAAATTAAACTTTTTGTTTTATATAGTTTTATTATTGATGTCTAATAACAAACCACTGAACATCATCATCACATTCATCATCTTTTAACTTATTATGTTTATATTCTAGGCCATAAACAAAAGCAGAAAAAGATATTATTTCATTCTTCTGAGATAAGCCTTTTAACAAAAAAAATAGAGAGATTGCAGAAATCAAATGCAACTTACAGCAACAGACTCAAAAAGGCCCTAAACCTGTCACAAAATGGAATTTTCCAAGCAGCATTAAAAAAGTTTTCAGCATTTGCTCTCATTTTTACAATGCTACAATTTAGAGAAATTAAAAAGAAAAAGATGGGTCACAGATTTACAAAAAAGGAGAAAATTGTGGCACTAGCTCTCTACAAACATGGACCTAAAGCATATCGCTGGTTAAGGAATGTTTTTGTACTCCCATCGCCTTTGACATTAAGCAGATTGCTCTCAACAGCTGCACTGAAAGCGGGTATCAATGACAGTATTTTTGAAAATTAGAAAATGAGAGTAAAAAAAATGAAAAATTCCGACAAACTATGCCCGTTAATGTTTGACCTCTATATTGGTATCTATTGCACCTCATTTCAAGTACAATAGAAAAAAGGACGAAATAGTTTGATTTGTTAATAATGGCAAAAACATGATAAACAAAATAGCTGACCATGCAATTGTTTTTATGATAAGAGGAATATCCAAAAACTATAAACAGGCAGTAGCATATATAGTTTTTGTGCAGGGAGTACAGAAAAAACGGAATTGGTCTGCCAATTAAAGGAAGTCATCCAAAAGTTAAACGAAACAGGACTCAATGTTTTGGCAACAGTTTGTGACCAAAGGGGCTTCCAACAAAAGTGCAATCAATTATTTAATAAAAGAGACAAAAGAGAAATATCTACGAATAAATAGAAATTGGAACAAAAATACTTTTGATGTTGATGAAAAAGAAATTGTGCCCCTATATGATGCACCACACCTCATAAAAGGTATAAGGAATAATTTGCTAAATAAGGACTTAATATATGGAAAGACTGGTGAGAAAAAAACTGCAAAATGGAATTATGTGATTAAATTACATGAAGAAAATCCATCATTTATGGGCTTAAGAATGCTGCCTAAACTAACAGACCAGCATGTTTTACCTGACAAAATTAAGAAGATGAAGGTTAAATGCGCAACTCGGGTGTTCAGCAAATCTGTTGCTATAGCTATGGGGTATCTAGCAGGTGAGCTATGTGACATTTTCCTCAAAAATGAGTTTTACAGATATTTGAAAAGAAATTTTGAATATGCATACTTAGCAAAAACTCCCATGTGAATATCTTATTATATCGAAACAGCACGTATCATTTTTAAAACCTCTCAAGTGTCAGCCTTCATTTAATTGTAAATCAAAATGACCTATGTGTCTGATGTACACATTGCAAATTAAAATATCCTATGTGATCGTTCTCTCACTGTAACACTACAGTTTCGCGCCGATTTTGTGCTAGAAAGAGAATGCATTATTACTTCACGCACGAGGTAAGGTGAGATAGATGCGTCAAATCTAAACATTCGTCCCTAGGTCAGGGCCACGCGTCACACAGTGGAACGAATGTATGGGAGCGGTTGGACGTAGACATGTCCGAAAAAAAAGAGTAAAATTATGCCAAACTAATGATGCCATCTTATTCGATTACTTAATGCCTTCATAACTTGTGGTGATGAATTTCTTCATAACTCCCATATTTCGGGAGTAATTTGAGAAAATGTGAAATTTTACTATGAAAATGAGTGTATCGAGCTCTCTCCCTCCTGATTCCGGGCTTGTTTCAAGTAGCGGTCTCTAATATCATAATGCTAATACTAAGAGCTATATTTAATACTAAGACACATAGTGCGCCAAATGTGCACTTTCTGGGATAAAGAGTGATGTTTATTTTATAACACAATTTTTTAATTTTTTGTTTATTTTGTTGATTAAAACCGTTTTTCTAAAGGTTTACCTTATTACAATAACATTTCTGATCAGCCAATTAGAGAAGATATAAGCTAATTAGGATATATAATTAGGGACTTAAGGTTTACATATAAAACTGATGCACTAATGATTACTGATAAGAACATTGCTATTATTTAATTACTAAATGGCTCTTAATACACTAATTTAGCATGCATCATTTACTAATTATCACAATAACTAATTACCTTGCAATATTTAACAAAGGATACCTGGGATACCTGGATTTTATATAAATAGGTCACTATTAGTAACTTTAAAATCAGTGTTGATTTACACCTCGTTGTATCCAAGCTAATCTCGCAATGTATTTTCCAAATTTTAATACAAATCTTGATATTCACGTTGCTTTATGCGCACGCGCACATAAAGATTTACGCGACTTTAACTATTTGTTCAGTGTTTTAAAAGATAACAGTTGTGTTCAGTTATGTGAAAGTGCTGAAACAAGTTTAAAAGACTGGTGTCGTCGATTTTGCTACCGCATTTATGCAAAATGGACACAGTCTGGAAGAAGCACAGATAAGTTTCGGAAGAAACATGAGATTTGGCTACAGGCTGCAATTCAATGGCCGGAATTACAGAATGAAAATATGGAACCTTCTACAGAAAATATAAGTGACGTCATCGAGCCCATAATTTCTCCTGCTAAATCTGATGCTTCAACTTGTACACATCCTAGTCCTCGTAAATCTTTTGAGGACCTTAGTAACCGGCAAAAAAGAAGACGCACCACTGAAGATAGTCTTTCATGCAGCAGTAGCAGCGCTGAAATTATGTTTTCGGCCGAAAGGGCGCTTCAAAAGGCAGGACAAAGCGATACAGCTTATGTTATGAAATACTTGACGGAGAATCCAGAAGAGGCCTCAAAAATCAAAGCCTTCATTGAAGGTAAATCAATTCAGGTACGGGAAATATCCCCTTTGAAGGCATTGGCTCTTTATGTATCGATGAACTTATCGAAATGGCGCTATAACACTCTTCGGGATTTCAACACTCAAGAAGGAGCTCTTCAATACCCGAGTTACTACATGTTGGTTAAAGAAAAAATTAAGTGCTATCCGGCCAAAGAAGATCTCACAGTTACAGAGAGCTCTGCAAAAATCAAATTACAAGCCTTGATGGATTTAACCTCAAGAAGACTTATTAGGTCGTTAGAAACCCCTGTTGATCCCAATCAACAGCTCGTATTGACCAGCAAATGGGGTTTTGACGGATCATCTAGCCAAAGCATTTATCATCAAAGGACGAGTGAAGATGAGCAAATCGATCTTGCTAGTAATTTTATGATTAGTCTTGTACCACTGCGGCTCGTCTCAAAAGGTGTAACAATTTGGGAAAACGAGCGACCATCTTCCACTTCATTTTGCCGGCCAATATTGTTTAAGTTTATAAAGGAAACCAAAGAAAATGTGCAGAGAGAGATGGCTGAAATCGAAGCAGAGATTGAAGCCTTAACTCCATCCACCATCACTGATGGAATTAGTGTCAAACACCAACTGCTGTTGACAATGATTGATGGTAAAATTCATTCCATTATATCCAATACAGCAGCTTCAGTGTGTGACATATGCAAGGCTTGTCCTAAAGAAATGAATAATTTAGAGTTAATCAAAGATAAACACGCAAACGAGGACATGTATAAATATAGCTTAAGCACCCTTCACGCTTGGATTCGCTCAATGGAATGCTTATTACACATTTCCTACAAATTAGACATAAAATCATGGCAAGTAAGGGGTGATATAGCAAAAAGGCAAGTTGATGACAGGAAGAAAAGAGTTCAAGAGGCTGTAAGAAGAGAAACGGGCTTACTTCTCGATGTTGTGAAACAAGGCAGTGGATCCACCAACAATGGCAACTCGGCAAGGAGATTTTTTGAAAACTACACTAAATCTGCTGAACTGACCGGAATAGATGCTATGCTTTTAAGAAAAATCTGTGTGATCTTGCAGTGTATTTCATCAGGAGAGAAGATCAACGTAACTAAATTCCGAGAGTTCTGCTTTGATACTGCTAAGCTTTACGTGGAGTTATACCCATGGTATTATATGCCTTCTTCACTTCATAAAATTTTAATGCATGGGCCAGACATAGTTCAGAACATGTCAATTGTGCCCATTGGTTTTCTATCCGAAGAGGCATCTGAGGCTAGAAATAAAGATTTTAGAAAATATAGAGAGGGGCATTCTCGAAAGCATAGCAGTATCTCATGCAATGAAGATATTATGCACAATCTTTTACTGTCTTCTGATCCACTTGTTACAAGTATCCGTCCAAAAGGAAATAAGTTTGTAAAAAAATCTTCTTTTAAGGAATTTTATGAGCTTACGGATTCTGAGAAAAGTGATATCGAATTTGTTAACATAAATGATTTAGCGGACATCGATTCTGAATTTGAATTAATTGATGATGATGATGATGACGAAGATAATTAAATGATGTTATTGTTTTAAAATGTGTAACTTAGTAAATTAGAGCTTACGTCTTAATTATTTATTGTACTTTTAATGAAACTAGGTAATTTATTATCAACTTACTTAAAAGTCATACTCTCATCAGTTCTTGTGAATATTTTTGTTAATATATATTTCTGTATATATATAATATATTTATAGACCTCTTAATAAGTCTGTCTGCGGTTTAAAGTAAATACAAATGGGGAAAAAACGTTTTTTTTTTTAAATTTTCATTTCCTTTTATCCCAGAAAGTGCACATTTGGCGCACTATGTGTCTTAGTATTAAATATAGCTCTTAGTAATAGCATTACGATATTAGAGACCGCTACTTGAAACAAGCCCGGAATCAGGAGGGAGAGAGCTCAATACACTCATTTTCATAGTAAAATTTCACATTTTCTCAAATTACTCCCGAAATATGGGAGTTATGAAGAAATTCATCACCACAATTTATGAAGGCATTAAGTAATCGAATAAGATGGCATCATTAGTTTGTCATAATTTTACTCTTATTTTTCGGACATGTCTACGTCCAACCGCTTCCATACATTCGTTCCACTGTGCGTCAGTGTAGCTGCAACTTGTCGCGCGTAAGCACTTTCTTAGCGTTATTACTTTAGTAATTATGTCAGAAAAATATAAAACTACTGGCCGGGGTCATCGAATGATAAATTTAGTGCTTCAATCTGAGTTTGCTGACGATAATGCCGACCGTGCCGCCTCTGTCGCCGCCGCCGCATCGGTGAAATCTCCTCCACATCTTGAGGATTCATTAATTACGCCAGATGATTTAGGATTGAATGTTGAATCGATATCTCCGATGTCGGAGACGCCGTCACTGTTGCTGTCACCAACAACTACTGCGGATATTATGCCAATCTTGTTCAGTAGCGATGACGTGATACCCAAATTTAGATTAACTAAAACAAGCAAGTCATTTCTTATAAACAGTATCCGCTTTTATAACAAGTTGCCAAAGTCTGTTACAGAACTTAGCGATGGGAAGTTCAAAACCCACATCAAACGTGTTCTTATCAAGAAAGCATATTATAAAATTAAAGACTAAACTCAAACTCAAAACTCAAACTCTTTATTGCATTCATGTGTACATTTAGTTGTTACATTTAAATAAGTAAGTTCCAACATGAAACCCGGTTAGGGCAGGCAACATAATAGGTAATAGTAGGTAGGGTAGATTAATTTGTATTAATTTTGTATTTCATCAATTTGTAGTAATTATTATATTTAATTAATTTGTATTAATTATTATATTTCATTAAATTTTATTAATTATTATATTCTATATATTTCATTAATTTGCATTAATTACTAATTATCATTTTATTATTTATTTTACTAAATTGTTTTTGTTGTGTAAGTGTGTGTTGTTTTCCAATTCAATGAGTTGTAATTTTTATGTATTATATTAATTAAGTACTTTTTGCTAAGTATTCTGCGACTGAGTAAAAGCATTTTTGTGTTAGATATTCTTTTAATTTTCTGTTAAATTTGTTTGATTCCGTTTCTTTTTTAATTTGTTCTGGCAATTTGTTGAAGATTTTTACTGCCATGTAATATGGGCTATGGTAAAGCATTTTGATCCGAGAGGGTGGAAGATATAATCTATTTTTATGGCGTGTGTTTAAGTTTTGAAGGACTTTAGGAAAAATGTTACTATTTTTAAATACAAATATGCAAAGGTCATGTATATACATAGAAGGTAAAGTTAGGAGTTTTAAACTAATAAAATATGGGTATTGTCAATATGGGCCAGTATTCTAACACATTTTTTTTTGGATTATAAATACTTCGCTTGCATTGACGCTGTTCCCCCATAACATCACTCCATATCTTAGCCACGAGTTTGCGTAGGCGTAGTATGCCGATAGTGCTGTTTCTGTATTTGTGCTGTGCTTAAGTTGAAACAAGGCGTAGCACAGTGGAACGAATGTATGGGAGCGGTTGGACGTAGACATGTCCGAAAAAAAAGAGTAAAATTATGCCAAACTAATGATGCCATCTTATTCGATTACTTAATGCCTTCATAACTTGTGGTGATGAATTTCTTCATAACTCCCATATTTCGGGAGTAATTTGAGAAAATGTGAAATTTTACTATGAAAATGAGTGTATCGAGCTCTCTCCCTCCTGATTCCGGGCTTGTTTCAAGTAGCGGTCTCTAATATCATAATGCTAATACTAAGAGCTATATTTAATACTAAGACACATAGTGCGCCAAATGTGCACTTTCTGGGATAAAGAGTGATGTTTATTTTATAACACAATTTTTTAATTTTTTGTTTATTTTGTTGATTAAAACCGTTTTTCTAAAGGTTTACCTTATTACAATAACATTTCTGATCAGCCAATTAGAGAAGATATAAGCTAATTAGGATATATAATTAGGGACTTAAGGTTTACATATAAAACTGATGCACTAATGATTACTGATAAGAACATTGCTATTATTTAATTACTAAATGGCTCTTAATACACTAATTTAGCATGCATCATTTACTAATTATCACAATAACTAATTACCTTGCAATATTTAACAAAGGATACCTGGGATACCTGGATTTTATATAAATAGGTCACTATTAGTAACTTTAAAATCAGTGTTGATTTACACCTCGTTGTATCCAAGCTAATCTCGCAATGTATTTTCCAAATTTTAATACAAATCTTGATATTCACGTTGCTTTATGCGCACGCGCACATAAAGATTTACGCGACTTTAACTATTTGTTCAGTGTTTTAAAAGATAACAGTTGTGTTCAGTTATGTGAAAGTGCTGAAACAAGTTTAAAAGACTGGTGTCGTCGATTTTGCTACCGCATTTATGCAAAATGGACACAGTCTGGAAGAAGCACAGATAAGTTTCGGAAGAAACATGAGATTTGGCTACAGGCTGCAATTCAATGGCCGGAATTACAGAATGAAAATATGGAACCTTCTACAGAAAATATAAGTGACGTCATCGAGCCCATAATTTCTCCTGCTAAATCTGATGCTTCAACTTGTACACATCCTAGTCCTCGTAAATCTTTTGAGGACCTTAGTAACCGGCAAAAAAGAAGACGCACCACTGAAGATAGTCTTTCATGCAGCAGTAGCAGCGCTGAAATTATGTTTTCGGCCGAAAGGGCGCTTCAAAAGGCAGGACAAAGCGATACAGCTTATGTTATGAAATACTTGACGGAGAATCCAGAAGAGGCCTCAAAAATCAAAGCCTTCATTGAAGGTAAATCAATTCAGGTACGGGAAATATCCCCTTTGAAGGCATTGGCTCTTTATGTATCGATGAACTTATCGAAATGGCGCTATAACACTCTTCGGGATTTCAACACTCAAGAAGGAGCTCTTCAATACCCGAGTTACTACATGTTGGTTAAAGAAAAAATTAAGTGCTATCCGGCCAAAGAAGATCTCACAGTTACAGAGAGCTCTGCAAAAATCAAATTACAAGCCTTGATGGATTTAACCTCAAGAAGACTTATTAGGTCGTTAGAAACCCCTGTTGATCCCAATCAACAGCTCGTATTGACCAGCAAATGGGGTTTTGACGGATCATCTAGCCAAAGCATTTATCATCAAAGGACGAGTGAAGATGAGCAAATCGATCTTGCTAGTAATTTTATGATTAGTCTTGTACCACTGCGGCTCGTCTCAAAAGGTGTAACAATTTGGGAAAACGAGCGACCATCTTCCACTTCATTTTGCCGGCCAATATTGTTTAAGTTTATAAAGGAAACCAAAGAAAATGTGCAGAGAGAGATGGCTGAAATCGAAGCAGAGATTGAAGCCTTAACTCCATCCACCATCACTGATGGAATTAGTGTCAAACACCAACTGCTGTTGACAATGATTGATGGTAAAATTCATTCCATTATATCCAATACAGCAGCTTCAGTGTGTGACATATGCAAGGCTTGTCCTAAAGAAATGAATAATTTAGAGTTAATCAAAGATAAACACGCAAACGAGGACATGTATAAATATAGCTTAAGCACCCTTCACGCTTGGATTCGCTCAATGGAATGCTTATTACACATTTCCTACAAATTAGACATAAAATCATGGCAAGTAAGGGGTGATATAGCAAAAAGGCAAGTTGATGACAGGAAGAAAAGAGTTCAAGAGGCTGTAAGAAGAGAAACGGGCTTACTTCTCGATGTTGTGAAACAAGGCAGTGGATCCACCAACAATGGCAACTCGGCAAGGAGATTTTTTGAAAACTACACTAAATCTGCTGAACTGACCGGAATAGATGCTATGCTTTTAAGAAAAATCTGTGTGATCTTGCAGTGTATTTCATCAGGAGAGAAGATCAACGTAACTAAATTCCGAGAGTTCTGCTTTGATACTGCTAAGCTTTACGTGGAGTTATACCCATGGTATTATATGCCTTCTTCACTTCATAAAATTTTAATGCATGGGCCAGACATAGTTCAGAACATGTCAATTGTGCCCATTGGTTTTCTATCCGAAGAGGCATCTGAGGCTAGAAATAAAGATTTTAGAAAATATAGAGAGGGGCATTCTCGAAAGCATAGCAGTATCTCATGCAATGAAGATATTATGCACAATCTTTTACTGTCTTCTGATCCACTTGTTACAAGTATCCGTCCAAAAGGAAATAAGTTTGTAAAAAAATCTTCTTTTAAGGAATTTTATGAGCTTACGGATTCTGAGAAAAGTGATATCGAATTTGTTAACATAAATGATTTAGCGGACATCGATTCTGAATTTGAATTAATTGATGATGATGATGATGACGAAGATAATTAAATGATGTTATTGTTTTAAAATGTGTAACTTAGTAAATTAGAGCTTACGTCTTAATTATTTATTGTACTTTTAATGAAACTAGGTAATTTATTATCAACTTACTTAAAAGTCATACTCTCATCAGTTCTTGTGAATATTTTTGTTAATATATATTTCTGTATATATATAATATATTTATAGACCTCTTAATAAGTCTGTCTGCGGTTTAAAGTAAATACAAATGGGGAAAAAACGTTTTTTTTTTTAAATTTTCATTTCCTTTTATCCCAGAAAGTGCACATTTGGCGCACTATGTGTCTTAGTATTAAATATAGCTCTTAGTAATAGCATTACGATATTAGAGACCGCTACTTGAAACAAGCCCGGAATCAGGAGGGAGAGAGCTCAATACACTCATTTTCATAGTAAAATTTCACATTTTCTCAAATTACTCCCGAAATATGGGAGTTATGAAGAAATTCATCACCACAATTTATGAAGGCATTAAGTAATCGAATAAGATGGCATCATTAGTTTGTCATAATTTTACTCTTATTTTTCGGACATGTCTACGTCCAACCGCTTCCATACATTCGTTCCACTGTGCGTAGGTAAATTTTGATAATTTAGATTTCACCGTTTCTATGTGCTTTTTCCAATTTAGATGTGTGTCTATGTTTATGCCGAGTAAGTTGAATGTAGTTACTAACTCTATAGGGATGTCATTAAAAATTACATTTGTACTTAAGGGAGGGGCTTTGTACGATCTGAATTGTATCATTTTTGTTTTATTACAGTTAATTTCTAAATTGTGATCTGTCTCGAGAGTATTCTGTAAGATTTTATTTGGGTCACAATTTTTGTCACATTTCACAAGTATGGAGATATCAACGGCGAATAGTACTGGTAATGTAGTTTGTTTATTTAGCATTTTTGGGAGGTCATTGATGTATATTAAAAATAGTATGCAGCCCAGAACGCTGCCTTGAGGTATGGAGCATGTGAGATTTCTTATCTGGGACCGCACTGTTTTTATCTCCCTATCTTTAATATTGTGGTGTTCAACCTGGACTATTTGTTTTCTCTTGTCTAAATATGATTTGAACCAATTGTAAGCAGGGCCACGGATACCGGAACCGTAAAGTTTTGTTAGTAATATATTATATGATACTTTATCATAGGCTTTTGACATATCGAGTAGAAGGCCTAATGCATATCTTTTGTCATTTATTTGTTGGAGAGCTGTTTGGACATATTTGTAAACTGCACATGTTGTGGATCTTGTTTTTCTAAAACCATTTTGACAGTCATCAAGAATATTGTATTTTTCTAAGAAAAAGTTTAGTCTGTTACACATAGCCTTTTCAAAAATCTTCGAAAAAGTCTGCAACAACGCTATGGGTCTATAATTACTAGGGGTGTGAATATCATCTTTTTTATGTATTGGTTTTACTAGTGAAATTTTTAGCAAGTCGGGAAATTCTCCAAACTCAAAGCTCTGGTTTATTAAGAATGTGAGTGGAGCTGACAATTCTTCTGCACATTGTTTTACTAAAATAGGGGGTATGTCGTCTATTCCGCAGCTATGCTTATTTTTTGTTAGTTTAATAATATTGAGTATTTCTTTTTGGTTAACTGGACGAAGGTACATTGATGTAGTTGGTGAGTATATTACTGGACGTCCAGTTTTTAAGGGAATATTTGTGTTTGTATCTGTTGTTGTTTCACCTACTGTAGCAAAAAAGTCGTTAAATATATTTGATACCTGTTTAGGGCATGAAGTAGTTTTATTGTTTATTTTTAGTGATATATTTTCATAGTGCCTTGTCTTAGTTTTGCCAGTTTTGTTATTTATAATATTCCACATGGTTTTAGTTTTATTATCTGACTTTTTCATTTGCCTGGTATATTCTATTTTCTTTGAAAGTTTTATGCTACGTTTTAATATTTTGCTAAATTTGCTATGATATGTTTTTATAATATTGGATTTAGATTCATTTAGTATAATTCTTAGTACTCTTTTGTGTTTGCACGATATTTTTAACCCTGCTGTAATCCATCCTTTAACTTTATTAGATTTTAATTTCACTCTTTGTTTCGGTATTATTTTATCTAAGAGCTGTGTTATAGTTGTGATGAATGTATAGTAATTTTCGTTAACATTATTATTTGTATTTATAGTTTTTTCCCAATCAATTTCTCTTAATGCGTTTTTAAAGTTTATCATGTTTTTATCTGTAAACAATCTTTTTTGTTTATACCATACCTTGTTGTTATTTGTAATTAAGTAGTTTGTATTTAATTTTAAGTTAATAGATTTGTGATCGGAGAGTCCGTAATCTTCGACATATTCTTCCTTTATTATGGATTTATAATTGGTGAAAAGTAAATCAATGCAAGTGGAAGTAGTTTTTGTTATCCGTGTAGGTTCTCGAATTATTTGTTTAAGATTATGTGAGCGCATTAGGGTAAGAAGGTTCTGTGTTTGTTTGTTTTTTTCGAGTATATTTATATTGAAATCTCCGCCAAATATGATACATTTATTTTGATCTCTGGTATTTAATCTATTTAAAAGCTTTTCCATTTGTTCGTAAAATATATTTATATGGCGATCTGGCCTGTATAATCCTATAAATATACAGTTTATTTCAGGAACTTCAATTGCACAAATTTCTATTATAAATTCTTTGGAAAAGTTAACTATATCTATTCTTTCTATAAATTTTACATCGTTTTTTATAATTTGGCAAACACCTCCACCTTCTCTAGCTTTTCTACAGAATTGGGATGCAATTTTATATCCATGAAGCGATACAGAGTTACAAAAATGCTTATCTCTCCATACTTCTGATAAGGATAGTATAAAAATATTTTTTTCTAGTAACAAATGTTCAATTAAATCTATCTTATTTCCTAGACTTTGTATGTTTTGGAAGGTTATCATAATATCATCAGCGAAATGTCTTATTTATTACATTTTTTGGCTTATTTAATTCTTGCGGTGACATGTTGGGGTTTGGTTGTGTATACGAATATGGGGTCAATGTATTTTTTCTCTCTATGGCGGGTGGTATATCTTCTATGATTTTATTTTCCATTTCCGTTTTAGTTTTATTGGGACCAATGAATTCTTTTCCATTTATGAATAATTTGTTGTTTCTGATAATAGCATAATCTCCATTTTTCCGTGCCTTTATTAGGTTTTGTCTTAGTTCATTTCTTTCCTCAAGTGTTTTCCTGTCCATACATTTTTCGATAGTTATTCCAGTATTCTTAAAGAAACTTGCATTTTCCAGTATGTGGTTGGTAATTCTCTTGCTTATCAATTCAATAACGAGTGGCCTTCTATTTCGTCTTTTCCCTATACGTTTTATGTCTTCTATATAGAGATCTATATTTATACCCATAATTTCGTAAAACAGTCTAGACGTCCGTTCATATAGGTTTGTTTCAGACTCACGATGTTCTTCTGTTAATCCGTAAATTACAATTTTTTTGGTGTTTTCTAGGTTCTGAAGTTTTTCTTGGATATTTTCTATTTTTTTATCAACTTTATTTATTTCTTCTTGATAGGCTTTTTGGTCTGTTTTAAACATATGGTTAGCGCTATGCTCGTGTTGAATATTTTTGATGGCATTTTTAATTTCAGTTTGGATTGTTTGTTTGACGTCTGCTAGTATTGTTGATTTAATCTTATCTAGTTTAGCATCTAGCAGCAAGCTGATGTTATTCAATGTTAAGTGCTCATTTTCCTTAATATTCTCCTTTATATTTGTATAGCCGTTTCCAGAATGAATATAATCATTTATAGTATTAGTTATAGTGTTACCAATAATTCCATCAACCGAGATATCAAACTCGGGATTATGTATGTCATATTCTCCCAAACTCGGATTTACAATTGGTTTTTGGCGCAGTGTAACGTTTGGATCCAATGTCTCAATTTGAGTGCTACTTTGAATGAGTTGTTTTATAGGGGTATTCATATTATTTTCTTTAGGCATTTTGCATACACAGCTCTGACATTTCCAATTTGATTTGTGATAAGCTGTCATAGTGGTATAATAGTGACTTTCTGGAATATTCGCGCATATTAAATCATAGTAAGCACTGCAAAGGGTGCATTTCAGAAAATCTTCATTTGGAGTTTCCTGGTAGCAGCCTGCACACTGTACCATTGTCTCAGCAGAAGATATTTTAACTATTGGCAACTTAAGAGCGATAACCGAACTACGACGTTATTGATAAGTTGTTGTGCGATTTTTGAATTTATCTGTACTTCAGATACAGTAATAAAGTACGTTATTTGAACACAATAGGAAGTGCCCTTTCAAAAATAGTAAGTGTTCAGTTTGCATTTGCTCCGGTGCATGGTGTAGTGTACTTGTACCTGATACTTTTGTAGAAGCGATCAAGCGAACCTTTGGTCATCCGATTGAACAAAACAGCGATATTCACAGCGCAATACAAAAATGAGCGTTTAACCCAGTCATCCGTAACGTACTATGTTGAAGACAAGGAAATTTGGCAATAATTCCTTCTGCACATGTGGCTTCCCTGGTATATCATTAACGGCATAATTATGTAAGAGTCTATTAACTGCTCCCAAATTACCATATTTGTTATTATCTTATTTTTTTTACATTCATCCTTGACATATTCATCGTATTATTTGACATTATATAGCTACGAGTCAATTTCAACTCTTTATTAGTGGCTTTTGTGCACATGATAATTATTCAGATTTATTACAGTTGTAATAGCAATAATGTGATTGCGTTTAATTAAAAGAGGTTTTTATTTTTATTAATTTATATATTTTTTGGATAGATTCTTTTCTATTTTGTGAATGTGAGAACACTGTAGGCTTAGTGGACTGTAGATTTGTTGACCATTTCTATTTTCTTAAGTACCTGGTACTTATTGAAATACCTACACTGTCCTCCCATACCTTGTCACACTGTTATTTGAAAAAATTGTAAAAGTCAATTATTTTTAAAAGAGTAACCGTGGAGTTTCTTGCCGGCTCTTCTCCATAGGAAACGACCAATTGGAACCGTGCACCTAGCTTCTGACGTTTCATAAGTGCCCATGTAGGTCTATGTGAAATAAAAATATTTTGATTTTGATTTTTTGACGAAGAGGTGATCTACTCGGGCTATCGTACATTCCAATTTAGAAGGTAATAATGAGGTAGTCAGTAGTCCAGCAAATGAAAATCTGAACAAAATTTCCGTATCATCACAATCAGTACGTCCTGCCAAGCTACCATCTCCAGATTTGGATACCATTCTCTCATTTGGGAGCGATGATAGTGTGCAAGACCCACACTGGGTTCCACCCTCAAAAAAAAGAAAACGGCAGTTGTCTTTATCTGACAGTGAAGATGAAGTCCCATTGTTGCCATTAAGAACGAGTGTGCCAAGCTCTTCAGAAAATATACCACCGACAGACGAAGAAATTGACCACCGTTTCAGGCCTAAAGAAAACGTTGTGCAATTAAATAGAAAAGCCAGAGTTTTAGGTAAGTCCTACCTGGGATTTAAGAAGAGTGATGATGGGAAATATAAACCCTGTGTTGGAAAACCAAAAAGAGAAATAAAACCTCGATGTTCTCACACAATATTGAACACCGATTCAAAACATAAAACTCATTCTTGTGTGCATCCATTTCGGAAGAAGATCGTAAAACTATTCATTCATATTTCTGGGACCTTAGAACATGGGCCGAAAAGAAAACGTTCGTGAGGACTGCTGCTGTTCGTAGATTAATTAGACGTCGTCGCCGCAAAGATCAGCTTTCATTGAAAAAAGGAAGTGGCCATGATATCACCCACACTTGACATCGAGAATACACAGTCATTATTGCCGAGCAAGTTCCAGCAAGCTGTATGTTGAGTCGACATTTAGGTCTGAAAAACACATACATGACGTTTTCGTGGAATGGTGTAGAGAACACAGTTACCAAGCAGCAAGCAGACAGACTTTCCTAAGAGTTCTGAAACAGGAGAATATAGCAATTCACCATCCACGCAAAGACCAGTGTGATACTTGTTGTAGTTTTAAAGCGGGTAATATTTCACAAAAGGAGTATGACGACCACATAATTAAAAAGAATGAAGAGCGCCAAGCTAAAAAAGATGCCATAGAATCGGCGAGTGGTAATAATCACAGTGGATGTGCAGAGTGTCCTACTTGCACCTAAGCTTTTGGCCAGCTCTTTATATTATAAACTTAAGTTACAATGCCATTACTTTACTGTCTATGACTGCAAGACGAGAAAAGTAACTATTTACTTTGGGATGAAGCTGATGGGGGGCGTATCCGCAAATGAGTTTACTTCTTGCTTAATCGATTATATAGCAAACCTAGCGCCAGAAACTGAACAAGTCATTGTAATTTCTGATGGGTGTGACGATCAAAATCGAAACCGGATTTTGTCCAGTGCTTTAAGTGATCTCTCGCAAAGAATGAATCTTAGTGTTGAGCAGTTGTACTTGGAAAAAGGCCATACCATGATGGAAGTTGATAGTGTCCATTCAACAATTGAACAGTACATTAAACCCCCTATTTATGCACCAAGTGACTATGTAGCTCGAATGCAGCAAGCTCGACCAAGAAATCCTTATGATATAAAATCAATCCACTACGACTTCTTTGTTAATTATGAAGAACTAGAATCCAACTTCAAGTCTATTAGACCAGGTAAGAAAAAAGGTGATCCAGTTGTGGTCGATATACGAGGACTGAAATACTTGCCAGATGGGTCTGTTTTATGTAAATTGCGACATCCTGACGAATGGACCATCTTACCACAACGAAGAGCTAGTCGTGGAACTTTACTACCAAAGCAACTATATCAACAGCCCCTCAAAATCACAGAAAGCAAATACAAACATTTGCAAGAGTTAAAAAGTGTGACTGATAAAGATTATCATCCGTTTTATGACTCGATCTCGTTTATCCCAGGAACATAACAACAAAATATTTAATTATAATTTGGTTTAGTACCTATAATGTACAAGATTTTGTCACGCTGTGAAAATAGTATATTGTTTTGCTTATCTGATTTAATAAACACGAAATAATAATGATAGTACCTAGTTTCATTTCAACTATAATGTTTTAATATTCTCTAAAAACCACTTATGTGACAAAAAGTTGCAATTTTAAATCACCCATGTGTAGAAAAATAATTAAAATCATATAATTAGTCCATTTTTACTAATGATATTAAATTATTTCTATTTCAATACATTGGAATCACTTAGTTTTTCTTTATAACCAAGGGAATAAAAATATTTTCTAAGATTTTTTTGTAGCAGGAAGTTTATTTCGTTTTTCTGGAAAAGTTACTTTTTACACATGGGATATTTGAAATTTGCAATGACGATATACCCATAATATTTTTTATAGTTTTTACTTGTGTACTTTGTTAGTATTTAATAAGTGGATTGAATTTAATGTAAATGAATACTATAATTGTTGTGCTGTATGACAGTATTGCTTTTCAGAAAAAGGAATTTTGCCTGAAGAAGCTAAAGCTACAGCTGAAGTACTTATTTTTTTTTTATGGCCTCTTCGACTCCGTTAATGGAAGCTACGAAAATTCGCAAAAGCGGTCAGGGAAACTATTACTGCACTCAGTGACACCAAATTCGAATCAGTTCAAAATCTGGAAAGAAGTCAAGTCAATAATGAAAACAATGACATTTGTGACAAAAGATGGCAAAACTTCTGTTGTGCCATCAATCACTAAGTTTAGAAAATATTGAATATTTGACCAATAAATTGTTCCAGGAGCACAATTGTAAGTCCATATGGCTCAGACATTTTAATCAGGACCCTTTAGAAATTTTTTTTGATTGTGTTCGTAGCCATGGGGCTAGAAATACTAACCCCACGAGTGCAGGCTTTGAATATTCTTTTGCTGCTTTATTAATAAATAATTTAAATGGCGTGCACTCTGCAGGTTCTAATTGTGAAAAAGACATGTGCAATGAGAGTATGTTTCATACCTTAGGCCGATTATTTTTTAATAATAAATCAATGTCATGCGCTCCTCTTGAAATTGATTTTAATATTATTATGAATAGTGATCATATCATGTTGAATTTTAAAAACAAAATAAAAGATGTTAAAATTAAGGCACAAATTTCTTATGCCTTTAAAAAATAAAAATAAATATTTAAAAATTGTAAGGAGTGCAAAGCTTGCTTTTTTACGAAAAATAAAGATAATTTAGATTACATACAAATGAGAGATTACTCCCTAGAAAATAAATTTTTGACATACCGTACTGAAGAAGCCATGGAATGTTTTCCAAAACAGCAGGATATGATTACATATATAATAAGAAATCATGTGAATATTGGTCAAATAAAAAAATATACGAAGACTGTTTTAAGCACGGTTTGTGATTATAATTTTATTAAGTGTCTTGACTATAACACTAATAAAATTCTAAAAGGATTTAGAACACATTATGAAGTGAATGATGTACGTCAGGCTGGCCCGGCCCCATGGAATTTAATAATGAGATTGTTATCAATCCAATGTACCCGGGTATACTAATATATGTAACACCTTCATTTTCAATGTAACTCTTTTTAAAAGAAATTACGTGCACTTCTTAGTGGCCGGGCCAGCCTGACGTTTTCAGCCCGGCCACCTTGTTTCCCACTAATCTACAAAAAATACTGGCAATATTGTGCTACAGATGAAATGTACCCTATAATTTATGCATATGTAACACAAAATCGAATCCTAAAATGCAATAGCATACGAAATATTAGCGGTTGCAGGTGGCCGGGCTGAAATTATTTCGTTACTATAAAACAGTAAAACTGCAACACCTACCAAAAAATAATACCAGTACATAATGAGATATAGAGATATAGAATACATGTAACGCTTTCATTTTAAATTATAATACATATTTAGAAAGAATAATCACTTGAAATTATATTTCAGCCCGGCCACCTAAAAGCGGTAATATTCCCTAAAATCTTATGCTAATTTGTACAGTAAAACCTGATACAGCTATGAAATGAAAGTTACATTCGTTTTGTTTTATTCGTATACCTTTAAGCCTTCTGTTTGACTAGATTATCAAAATCTGAGAAACTTTCCGAAGAGTGACTATCATTTATTAACTAATTTCAGGACATTTGGTTTGTTGAGTGAAACAAAATTGGTAATTGTCATATTTTTTTAATAATCATTTTTGAAATTAGTTAGACAACATTTGTACTTATATTAATTAGGTACTATAACAATTGTTAATTATAAATAATGTAAAAAAAGGTTACACATTGATAATAACACAGTTATCAAAAAATTATAGTAATATCAATATTACCTTAACATCGAACATTCATTCATTCAGAATATTAGAAGATAATTTTTGGTTAAGTACTTATTATACCTTGGTAAAAAATCACAGATTTTCATAATGATTTTTACATCAACTTTGAATTTAAAGTTTTGAAAACTTTCAATTAAAATTATGCTAATATAATTATTACAACAATTCTTAAATAAAGAGAGAACCATAGTTCTTTCAGTGGCAGCTAATGGAAATATAGCTATGTAGTATATATAATTTAACATAATATTAAAATCACAGCTAAAAATCACAATGTTAACTTGTATAATTAAACGTATGCTAATATAATAATCATTGCTAGCCTATATCTGGCATTTGTACTATAAGTATTTTGACTAATTCAAATTTAAATATATTGCTTATTAGAATCGATAAAAACGTACTAATCACTTGATTATGTTATTTAATCAAGCTAAAATGTACGTCAAGGAATGTAAAAATATTAAATCCGAATTACTTTTTTTAACACTAGACTGTAAATCGTCATAACACATCCACAGATCTTGATTAATAAATGGCATTTATAATGTCCTAGATTTTCCCCCAATACTACATATTCAATAGCACCTACAATCACATAAATATTAGTTCTAACTTTGATAGATAAAGGTATATCGTTCAATATTATTTGATCTGTTCCATTTAAATCAAAAGATATAATATTCTTTACATTATAGCTGGACAAAACAGTGCCCGGGCAATCGTGTTCACAATCCTTCGAAATAACGTCTATACAAATTGAGTCTTCTAGGGCTGATATTCCAAATGTTTTAATTACGTTCATATTAATGGGTAAAAATGGTACTGTTCTTTGAAGTTGAAATGCACATTTTTCTTCGGTACATATTTTTGTAAATAGAGCGCTATAAAATAATTCTAAAATCATTTGTTCAAACAAATTTGCGACATTGCATTCACAATTTATATCTATTGTATTTTTCGAGGATAGTTTGTAGTACTTTTTACATATGGTATTTCTTAGTTCGTATACTGCGGCTTCAGATATGTTTTTGTTACCTATAAATTGTATATAATTACATAACATATTATTATTATTTTCAGTCTGATCTATTTCTAATTTAAAGTTATTAAATGCAATATAACCATAAGCTATTAAATATGTAACAGCATCAAAACCACATGTATTTGTTAAAGTGGAACCAGTTACAATATTTCCATTTTTTATAAATTTTAACATTTTATAAATCGGTACGGTAACTGGCTCTTCAGCTTGTCCTTTCCAATTTTCTACAAAACTTGGCATATCACTGAAAATAGAATCTTGAGGAAATAACCGTTTTTGGTGTGTTCTTTTTTGACGATTCTTTTTGATTTTAATCTTTCGCTCTTGAAGGGGCGGTGCCTCATTATTTTGTAGTTCACTAGCAGCGATATTAAGCTCTCCATTTAAATGATTAATATGTATGTTTAGAAATTCGTCAATCCTGTATTTTCTTACTTTAGTTTTGAGTAATAAATGTTTTATTGTTTTAAAATAATCCTCTGATGCACTAGACGATGGATTTTTGTTTTTTGAATTGTATAATGGAGCCATAACGTTTGACCACATGGGCAATTTTCCCAATAAACGTTTTAGAGTAGATATTAGAGGCGGATAATATAATTTGTTGGGGCGTTCACAAGATTCCTCTTCTTGTTTATTTTTACAAGCAACAATATTATCAAACCATACCATAAAATTGCTTACATCTAAAACATTCTCCTCATTTAGGAATCTTTCTTCATCTACGTAATTGTGTGCGTTGTTAGAATCTTTTTTATCAATTGTAATACCTTGAATTCTTCGTTTCAAATTACAGTGGGCATCAAAGCAAATTTTTGAATAAAATTTAGTTAAAATAACAGTTAACATATTTTCAATTATCTCTCTTATGACTACGATACACTCTGCTGTTTTAATGTAAAGAATACAACGAACAAAGAAAAATTTTACATTTTCTGTTGTATTATTGAAGCACGAAAGATTATGAATAGTTTTGACAAAGTGACTTGTATCTATTCGCATATATACTACAGGCAAACTATTTGTATGTCCCTCCAATGCACTGTAAGAAGCTTCTAAGTAATCTTTTGTAGATTTATATGAAGTAAAGCATTGGATTGTAGCAGCAATCAAAGCTGAGGAATCGTCCGTGATTATTTCTGCAGGAGCGATAATTCCATTACTGGCCCATTTACCCAACCAATCCGCAATGCTATTTTTAGTGTGAGAATCACTAAGCATTTGTGAAATTGGAATAGATTTTAAAAAGCTATCAGCAGTTATTAATATAACATATAAGAATAATCTTTTAGTAAATTTAGTTCCATTAGGTAACACAATTGGTTTAATTATAGAGCCTGTGGCATCTAATGATATGGTTGGTCGACCATACTCTTGAACATATTGTTTGTAATATTTTATTTGTTCTTCTAACCAGTAGTAAATATTGTTACGAGCTGGGTATGGGATAAATTAATTATTACCAATCAGACAATTTAAATAACTTTATTGAACACAAAACACTAGAAACTTAATCACAAATACACCACTGATCACTATTCGCTCAGATATCGCACTTCTAGTTCACTTCGATTCGCTTCGTTGTATCGCCTAAATCAGACTGACTCATCGTGTGTCGGCTCTCTGCTTTTATACCGCCAATATTCAAGAACATTCCAGCTATGTGTAGAACGGTTCCAGAAAAACATCAACAAATAAACATTACCAGGAAATACAAAAGTAGTAGGTATAAAAATAATAACCTACTTGTACCGAATAAAGAAATAGGTACTTTAAGCCCTCGGCGTACGGTCGAAATTACAATGACGAGTTCTAATATTGTTTATAAGTAGTTACCTACTTAACTTCAAACTAATAATAATGGAATGCTTCTCGAAGTTTTTAGCGCAAACACACTGTAATCCGTACTTTCTCGAAAGATCTCGTACGTACGACGTAACACTGCCCCCTCCTTAGACATGCTCGTCCCGAGCATCATTAGCCCCGTAGTATCGGGCCAATCGGTCTACATGAACAATCTTAGGCACACCTCGTAGACCCTTCTGTATTCGGTAGGTGACATCGTTGATCCTAGTCACGACTCGGTATGGTCCATCCCATTTTGCTTGCAATTTCGGAGACTTCCCCTTGCTCCGCACTGGATTATGTAACCACACCAGTGAACCCTCGTCGAAACCCCTACTGTTTGCCTTGCGGTCATAACGGGTCTTCGTCTTCTCAGACATCTGTTGGCCGGATTGTCGGATATGCTCATAAACATCATTCAACTTGTTACGCAAATCATTTGCGTAATCTGTTACACTACGTGGAGCATCAGGGGGAGCTCCAGTGATTAAATCTGCAGGCAACCGTAATTCTCTTCCAAAGTTCGCGAAGGCTGGCGTCACAGTCGTACTTTCGTGGACTGCGCTGCGGTAGGACAGCAGAAACGGCTGTATGTGCTTGTCCCAATCCCTCTGCCTGCTTTCCACGACTTTTGCCAGATATCTCTCCAACGTTTGGTTGAATCGTTCCACCATTCCATCAGATTGTGGGTGGTAAGAGGTGGTTCTGGTTTTGTAGGTACCCATCAATCGACAAGTTTCCTGAAATACTTGCGATTCAAAATTCCTTCCTTGATCGCTGTGTATTTCTAAGGGTACTCCAAAACGACAGAAAACTTCCTGAACTAATTTATCTGCGACAGTTGTAGCTTCTTGGTTAGGAATGGCGAAGACTTCTGGCCACTTTGTGAAGTAATCCATGACCACCAGGAAGTACTTGTTTCCGTTCTCACTTTCTGGAAATGGTCCCGCAACGTCTAGTGCTATCCGTTCCCAAGGGGCTCCAACGTTGTACACTTTTAATGCACCTCGGCTGCGTGTGTGGGGTCCTTTCACGGCCGCACAACTGGTACATTTGCGACACCAGTCCTCCACATCATCTCGACAGTGGATCCAGTAAAAGCGTTCTCGAATTTTTAGTAGAGACCTTTTTACTCCCATATGTCCTCCTGAACATCCATCATGGTAGAGCCGTAGAACATCCGTTACCTTAGCTTTAGGGACAACCATTTGTAGATGACAGCTGTCCCCTCGAGCGTTTTCCCATTTACGGCACAAGACTCCATCCTGGATCACCAAGCTGTTCCATTGCGCCCAATAACTCTTTGTGATGGAACTCATCGCAGCCACATCACTCCACTTAGGTTTAGGAGCACCAGCTTTGACCCACTCGAAGATCGGTTTGATGTCCGAGTCATTTTGCTGAGCCTTCTGTAGGGTTTCCTTCCATTCATCGCTGAGATCTGTTTTAAGCATCCTCACGGGCACTACTTCCTTAGTCTCTTGCCTAGCACAGTGCTTACAGTCTTCGGGACAAGGTCTTCTTGACAAGGCGTCTGCGTTACCGTGAGTTCTCCCACTGCGATGTTCAGTTATGAAGTCAAACTCTTGTAGTAGTTCAATCCATCTCGCCACTTGCCCCTCTGGATTCTTAAACTGTAATAGCCACTTCAATGCAGCATGGTCAGTTCGTAATTGGAATTTACGTCCCAGCAAATATTTACTGAAGTGCTGCAATGTCTTTACTACGGCGAGTAGCTCCCTTCTTGTAACGCAGTAATTTCTTTCTGGTTTGGATAAAGACTTGCTGAAGTAAGCTATCACAACCTCTTGGTCTCCTTTCCGTTGAGACAGCACGCCCCCAATTCCAGTATTACTTGCATCAGTGTCAACTATGAAGTCATTTTCAGTGTCAGGATATCCCAAAATAGGTGTATTGCACAGACGTTTCTTTAATTCCTGAAATGCGACGTCACAGTTCTCGTCCCAACAGAATTGCCGCTTTTCCTCAGTGAGTTTGTGCAGAGGTTTCGCAATGTCGGCAAAATTCTTGACAAACCTTCGATAGTAGGAGCACAAACCCAGAAATGCTCTGACCTGTGTCTTGTCTTTCGGAACTGGCCAATCCTTGACGGCGATTACTTTTTCTGGGTCAGTTTGAACACCTTCCCCCGAAACTATGTGTCCTAAAAAGTTTACTTGTTGTCTGAAAAACGAGCACTTTTTCGGACTTAACTTGAGATTTGCTGTTTGGATTTTTGACAGCACTCGGTTGAGGTTTTTAAGGTGATCTTCAAATGTACGGCCCACGATGATAATGTCGTCTAGATATACAAGACATGCGTCTCCAATCAATCCGGCGAGTACTTGCTCCATCAACCTTTCAAACGTCGCAGGAGCATTGCACAAACCGAATGGCATAACTTTAAACTGCCACAACCCTTTTCCTGTTGAAAATGCAGTTTTCTCCTTATCCTTGGGGTCTATTTCTACTTGCCAGTAGCCACTTTTCAGGTCAAGTGTGGTAAACCACTTCATACCAGTCAGCGTATCCAGTGTGTCATCGATCCTAGGCAGCGGGTAGCTGTCCTTCTTCGTGACGTCGTTCAGTCGTCGATAATCCACACAGAAGCGCATACTGCCGTCCTTTTTCTTTACCAGGACCACAGGAGAACACCATGGACTCGATGAAGGTTCTATAACACCGTCCTTCACCATTCCCTCAATCATGGTTTCCACCTCTTTTTCTCGTGCCACTGGCAGTCTTCTTGGTCGCTGACGGATTGGTAACTCGTTGCCTGTATTAATCTTATGCTGAACAAGTCCAGTTCTCCCTATGTCAGCATCGTTTGAAGAAAAAGTGTCGGCGTACTGAAGTAACATCTTCTTAGCCTTGTCCATTTCTCCTTTAGTTAAATCGCAGTTTTCCAAAAGCGTTGACACGTCAAATTTTGCACTACCAATTTTATTTCCGGTAGGCGGATCCTGCAATTGACGCATCCAAGCTACTTCCTCGCAAGTACCGATCAAGGTACCCTTCTTGATCACATGCTCCTTGTCACTTGGATTCAGTATGCATACTGCTGAGACGTTGGTGGCCTTGACCAGAGTACGTGCCATCTTCCATGGGAAGTCATTGTTCACCCTTTCTATCAGAACACTTCGATCTTTGTGTCTAGAATTCTGTGGTAAACTAATTGGCACAATTGTTTCTGATCTGCGAGGAAGAACAATCTCTTTCAAGCAGTACACTTTTCCTGATGGTGCACCTTCCATGAAGACTTCATCTGAACCACATTTCAATACTCCTTGATCAACGTCGATCTCGCAACGATGTTTCCGCATGAAGTCCAAGCCCAAGATGCAATCGTCCACTATATCGGCCACGATGACATTGTGCTGGTAAGTTCTATCACCCAATTTTAATTCCACCTCCTTCTTGCCTCGGACGATTATGTGCTGACCGGTAGCTGTTACTAATCGTATACGGTCGTGGTTGTCGACGTAGTCCCCAAGAAACCGACTTGCTAGGTGAGAATTGACGACCGTGTGAGAAGCTCCAGTATCCAACGTCAGTTTGCATGGTGTTCCGTTGACTTCGCCTTTGATGGTCAGGCTGTTCCCATCATGTGCTTGCGAGATCAAGATTCTTGGGGCTCTTTCAATACCAGCCAGCACCCGCCCCCCAGTCCTGGCATTTACTCGTTTCCCTGCTGTGGCTGGGCAGTCACTTCAGCCACCCTTCCCGGCTGGTCTTCTCTCGGGGTGCTGCGCTTAGGACAGCTTGACCGAAGATGACCCCTTTCTCCGCAAGTGTAGCACCTAGGACTGTACCCTTGCGGCCGGTCGCGTACAGATGCTACAACCTCCCTGACGCGGTGCGTTCGGTGGTCCTGCCTCACTGCCTCTACTTCTAAGGCATGGGCCAAGGCGTCTTTCAGCGTCTCATGATGCCCAAGTCTCACAGCGGCTCTAACTTCTAGGTCGCGTATTCCATCAACGAACGCTTGTACCAGATTCCCATCGATAAGTGCAGGGGCAGACTGGTATGCTTTCCGAACCAGCTTTTCAACTTCGAGGGCCCACTGCTGTAGGTTCTCGGCACTACGTTGAACACGATCCTTCAACTTAGCACGAAATACGTGCTCCAGGTGCGCGTCGCCGTATCTGGACTCTAACGCCTCCAGCAGCTGCTCGTAGGTTACATTCTTGCCGAGCGCCTCAAGAATGTTTAGGGCCTGGTCTCGGAGGCCCAAGGTGAGCGCGGTCATGGCTTGCGGTTTTGTCCATCCATTCGCCTTCATAACGGCCTCAAATTGAATTTTATAAGCCGACCACGAAGATGTGCCATCGAATGGAGGCACCTTAAAGCCCCGCGCTGAAGGTGCAGCAACTACTGAAGCTGCAGTCACGTCTCCAGTCTTCAGTTCCCCCAAAGCCTTCTTCACCCCAGCGATCTGAACTTCGGCTTCTGAGAGGCGATTCTCGTGCTGCTGTACCTGATCCTTCATCACCTTTAGGTCTTTGCCAAAAGTTGCATGAAGATCCTTTATGAGGAGCATCTGCTCGTCTTGGCGACGGACCTGCTCCTCTTTGTCTCGCTGCAACTGCTCTTCCAACCGGCGAACCTGCTCCTCTTGGCAGCGGACTTGCTCCTCTTTGTCTCGCTGCAACTGCTCTTCCAACCGGCGAGCCTGCTCCTCTTGGCGGCGGACTTGCTCCTCTTTATCTCGCTGCAACTGCTCTTCCAACCGGCGAGCCTGCTCCTGCAGCAGCGCCATTAAAGCTGACAAGTCTGGCGCCATTGGTGCTGTAGAAACTACGGATGGGCCAGCGACTGGCACTGACGTAGGCTGGACACCACCCGGTGTCTGTGTTGGAGAATGTCCAAACCGCCTTTGGTCCATGTCCTGCTGTCGCTGACTCCTGGTACGGATACCGTCCGTGTCGTCCTTCGGTAGAATTGGCATAATTTATCCCTCACTTCTGACACCAAATTGTTACGAGCTGGGTATGGGATAAATTAATTATTACCAATCAGACAATTTAAATAACTTTATTGAACACAAAACACTAGAAACTTAATCACAAATACACCACTGATCACTATTCGCTCAGATATCGCACTTCTAGTTCACTTCGATTCGCTTCGTTGTATCGCCTAAATCAGACTGACTCATCGTGTGTCGGCTCTCTGCTTTTATACCGCCAATATTCAAGAACATTCCAGCTATGTGTAGAACGGTTCCAGAAAAACATCAACAAATAAACATTACCAGGAAATACAAAAGTAGTAGGTATAAAAATAATAACCTACTTGTACCGAATAAAGAAATAGGTACTTTAAGCCCTCGGCGTACGGTCGAAATTACAATGACGAGTTCTAATATTGTTTATAAGTAGTTACCTACTTAACTTCAAACTAATAATAATGGAATGCTTCTCGAAGTTTTTAGCGCAAACACACTGTAATCCGTACTTTCTCGAAAGATCTCGTACGTACGACGTAACAATATGAAAAGTTGGTTTCATTAAAATTTCCTGAATTACGGAAGAGTATGTTGAAGTATTTGCCATAATGACAACAGATAATATTTGATTGGTATGGTACCATTTCTGCTTCCTTGTTTCATGACGTATTTGGCGTAATGCTCCGACTGATGGCAATACAGGTGGTTCCTTATCTTGAAATATCATATCATGACTCGCTATTTGTTTTCTAACTATTGTTGCTGAATCAAATTTTAATTTCTTAGATAATGTTCGTCTTGAGTACGGAGTGAGTCGTATTTTTTTTTAAAGGATTATGCTTAAAATTTGGTTGAAGTTGATCAATTTCACATAAAAAATCAATAATATGATCAGTCTTATCTTTATTTTGAATTTTCACTGTTGCTTGACACTGAGTGCAACGTCCGTAGAATGTAATGTTAGCGCCTTGAATAACATGTCTTTTAAATGCTACAGTACAAGGTAACTTATAAAACTCCCAGAGTTTTTTTCTTAAAAGACCGGACCACTTAAATTTGGGAATAGCTCTGTACGTCTGATATCTTGCACTAGGTTTATTTTTATCGTGTCGTTTATACGTATAACTTAAGGGTTCAATTTTCTTCCATTCATGAACATCAATTGGAAATTTAAAACTAATTTGATGAAGTAAGCTTGCTTGTTGAATAACTGGAGAAGACCCTGATGATGATGTTGACGAAATTATAATACTATTGGTATTATCTTCATTTCTTTTAATGAAGCACTCATCTTTTGCCCGAGGTGAGTTCTGGTTGTTTAAAAAGTTTCTTCTAAAGCTGAGATATAGTGCTTTTGGTGACATCACATAGTTTATATCTTTTGCTATGGTATTGTATATAATAGAACTATATCTTGTCGTGGTGATCAAGCGTTTATGTTTCTCAAATATTTGTTTTTGAGCCACAATATCTAACGCACTACGTTTTCCCATGGTGTAGGCACGCTCAACTGAAATAAAATATATTCATTTTAACTATGGTTTCGTAATAGGTATTCATGTAGGCTAAATAACTACATTAATATTTATTTAAATACAAATTCCCTAAAAAGATAAGTGTATGCAGTAGGGGAGAAGGAGGCACTTTTGAACGTTTTTGAAACTTTATGTCATGACCCAAAATATTAACCCTTTTAACCTCTTTACTTATTCGGAATGGTTAATCTGATCTTTAAACTACATAATCACTTTATTAGTTTAAACAATAAGCCTGAGATCTGGCGGTAATTTTTATTTTGGTTTTAGATGGGAAATGTTCAAAGCTGCCCCGAATAAGGGGTAGCTTTGAACATGCCTGGGGTAGTTTTGAATAACAGATTTAAAAGGTCATTAAATGAGTTTTATTAATTAGTTTGAACAGTCTTTTTCATCAATAATAAGTCTTGATCACAAATATAGCTTTATATGAAATAGAATTAAGTCTTAAAATGAATTAAATCAACCTAACCTAAATTTAGAGAAATTAAATTTGAAAGCTATCATGGCGGCAGTGCGTGACGTGCCTGCAGCTTCGATTGGAGGAGGGAGTTTTACTAAAATATCGGACATGCTGATGTAAGACTCGTCTTTCTTTTCAGGAAAGAAAAACTTGTAAGAGGCTCCTTTTTTCTTAAGAAAACTAACAGTAAAATCATGACCATCCTTTTCTATAATCTTTCCTACGAAAACCAGTGACCTTTTATTCCCTCCTGATGCAAGTTGAGTTAATACGTAGTCTCCAAGATTTATATCACTATCATTAAGCTCCTTTTCGTAGTCAACGTCTTCATTTTCATCTGTATCTTCGTTTTCGGTATTCATTATAGGTTCTTCTTCTGACTCTAAATGTATTTCAGAATCGGTTTCATCCGAAGAAAAAGTCAAGATAGTTTTAGTTTTTTTTCGCTTCAATGCTTTCGGTTTTAAGGAATTAGTTCGTTTTTTGTTTAAAACTTTTTCTTGAGACTTTTTTAATCGTGCTTGTCTTTCAAGATATGCTTTTTGAATCTCATCTTTTTCTGGGGTGTCTGTAAGTATGCGAGATTTTCCTTTTTTTCTTCCTTTGTTTGATTCTTTACGTGGTGGAGCTCTTGGAAAAGGCTTCACAACTTCAGGTGTTATTACCGCAGCAGATACAGCAACGGAAGGTACAATCCAAGTTTCTGTAGGCTCTGCTTCAGGTGCGTTAAGGGTACTCTGTTGTGAAACTGCAGAGGTCATAGGTGGAATATTTAATTCAGTTTCAGAAGGTACAGTACCAGCATCCGGCAAAGATAGTGAAGGCCCTACATCCGAATTAACTAGCTGAACACTTGTAGAATAGATTATCGATGGTGAAACTGGAGGAGTTACTACGATATCCATCGCAGTAGCAGGTGAGTCTTCAAAGTTTATCTCTTGTTCGACCTCTTCACAGTCAGTATCTGCTACCGCAGCTGTAGTTTGGAGAACGTCGGAAGTGGCGTCACTGGAGGTTGGCATAGGACGGTTAGTTACCTCTGCACATTCAAAATCCTCATCACAGAAGGCATTCCTGGAAAATGGATGTATTCCCGGCTTCACAAAGCCAGCAATGATATTCCGGGCAATATATGATGCATTATATGCCGGAGTTACTATGCTTGCCAAATCATGGATGGTAATTGTTTTACCGGGATGGGACAGTAGCCAATCATTTTGGGCAACGGACAATTTCTGTTTAAAAGGACCATTCACTGACACATCCAATGGCTGCATGCGATGGGTGCAGTGTGGAGGAAATGTAAGTGCAACTATTCCGTTTTCTCGACAATAGATTGTAGCGTCCAATGTACAGTGGCTTTCATGGTTGTCCATGAGCAGTAATATGGGATCCTCTTTCGAGCATCTTGTTAGCCGTTTAAGATGTTCGAGTACCTTTATAAACAAAGGCCCAGTCATCCAACCACTAGTGGGGCTGTTGGCATAACCAACGCTGCCGATAGGTGCCCCAAAGAGCATAGAATCGTGGAATCGCGCTCGAGGAAATATAAAAACTGGCGGCAAAGCATTTCCGATGGCATTTACGATACCACACATAGTAATAAGTTGGCCTCGTTCAGCAGAAACACATTGTCCAATCTGCTTTGCACCCTTTCTTGCTATTACATTTGGCGCCTGAACGACAGTCATGATATTCGTTTCGTCCAAATTGTAAATGCACTCTGGAGCAAAATTTTTCCTTTTTAGCACCTGCTCATAATTGTCATAAAACTGTGTAACATTATGTTTGTTGAAACTAGTAGCTCTGGAAAGGCTCGTGTTTTCTGGTTTTCTCAGGGAAAGATCCTTATGCCGCTTCATAAAACCTTTTAACCATTCTATGCCTGCTTCTTTATTTTCTGTCCATTTTATTGGGCATTTTTTTAGTGCCGTTGCATATTCATACGCTAACGACCTAGCTTGTTTGTAAGTAAGTCCGTAATTCATTTTAGAACTTTTTATTAAATACTCTCTTAGCATCCTTTCCTCTTCTCTAGTAAATACTTGTGCGACAGTGTACTTGGATGAGAATACTAGGTCATTTTGAGGTTTGTTCTCTTTGAATTTTTTGATTCTATAAAATAATGTGTTTGGTTTAACATTATAAACCGCAGCAGCCTTTCTTAGCTTCATATTTCCATCAACTACTGCCAAAATGGCTTTATTAATATCTTCCTCGTTAACATCTTGATCTCTTTTTTTTTTATAATTCCGCACCATTTTACCTTTAAACAAATTACAATTCATTTATTTTCTTTAATATTGGCATTATTTACCTAGATATCTAAATTTAAGAACGCTTCCGTACTACACAATTAATAAGGGGCAGATTTGAACATGTTCAAAGGTACCCCATTGAATTTGTTCAAAACTGCCCCATACCTCCTTTTTACAGAAAATAAATATTTATATTCCACAAAAATATTAGATGAATAAAAAGAAACACTTTCACAAAAGCCTATTTAAATACCGAATACAATTAGACTATCGTCACTTACCAGCATTTAAAACTTTGTCCAACACAAGCTTACGCCCATCTTCCAAAAATTTTACTTTGCAATGACAAAAACAAACATGGCCGATAACTTGGTTTGCAGCTGTGAAATGCCACAGATTATACATGACAGTTGTAGGTACTAGTGCTGCCACCCCGAAATCAGTTTCCATACTAAAATAGCTTTGAAACTAACTGCGTAAACTTGTTTGTTCAAATGTGCCTCTGTTCAAAACTGCCTCCTTCTCCCCTAACATTTGCATGCATTATCAAGTATATACATAAATCTATTAAAAAATATTTTAGCACCTAAGGAAAGAAAGAAAGAAAGAAAGCAAAGAATGTTCATAAGAATCAAATTTACTTTCACAAAACTTATAACTTTTGGGACATTAGAAATATATAAGATAGAATAGAGATGGGGAGAGGGGCGCGTGTCGCGGGACGAGGAAAAGAATGCGGTGAGCGAGGGACGTGGATCGCTGTGGCAGGCCGTACAAGGGGGAGTTACAAGAAGCGCGGGTTCAGACGAACACCGTCGACGGTTGCCTGATTACAATGAATAATTCACTAAAATCCAATATATAAATCTTACAGTAATTAATAAGAAACTGATTAATTATTGATTTCACGAAATAAATAAGTACACAATAATAATAAGTAAATACATAGGGTAGGTACACAACAATAAGATTCACAAAAACTAAACACTTACTGTTAGTAAATCACCAAAATTATTACCTATTGACTATAAACGAAAGGATAAAATATATTTAGTTGATGGCATTGTATGGAGTTTTATTATTAAGTAAATGAGTGTTTAGATTTACTTTACTTTACCTGTATATTTTTTTAAATAATTACTTAGCTACCCATTAACATTGTTTGTCGATATATTTTAATTTATCAAAACTATGACTTACCTTAAAAACATCACATCACAAACAACTACACTGCAACAACTGATCAAATTTTACACTCACAGTAATATTAAAACGTAAAATATTATGTCAGAAGTGTTGATAACTACACGGCTCTTGCGCATCTATTCTGTCTACTCGGGGAAAATATCTTACGACTTAGGTTGGGACGCGACACAGGCGCCGTCTAAAAATCGGTGGTAGCGTCTGTGAACTATTATCTTTGTATGGTTATGTTGTGAAGCCAAAAACTGAGAAAATATATATAGGTTTAGGTATTATGTATCCAACAATTATTATATGTGATTTATACTACTTAGTTTATTAATAAAAATATCATAGTAACGCATTTTGTTTCACTCAACAAACCAAATGTCCTGAAATTAGTTAATAAATGATAGTCACTCTTCGGCAAGTTTCTCAGATTTTGATAATCTAGTCAAACAGAAGGCTTAAAGGTATACGACTAAAACGAAACGAATGTAACTTTCATTTCATAGCTGTATCAGGTTTTACTGTACAAATTGGCATAAGATTTTAGGGAATATTACCGCTTTTAGGTGGCCGGGCTGAAATATAATTTCAAGTGATTATTCTTTCTAAATATGTATTATAATTTAAAATGAAAGCGTTACATGTATTCTATATCTCTATATCTCATTATGTACTGGTATTAGTTTTTGGTAGGTGTTGCAGTTTTACTGTTTTATATTAACGAAATAATTTCAGCCCGGCCACCTGCAACCGCTAATATTTCGTATGCTATTGCATTTTAGGATTCGATTTTGTGTTACATATGCATAAATTATAGGGTACATTTCATCTGTAGCACAATATTGCCAGTATTTTTTGTAGATTAGTGGGAAACAAGGTGGCCGGGCTGAAAACGTCAGGCTGGCCCGGCCACTAAGAAGTGCACGTAATTTCTTTTAAAAAGAGTTACATTGAAAATGAAGGTGTTACATATATTAGTATACCCGGGTACATTGGATTGATAACAATCTCATTATTAAATTCCATGGGGCCGGGCCAGCCTGACGTACATAGTGAATGACAGTGCAGGAAATGGCTCACCAATATCATGGGGTCTCAACTCGAACAAATTATAATTAGTCTTAAATAAAATTCATAGATGGCAGCATAGGCAACAATTATGAAATTTACAATCGCTAAAAACTGATAAACGTCTGAATTTGGCTGAAGTAAGATTAGTAAAAATCAAAACTTCCTTGTTTAACCCTTTCCCTGCCGTCACCGTAATATTCCGTGTTTCGATTCTGATGCCCGTGGCGCTAATCCCGTAATATTACGTTCTATTTTTTCGATATCCAATTCTTAACTACATTAAAAAAAACGGAAGAAATTTGATATTATTTATAATACTTCAGGGTGTGTACTTTACAACAATAAAACTTTTAAAACTCAGACTCATCATTTTGATACTTAGCAATGAAATCTAAATGCAGTAATCAAATGAGGTGCTTTTACAACCCTGACACACTGCGCCGAACCCGTAATTTTACGTGGGCTAGTGATGCGCTAGTAAAATCTAAATAATAAAAAAGCAATGGTTTTAAATTATTAATTATCTTGTTAATCCATGTCTAGACTATAAATTAAAACTTTAATGGCTTTTTTTTAAATTGTCATTTGAATAATGGACAACAATTGAAGAGAATCTGTAGAAAATTACGAAATCAAAAAAAATATATTCTTGGTGTCGATATTATTTTGGGGCGTCACTAATGCAGTTACAGCCTGACGGACACTGGCCGCCATCACCGTGATTTTCCGTGCGGCGCAAGCGACACGGACGCCATATTTGTTGGTAAACATCAGTAGCCGCAGCGCCGTCCCCGTGATAACACGTACGCTTCGGATGCCTAGTGTTGAGAAACATTATGTTGGAAGACGACGAATTATTGAATATTTTAGAAGGAGATATCAACATTGGCAGTTCCAGTTCGAGTAGTACAAGCGATGAAGAATCGGTAAGTTAGTGTTCCCATAATTTTAGACTTGATAAAATATAATAAAATGAAAGCAAAGCTGGACAACATAAAGTTGACAATTTTACATTCCAAAAGATATTCAAAATAATTATAAAATAGATAGAAAAGAAAAAGCCAATTTTTTTAACCAAAGACCGAAAGACCCTCGTAATGAATATTTTGCTTCCCTAATAGCATTCGAAATGGAGGCTGTTCGAACAGATATGCGATCGGTATTATATATGAAAATTATTAATCTAATATACCACGCTCGTGGAGATTCAACAGAAGAAGTTCAAGAAGAAATCAAACCGTGTTCATCTCCGGAATATTAAATTAATAAATTATGGTTGATTAGATTATGAGTGAAAAATTGATTTCAAGTGTGTTAATTATAATTACCTATTATTAAAGATTGCTTGTCACCAACATATGAGTGTTTTATTTTGCATCAATCTATATACCTACGGCTCTACCTTAAGGTTTTAAACACGATGTCGCAAGCAAGAGCTAGTACTTATATAATATCGATAACAATTTATTCAGATTTCCCAACACTGTTCGAAATTATACCTAAACACGTCTGGCCCTGGGGGCACGATTACTGTAGCAATATCTGGCAGGGAAAGGGTTAATGCTGATTTATCCATTAAAACTCATAAATCGCGTATTTCCAACAAACATGATAAGTGAAACCTTTTACTTGAATTCGAACCCATAGAATGATAAAGTTAATCATGAGCTCTTTGCAATAGATGGCGTTTTACTCAATTTGTCATCACATACTCTATAAACGTTTAGTAGGAAAATCAAACAACATATTTTTATAATCTAGTACCTACTTTATAAAGAAATAAAGGAATTGAAAAGAAATCTATTAACATGTTTGTGTCTTCTTAATTAATTTTTTTTTCATTTTACCAATACCTTTCTAAAACTTTCTATAAAAAACCGGCGAAGTGCGAGTCGGACTCGCGCACGAAGGGTTCTATACTAAAGTGTATCTTCTAAAGTTCTTCTTCTGTATCTATACTAAAGTGACACAAAACTATATTTTACTTTGACAGTACTAAGATGGCACCGAGTTATTAATTTAGTCACAGATAATATACTAGTACAGATACCCAATCCCATACAAAGAAATGATACCTCCCTAAGTCTGGCTATTGAGCTGGCTATTTTTTTTTCCTCCATTTTTTTAACAGATGGCAACATCAGCGACTCACAAATTGCCAGAGACTGTAGTTTTATATCGCCATCTAGAAGTCGACTTAGATACTTATGGCATTCACACATCGCACGGTACGTTCAAGGACAAGTATAATAACAATACAACAAACATATCTCGAGTTGGCGATGGCGGGATAGTTTCATTTTTGTGAGTGAGCTAGCAATTTTCACGCGGCAGTGAATGCCTCTTTATGATTTTTTTTTGTATTTCAATGCTATATCTAGATTTTCATCTCCTCGTTACCAAATCTACTATTGCTAATACCCTAAAACTGAAATCACGCGTTCTTCGTCCGAACTTATTTTGACAGTAAGCCCACGTTCGCACTGATGTAATAAAATTGTGGCGATTATTTTTCGTGCAACTTGATTTTTAACGCTTTGCCGACATGCCGAGAATTAAAAATGCAAGTGTGTTTTTTCAACGCGCTGGGACGAGAGTGCGTCCCAGCGCGTTGGATTCTCAACGCTCGGTTTAACACCGAGAGTTGAAAATCCAGTGCGATAAAATCCTGCCGCGATTTAATTACGTCCGTGCGCACGACGACTTAATGTTTAAAAAAATATCAAATAGAACCGGCCAAGTACGTGTTGGACCACGCATAATGAAGGGTTCCGTAGTTGGTAAGTTGGTATCCCAAGAACAAACTTAACTTCGTAGTTCAAAAACATGTTGTCCCATACAGAATGTATGGAAGAACATGTTTTTGCAACCGCAAATTTAAGTTGGTTGATTATTACTCGTTAACTTATAGAGCCTACTTAGCTGTGATAGAGAGTTTTCCTTTTAATTTCGTTATAAATACTCCTGTGATCTTTTATCACATAAACCAACCATTTAGCTGGCAGGGTGGGGGGGACACATGACTGTAATAAAAATTAGCTTTTTAAAGCTTAATGGTGCCGATTCTCTTGTACACCGAACTAAACTATCACAAAAAATCCTTGCTATGGCTATGAGAATCTTAAACTATTCTGCAAAAAATCCTAAATTTAAAAATAATTTTCACACAACCAAAATCGAATTTGCGATCGCGATTCCACGTCTAACCTAACCCGTGAATTTTTTTAGAGCCGTATGCGCGCAGGCAGGGCAGCCTCGACGTGTTTTTTTTTTCACTTTTTGTATGGAAAATATAAAAAATTATTACCAAAATGTTGAGTTTAATGCTTCCATAGAGAGGGGTCGAAATGTTCATTATTTTTTCGATAGGACACACCATTTTCGACATATTAGTAAAAGAACAGAAAAAAAAATATTTTTGGTACCTGAAGAATTCACACCAACATCTACAATGTTGCTGACAACTTATTTTATTCTACACCTTTTTAATCGCGATTAAAAATAGTCAAATTTATAGTTAGACAATCAAAATTTTAGGTGAAAAACGTCAAATTCAGAATAGCAAAATTGCCATTTTCACTAAATTAATAACTCGGTGCCATCTTAGTACTGTCAAACTAAAATATAGTTTTGTGTCACTTTAGCATAGATACGGAACCCTTCGTCCGCGAGTCCAACTCGCACTTCGCCGGTTTTTTATAGTTTTAGAAAGGTATTGGTAAAATAAAAAAAAAATATAATTAAGAAGGTAGGTTGCCAAAAACAAGTTAATAGATTTCTTTCAATTCCTTTATTTCTTTGTAAAGTAGGTACTAAATTATAAAAATATGTTGTTTGATTTCCGACTTAACGTTTATACAGTATGTGATGACAAATTGAGTAAAACGCCATCTATTGCAAAGAGCTCATGATTAACTTTATCATTCTATGGGTTCGAATTCAAGTAAAAGGTTTCGCTTATCATTTTTGTTGGAAATACGTGATTTATGAGTTTAAATGGATAAATCAGCATTAAACAAGGAAGTTTTGATTTTTACTAATCTTACTTCAGCCAAATTCAGACGTTTATCAGTTTTTAGTGATTGTTAATTTCATAATTGTTGCCTATGCTGCCATCTATGAATTTTTTTCAAGACTAATTATAATCTGTTCGAGTTGAGACCCCATGATTTAGTGAAAATGGCAATTTTGCTATTCTGAATTTGACGTTTTTCACCTAAAATTTTGATTGTCTAACTATAAATTTGACTATTTTTAATCGCGATTAATTAAAAAACTTATGACCTATGCGGGTGCAGTATTCGCCCACGCCAAGTCCCATTCCATCCATAGGTTGCAAGCCTTACAGAACCGTTTCCTCCGTAAAGCCACGGGAGCTCCCTTCTATGTCAGAAACGAGATCCTCCATCTCGACTGTAAAATCCCTACGATCCACCAGTTCCTTAAACGCATGTCCAAGCGTTACTTTGACTCCGCTCCTAGACATCGCAACCCCTTGGTTGTCGAAGCAGCCAATTATGTCCCTTCCAGAATTAGCCAGATCCGCCGTCCTAGGCATGTCCTTTCCGACCCTGATGATCCCATTACTCTCCTCCAAGAGCAGAATAGGGCCACCAGCACTATACACAAACACAGACGCCTCCCGTCATTCCGACCTCGCCGCCGAGGTCCTTTGCGACCGCGACCGTGTCCCTGAGTAAATTATACTCCTCCCCGACCCTTGCTCGAAGACGAGGTGCCAGCAAGTTGTTGCCGCTGAGCACGTAGCTTTAAACTACCCCGCATAATAATCATGATTTAAACCAATTTTGATCCAGCCTGTCCCTTCTTGCTGTCCTCCCCTCAGCGACGCCCTAAGCCGAGGCTCGTACCCCACAGGGGGTGCCCTTAGCGAGCGTTCGCCTAGTTTTAATTTAGTTTAGTTTTTTGCCCCTGGCTGGAGGCTTTGAGTGTAGCAGCTTAAGGCACCCACAGGAAAGTCCGGTTAAGCAGCCAAGACCTTAGTGGTCAAAACTGTGAGATGCCCGTTAAAAAAAAAAAAAAAAAATCGCGATTAAAAAGGTGTAGAATAAAATTAGTTGTCATGAACAGGCCCAGTCAACTTTCTACGGGGCACAGGATTAGACCTATTGGGGATATTGATGTGTTGCCAGCAGACCTAAATTAATAGGTCTGTCATCATACTTTAGATTTGTATGGCAACACTGATGCGTTACACTCTTACAAGGGACTTTTTGGCGGGAAGTCAAACTAGGCGGTAATTTTGATTTCACCAAAAGTTTTATAAATAAATAATTGTACAGAAATACCATATTAATAACATCTGATAAGATCTCAAACAACCATGAGTGTCGCCAGTGGCGGTGAGGAGTCGCCAGAGCCTGGGGAAAAGAAAAAACGAAAGTTGTACAACAACCGAAATTCCGACTCAAATACTAAGTATAACATTTTCACTAAACCACATTATAAAAGACTGTTCATAGAAAACACCAACTCTGAATATGTAGTATACGTTGAGTCAACAGAGCAGGAGAAGGTAGGGAATAAAAATCCTATCACGCTCACCAACTTACTAACGGATAATGTTAAAGGAGTCTTAGGAGTACACAGAATAAATGCGCATAAAATAGGAATAACGTTCAGGAAGGCGGCTGCGGCCAACAATTTTCTGAAGATGGAAGATTTTTTATGGAAAAATAAGTTTAAAGCCTTTATACCGTCGTATTTGACAGAAAGGATTGGTGTATTGAGGTTTGTGCCCAAAGAACTCTCAAATGAGGAAATATATAAAAATATAGTGTGCGACTCTGAAGTAATTTCTATTAAAAGATTCATGCGTAAAGTAGAGGGAAAATTAGTGCCTCTCAATACAGTTGCTGTCACCTTTGCATCAACATCTTTACCGCAATACGCTTATATAAAGTTATTTAGATACGAGGTGAAAACTTACATACCACCATTATTACAGTGTTATAAATGTCTTAAATTTAATCATTCTGCTAAGACTTGCAGAGGCGAACAACACTGCTCCTCGTGTGCTGGTCGCCACTCCTACAAAGAATGCGATGTCGAAGAGATCACATGCATCAACTGCGCAGGTAATCATCTTGCCATTTCACGGGACTGTCCCATTAAAAAACAAAAAATTGAAGAGAAAAAGGCCAAATTTTTGCAGCAATCGTATGCCACTGTTGTGAAACCACCCCCTACATTTAATGAGAAATCTTTCCCTGTTTTACCTAAGGATAAGGCTAAATCCAATGACATTTTAGATATAAAACAAGTAGCAAATAATGACATTATAATTAACGCAATTGTTAAATCGTTGGTTGCATTAGGAAACAAGAGTGACTTTGATGGGCCACTCACACATAAGAAAATAAAAGAAATATTTTTATCAAATTTAATTTAAACATGGACAGTTACCTAAATATTTTACAGTATAATATACAAAGTTTACAGAGTAAAAAAAGCCTATTACAAAATTTATTAATTGAAAAAACAATTGATGTCTGTCTTCTGAATGAGACTTGGTTCAAATCTAATTCTATAATCCCACACTTTCCCACATATAATTTAATCCACAAGAATTCCATAAATTCCCATAATGGAGTTGCCATTTTGGTGAACCATCGTTTAAAGTACAAAGTAGTTAATACACACTTCTCAGAATCCATTCAAAACTTATGTATCACTATAGAAACACAATTTGGGGCCATGGCAATACTTTGTATTTACAGCCCTCCAAGTATCAGGTTTGACTCGGCAAAGTTAAAAGATTTAATCAATAACATACCCAAACCTTGTATAGTCATGGGTGATTTTAACGCTCATAACATAGCCTTTGGATGCCATAGTGATAATAATAGAGGTAGATGTTTGTATAATATCATTGATGAATTTGACTTATGTATTTTGAATGATGGATCACCAACAACTGTTCCTTATCCTAATAGACAGGCTTCAGCAATAGATCTTGCCCTTGTTAGTTCTTCAATAGCTCATTTATGTAACTGGTATGTTCATGACGATCCCATGGGTAGCTATCATCTTCCAACCTTACTTGAGATCAACATTCAACCATCTATGTATGACACATCACCTCCTGTGGATCAAGAGAAATATATTTATAGTAAGGCAGATTGGGACGAATATTATAGCTTATCAGAAACTTGTTTTTCCCAGTTGGACACAATAAATGATTCCCCTATCAGTGTATATAACTATTTTATAGACACATTAAATGATTTAAGGAATAAAACAATTCCAAAACGAAAATTAATTGCAAATACACCTATTAAAAAACCAGTACCATGGTGGAATACAAAATGTAGTGATGCTGTCGCAAAATCAAAAGATGCATTAAAGTATTATTTTTCTCAGCCCAACATTGAAAATTGGATAATGTATAAAAAACTAGATGCAAAAAAGAAAATAATTCTGAAGGAAGAGAGAACTTCTTCTTGGAAAAATTTATGTAGTAGCTTCAATAGGTTAACTCCAGTTTCTAGGATATGGGGATACATTAAAAAGTTTAAAAAAATTGGAACAAATCGAAACAAAAACATCAATGATGAGTGGGTTCCAAGTTTTTTAGATAACTTAGCAGATTCTACTCAAATAGATGACAATAGGCTTGAGTATTTGTTCGAGAATGCTACAGTAAATGATGTAAATGTATTTCTCAAGAACAATTTCACTATAGAAGAGCTGAAAACATCTTTAAAGAGTAGGAAAGATACGACACCGGGATTGGATGACATACCTTACATGTTAATCAAAAAATTACATTTAAATGCACAAACAACATTACTTCATATTTATAATAAACTATGGGATCAATTAGAAATACCTGAGCCTTGGAAAACACAGTGTGTCATTCCAATTTTAAAACCTAATAAACCTATAAATAGTGCTTCTTCATATAGACCTATTTCCTTATCATCTTGTTTGGGTAAACTCTTTGAAAATATGTTGAAGTTAAGATTAGATTATTTTGCTGAATCGCAAAGCTTAATTCCTTCTATACAGTTTGGCTTCAGAAAAGGTAAAAGTTGCTCTGAAAGCCTTGTATCTTTATTATCAGATGTAAGACAGGTTAAATTAAGTCACTCTAATGCAATCTGCGTGTTTTTAGATGTAAAAGGTGCTTTTGACAATGTAAATATAGAAGAACTCATTCAAGTATCTCACGATATTGGTATACCTGGTCATGTTCTAAAATGGCTTTATTCTTTTTTAAACAATAGAACTGTATTTGTTAAATATAATAATAAATTGCATGGACCTAGGACTGTCAACAAAGGCACAATGCAAGGGGCAACTTTGTCTCCTTTACTTTATAACTTGTATACTTCTGAAATATTAAAATATATAGATGTACCAGATGAAAAAATTCTGCAATTTGCAGATGACTTGCTTATGTACAGCATAAATCAAAACATAGATATAGCAATGGCTAATATTAATAAGGCTTTGTCTCAATTATACAGCTATTATCATAATAAACTTAAATTAGAAATAAGTCCAGAAAAGAGTTCAATTTTAATTATCAGTAAAAATGTAAATACTCATAGCAATGTTAAAATTTCATATAATAATGTAGAAATTCCTGCTATTAAACAACATAAATTCCTAGGCGTCATTATTGATGATAAATTAAAGTTTGATGAACATATTAAACATATATGTAACAAAGCACTGAATGGTATTAATTTATTGAGACATTTAGCGGGAACTTTTTGGGGATCTGACCCCAAAGTCATGAGTATGCTGTACAAAAGTATAGTGAGAAGCCATTTTGATTACAGCAGTTTAGCTTACATGAATGTCAATAACATCTTGTTACGAAAATTAGATGTAATTCAAAACATGGGACTGAGACTCATTTGTGGTGCTATGCGCTCCACACCTATTAATTCATTAGAAGTTGAGACATGTATACCTCCCTTGATATTACGAAGGTTGTTGTTGGCTGAGAGATTTTTACTAAAAGTCATGGCATTAAATGATAATCCTTTACTTAAGAAACTAACACTACATCCTAAAATCTCACAGTCAATTGCTTCCAATGCCATCTCTGCTTCTTCTTTGGTTGGTGGAACTCTACCTGAAATGCCAACAATATTTGAACATGTAAATAAGAATTCAAAAGATATTGTTAAAAATGATATTTGGCCTATATACAAAATTCCTTTTAATGGTATTATTAACAGCTTTGCAATCCATTTAGACACTGTGCACAATAAATTTGATTTTTTACAGTTTAAAGATAATAGACCAGAACATTATGTTATATACACAGACGGATCTAAAACAGACCATGTAAATGCAGCTTTCTATGATCCACAACTAGACTTCACTAAATGTATTAAATTAAACAAGGTGTGTAGCATTTTTACTGCAGAATGTTACGCAATTTATTGTGCACTGCAGCATGTAAATAGTCTTGTAAACAATGTACACAATATTTTAATAGTTACAGACTGTAAAAGTGTTTTGTCTGCTCTACACAATGTAAATATTTCATTTAAGTTAAATTATATTATTTATAATATTAGATTTATAATCCAAAAACTACTTGATAAGTATATTAAAGTAGAATTAGTTTGGGTACCTTCACACAGTGGCATTCGTGGAAATGAAGTAGCTGACACTGCGGCCCGTTCAGACCATGACGAGGATCAATCCCAGTTACTCAAGGTTCCATTCACTGATTACTACAGTATTTTTAAAGAACTTAATAGACAGTTATGGAAAAAGTATTGGGGCATAACCCTGGAAACGAAAGGCAGATGGTATGCTGGAATACAAAATGAATTACCTATTAAACCTTGGTATCATAACTTCAAATACATCACAAGAAGATATATATCTATTATATCACGCATGAGATTGGGACATTGCTTAACACCAGCTCACCTGAATAGGATTCGCATAATTAATAATAGCCGATGTCAACATTGTGGAGTAGAGGATGCTGATTTAGACCATATTATCTTACAGTGTTCAAGTTTTAACATTCAACGTTTGATTTTGGTCAGTGAATTGAGAGAATTAAATGACAGTGACAGTGAAAATGAAAGTCAAAGTGTTCCCCGCTGCGTTCAAGATTTACTAGAAAATAAGAAATATTTTAGTGTATTGTTTAAGTATATTTGTAATACGGTAGGAAAAATTTAATTCATTCTGTAATTTGTATAATAAGTTAATTAATTATAATTTAAATTAGTATAAAAACGATGATATCACTGAGATGTATTCACCCAACCCGAATGGGGCAAGTAAATAATATTATGTATTATTATTTAGTGGAAAACGTGCATTACTTTAAGTATCTATAGCTATTGTAATATTATTACATCTAAGTTAAAACCCATCTATGTATTCGACTGAAAGACTTGTATCTATGGTCATGAATAAATATTATTAAAAAAAAAACACTCTTACAAAAGGACTTTTTGGCGGGAAGTCAAACTAGGCGGTAATTTTGATTTCACCAAAAGTTTTATAAATAAATAATTGTACAGAAATACCATATTAATAACATCTGATAAGATCTCAAACAACCATGAGTGTCGCCAGTGGCGGTGAGGAGTCGCCAGAGCCTGGGGAAAAGAAAAAACGAAAGTTGTACAACAACCGAAATTCCGACTCAAATACTAAGTATAACATTTTCACTAAACCACATTATAAAAGACTGTTCATAGAAAACACCAACTCTGAATATGTAGTATACGTTGAGTCAACAGAGCAGGAGAAGGTAGGGAATAAAAATCCTATCACGCTCACCAACTTACTAACGGATAATGTTAAAGGAGTCTTAGGAGTACACAGAATAAATGCGCATAAAATAGGAATAACGTTCAGGAAGGCGGCTGCGGCCAACAATTTTCTGAAGATGGAAGAATTTTTATGGAAAAATAAGTTTAAAGCCTTTATACCGTCGTATTTGACAGAAAGGATTGGTGTATTGAGGTTTGTGCCCAAAGAACTCTCCAATGAGGAAATATATAAAAATATAGTGTGCGACTCTGAAGTAATTTCTATTAAAAGATTCATGCGTAAAGTAGAGGGAAAATTAGTGCCTCTCAATACAGTTGCTGTCACCTTTGCGTCAACATCTTTACCGCAATACGCTTATATAAAGTTATTTAGATACGAGGTGAAAACTTACATACCACCATTATTACAGTGTTATAAATGTCTTAAATTTAATCATTCTGCTAAGACTTGCAGAGGCGAACAACACTGCTCTTCGTGTGCTGGTCGCCACTCCTACAAAGAATGCGATGTCGAAGAGATCACATGCATCAACTGCGCAGGTAATCATCTTGCCATTTCACGGGACTGTCCCATTAAAAAACAAAAAATTGAAGAGAAAAAGGCCAAATTTTTGCAGCAATCGTATGCCACTGTTGTGAAACCACCCCCTACATTTAATGAGAAATCTTTCCCTGTTTTACCTAAGGTTACTGATAAGGCTAAATCCAATGACATTTTAGATATAAAACAAGTAGCAAATAATGACATTATAATTAACGCAATTGTTAAATCGTTGGTTGCATTAGGAAACAAGAGTGACTTTGATGGGCCACTCACACATAAGAAAATAAAAGAAATATTTTTATCAAATTTAATTTAAACATGGACAGTTACCTAAATATTTTACAGTATAATATACAAAGTTTACAGAGTAAAAAAAGCCTATTACAAAATTTATTAATTGAAAAAACAATTGATGTCTGTCTTCTGAATGAGACTTGGTTCAAATCTAATTCTATAATCCCACACTTTCCCACATATAATTTAATCCACAAGAATTCCATAAATTCCCATAATGGAGTTGCCATTTTGGTGAACCATCGTTTAAAGTACAAAGTAGTTAATACACACTTCTCAGAATCCATTCAAAACTTATGTATCACTATAGAAACACAATTTGGGGCCATGACAATACTTTGTATTTACAGCCCTCCAAGTATCAGGTTTGACTCGGCAAAGTTAAAAGATTTAATCAATAACATACCCAAACCTTGTATAGTCATGGGTGATTTTAACGCTCATAACATAGCCTTTGGATGCCATAGTGATAATAATAGAGGTAGATGTTTGTATAATATCATTGATGAATTTGACTTATGTATTTTGAATGATGGATCACCAACAACTGTTCCTTATCCTAATAGACAGGCTTCAGCAATAGATCTTGCCCTTGTTAGTTCTTCAATAGCTCATTTATGTAACTGGTATGTTCATGACGATCCCATGGGTAGCTATCATCTTCCAACCTTACTTGAGATCAACATTCAACCATCTATGTATGACACATCACCTCCTGTGGATCAAGAGAAATATATTTATAGTAAGGCAGATTGGGACGAATATTATAGCTTATCAGAAACTTGTTTTTCCCAGTTGGACACAATAAATGATTCCCCTATCAATGTATATAACTATTTTATAGACACATTAAATGATTTAAGGAATAAAACAATTCCAAAACGAAAATTAATTGCAAATACACCTATTAAAAAACCAGTACCATGGTGGAATACAAAATGTAGTGATGCTGTCGCAAAATCAAAAGATGCATTAAAGTATTATTTTTCTCAGCCCAACATTGAAAATTGGATAATGTATAAAAAACTAGATGCAAAAAAGAAAATAATTCTGAAGGAAGAGAGAACTTCTTCTTGGAAAAATTTATGTAGTAGCTTCAATAGGTTAACTCCAGTTTCTAGGATATGGGGATACATTAAAAAGTTTAAAAAAATTGGAACAAATCGAAACAAAAACATCAATGATGAGTGGGTTCCAAGTTTTTTAGATAACTTAGCAGATTCTACTGAAATAGATGACAATAGGCTTGAGTATTTGTTCGAGAATGCTACAGTAAATGATGTAAATGTATTTCTCAAGAACAATTTCACTATAGAAGAGCTGAAAACATCTTTAAAGAGTAGGAAAGATACGACACCGGGATTGGATGACATACCTTACATGTTAATCAAAAAATTACATTTAAATGCACAAACAACATTACTTCATATTTATAATAAACTATGGGATCAATTAGAAATACCTGAGCCTTGGAAAACACAGTGTGTCATTCCAATTTTAAAACCTAATAAACCTATAAATAGTGCTTCTTCATATAGACCTATTTCCTTATCATCTTGTTTGGGTAAACTCTTTGAAAATATGTTGAAGTTAAGATTAGATTATTTTGCTGAATCGCAAAGCTTAATTCCTTCTATACAGTTTGGCTTCAGAAAAGGTAAAAGTTGCTCTGAAAGCCTTGTATCTTTATTATCAGATGTAAGACAGGTTAAATTAAGTCACTCTAATGCAATCTGCGTGTTTTTAGATGTAAAAGGTGCTTTTGACAATGTAAATATAGAAGAACTCATTCAAGTATCTCACAATATTGGTATACCTGGTCATGTTCTAAAATGGCTTTATTCTTTTTTAAACAATAGAACTGTATTTGTTAAATATAATAATAAATTGCATGGACCTAGGACTGTCAACAAAGGCACAATGCAAGGGGCAACTTTGTCTCCTTTACTTTATAACTTGTATACTTCTGAAATATTAAAATATATAGATGTACCAGATGTAAAAATTCTGCAATTTGCAGATGACTTGCTTATGTACAGCATAAATCAAAACATAGATATAGCAATGGCTAATATTAATAAGGCTTTGTCTCAATTATACAGCTATTATCATAATAAACTTAAATTAGAAATAAGTCCAGAAAAGAGTTCAATTTTAATTATCAGTAAAAATGTAAATACTCATAGCAATGTTAAAATTTCATATAATAATGTAGAAATTCCTGCTATTAAACAACATAAATTCCTAGGCGTCATTATTGATGATAAATTAAAGTTTGATGAACATATTAAACATATAAGTAACAAAGCACTGAATGGTATTAATTTATTGAGACATTTAGCGGGAACTTTTTGGGGATCTGACCCCAAAGTCATGAGTATGCTGTACAAAAGTATAGTGAGAAGCCATTTTGATTACAGCAGTTTAGCTTACATGAATTTCAATAACATCTTGTTACGAAAATTAGATGTAATTCAAAATATGGGACTGAGACTCATTTGTGGTGCTATGCGCTCCACACCTATTAATTCGTTAGAAGTTGAGACATGTATACCTCCCTTGATATTACGAAGGTTGTTGTTGGCTGAGAGATTTTTACTAAAAGTCATGGCATTAAATGATAATCCTTTACTTAAGAAACTAACACTACATCCTAAAATCTCACAGTCAATTGCTTCCAATGCCATCTCTGCTTCTTCTTTGGTTGGTGGAACTCTACCTGAAATGCCAACAATATTTGAACATGTAAATAAGAATTCAAAAGATATTGTTAAAAATGATATTTGGCCTATATACAAAATTCCTTTTAATGGTATTATTAACAGCTTTGCAATCCATTTAGACACTGTGCACAATAAATTTGATTTTTTACAGTTTAAAGATAATAGACCAGAACATTATGTTATATACACAGACGGATCTAAAACAGACCATGTAAATGCAGCTTTCTATGATCCACAACTAGACTTCACTAAATGTATTAAATTAAACAAGGTGTGTAGCATTTTTACTGCAGAATGTTACGCAATTTATTGTGCACTGCAGCATGTAAATAGTCTTGTAAACAATGTACACAATATTTTAATAGTTACAGACTGTAAAAGTGTTTTGTCTGCTCTACACAATGTAAATATTTCATTTAAGTTAAATTATATTATTTATAATATTAGATTTATAATCCAAAAACTACTTGATAAGTGTATTAAAGTAGAATTAGTTTGGGTACCTTCACACAGTGGCATTCGTGGAAATGAAGTAGCTGACACTGCGGCCCGTTCAGACCATGACGAGGATCAATCCCAGTTACTCAAGGTTCCATTCACTGATTACTACAGTATTTTTAAAGAACTTAATAGACAGTTATGGAAAAAGTATTGGGGCATAACCCTGGAAACGAAAGGCAGATGGTATGCTGGAATACAAAATGAATTACCTATTAAACCTTGGTATCATAACTTCAAATACATCACAAGAAGATATATATCTATTATATCACGCATGAGATTGGGACATTGCTTAACACCAGCTCACCTGAATAGGATTCGCATAATTAATAATAGCCGATGTCAACATTGTGGAGTAGAGGATGCTGATTTAGACCATATTATCTTACAGTGTTCAAGTTTTAACATTCAACGTTTGATTTTGGTCAGTGAATTGAGAGAATTAAATGACAGTGACAGTGAAAATGAAAGTCAAAGTGTTCCCCGCTGCGTTCAAGATTTACTAGAAAATAAGAAATATTTTAGTGTATTGTTTAAGTATATTTGTAATACGGTAGGAAAAATTTAATTCATTCTGTAATTTGTATAATAAGTTAATTAATTATAATTTAAATTAGTATAAAAACGATGATATCACTGAGATGTATTCACCCAACCCGAATGGGGCAAGTAAATAATATTATGTATTATTATTTAGTGGAAAACGTGCATTACTTTAAGTATCTATAGCTATTGTAATATTATTACATCTAAGTTAAAACCCATCTATGTATTCGACTGAAAGACTTGTATCTATGGTCATGAATAAATATTATTAAAAAAAAAAAAACACTCTTACAAATGGCCGCCGTTTGTTTTTCACGACCGACGTTCTGTTTGTTTGTAGTTTTGTTGAAAACGTTTTGCGATTTAAACCATTTTTCTTTTTTCTGCGTTTACGTCGAGTTGAGCACGTTCTCCTCCGTAAATGTGTTGAATTAAATGTGGTGTTGTCGTGGTTATTTCATTTGTGATAGAGACACTTGTTTTTGTGAGTGGTTGAATTTGCAATCATGGCAGATAACTTGAGACGTAAATGTTTCAAATGTGGGAGCTCACCTCGTGCAGACCCTCACATCAAATTGTACCGATTTCCTAAACCTGGGCTAACAAATGCACAGCGGTAAGAACACTTAATCAATCTTAACATAACCTAACAGTCTGTTTGGAAAAGGGCCCGATTGCTATGACAAGTTTTCATTTATTTTCAGTTGTGAATTGTGGGCTAAATTCTGTTTCCCTGATGGAGCATGGTCTTCTGTAGACTTTCAGCTGAAGTTGTATGCTGAACACAGAATGTTGTGTTCTTTACATTTTCAAACAACATCATTTACCGATTTTGCTGAGAAAAAGCTGAACAAATTTGCCGTTCCTGACCCTGAACAACTGGAGGTAATTTTAATCATTTCTCTTCATAAATATTACTTGTATACTATGTCGGTTTAGCTAGTATACTATAAAACAATTTATAAATGTACTACTACATACTAAAACGTTTTTCTATTTTTAGTCATACATATTTACATTCATTAGTAGATTTGTAAATTGTAGCTCTGTATTAGGTCATATGTTGATGAAAATGTGATACCCGATGACAGTGACATTATTAATAGTGGTATTTAATCAAAATTATCAATACATTCGATTTAACGTAGATAAAATAATATTTTTTCAGAAACAATTATCTCACGGAATTGATGATTCCTATGCCCAACCTGGGGTGATCACGTTGGAGAAACTCCAATGGGCCATCCGGAGCTTCCATCCTTTTAAGGCAGCTGGTCCTGATGGAGTGTTCCCCGCTTTACTACAGTGGGGGGGTGCTTCTGTCGCAATAAGACTGGTGCCTTTAATGAGGGCGTGCCTGGCCTTTAGATACGTTCCTAAAGGATGGAGGGAAGTGAAAGTAATATTCATCCCTAAGCCAGGTAAGGGCGACTACACAAACGCTAAATCCCACCGACCAATCAGCCTGACCTCCTTTCTCCTAAAAACTCTGGAAAGGCTATGGGATAGAGAGCTGAGGGATGGCGCTCTGAAAAACATACCGCTACATGGTAATCAACACGCATACAGCTCAGGTAAGTCGACCGAATCTGCTCTCCATCTAGTGGTCAGTCAGATAGAGGATGCGATTCATCAAAAAGGCACCTGCCTGGGTACTTTTATAGACATCGAAGGAGCTTTCGACAAAACCAACTTCTCCAGCATCAGAAGCGCCCTCTCCAGGCATGGAGTAGAACAGGTACTTACGGACTGGATTACAAACATGTTAAGCAAACGGGTGGTTCGCCTTGAGGGTGAGCGGCAGTTGGCCATGATAGCCAGAGGCTGCCCCCAGGGAGGGGTTCTGTCCCCCCTTCTATGGAATCTGGTAATTAATGACCTCATTACCAAACTCAATGCCAACCGCTATTACACAATAGGGTATGCAGATGACCTCGCAATCCTTGTATCGGGGAAGGTGACGGGTACGATCTGTAACCTCACTCAGCAAGCACTACGTATCGTAGAAAGTTGGTGCAGGGAATTTGAACTGTCAGTGAACCCCACTAAAACTGAACTAGTCATGTTTACCCAAAAACGAGCATTAGGTCCTTTCCGCCTACCCAAACTGTTCGATACTGAACTTCAGTTGGCCAACGAAGTCAAGTACCTCGGGGTCATTCTAGACAGTAAGTTAAACTGGAGTAGTCATGTAGACAACAAGCTAAACAGGGCCTGCATTACCTTCTGGCAGTGCAGGAGAATGATAGGTAAGAAGTGGGGCCTATCCCCCAAAATCATACTGTGGCTGTACACAGCAGTGATCCGCCCTATGATCGCGTACGGGGCCGTGGTTTGGTGGCCCCGCACTCAGCTGGTTACAGCTTGCAACAAACTACAACGCATGCAAAGACTAGCCTGCGTGGCAACCACGGGCTGCATGAGGACTACTCCGACTGCAGCAATCGAAGCCATGCTGGGACTGCCCCCACTCCACCTGTTCATACAGCAGGAAGCGACAATGGCGGCGGTGCGTCTTAATGCAATTGATCTCTGGGGTAAGAGAGTCACACAACACACCGCGCTGCTTGAGGGACTCAACAATGAGTTCCCTATTACGAAAGCGGTAAATGAACGGGTGCCCAAACAATTTATCTTCGATAAAAAATACAGAATCCAACTCCACGAGGACCGCAGATGCGAGGGTTTGCGCCCCGCAGAGCTGCGAATCTTCACCGACGGATCCAAAACAGGTAGTGGCACAGGTGCTGGAATCTTCTCGGAGGACTTCAACATACACATAGCCACACCTGTTGGCGACTATTCAGGCGCAGGGGTTCCGGCAGCAGGAAATAAAACACAGAGACTTGAAAAATAATTGCAGCTTATATTCTTGATTCACACACACACAAAGTAAGTTCTTTACAGGACGGCGGGTTTTTCCAGACTGATTCGCACCGCGCAGCGGTGTCATATTTATACGCTCGGTCGTGGGTGGCAAGTAGCGGGCGGGCTACGCGCCTACACAACGCGCTCTCCACCAATCACGGCCGGCGTTTACATATACACATGTATAGGTATCTATAGAATTATGCACAATTATTTGCATTATGCATATATCGATTATACGTATTTGTATAATATTCATTTATTAATACGGTTTTACAATAGAGATCAGTACTTTTTAGTATAAATTCAATAAACTAACATAATTAAACTATTCATTCTAAGTACTAATCAAATAAACCATATAAACTATTTACATCATCGTTATAAGTCGCTGTGCTCCTTAACATTTCCACCCCCCGTATGAGGGTTCAACCGACCATACTACCATCCGTTGGGAGCACAACAACCTTCACAACCGGCCTTCGCAGGACCCCATTGGCAGTCTTTACTTCTACCACTCTCACTATGTTGTCCGCACCAGGGAAAACGCTTTTAATTATTCCCTTGGTCCACTGATTACGTGGTTTATTGTCGTCCACTAGCACTACCACATCACCGATTTTTACACTGGGCACGTTTGCCGACCACTTATTTCGGCGCTGGAGCGTCGGCAGGTACTCGCGTACCCAACGCCTCCAGAACAGGTCGGCCAGCGCGTTCACTCGGCGCCACATGCGGCGCGAGTCCTCGTCGCGGGCGTGTCCCCTCGTGCACGGTGCATCTCCTGCGGCTGTGCCCAGCAGGAGATGATTCGGTGTCAGCACCACCGGCTGCTCTGCGTCACTGCTTATGTAGGTGAGGGGCCGGCTGTTCACAACCAGCTCGGCTTCCAAGAGGAGGGTGTAAAGGACCTCCTCTCGTGGGGCGCGCTCGCGAAGTGTGGCCTTGAGCGCATTCTTAATGGAGCGCACAAGTCTCTCCCAGCATCCACCCATGTGTGGGGACGCGGGAGGGTTAAAATGCCACGCGATTCCGCGGCCTGTCGCTTCATTCGCCACCCGTGACTGGTCTAGCTCACGGAGGGCGGCGCGGAGCTCGGAGTGCGCGCCGACGAAGTTGGTACCCCTGTCGGAGTACATATCAGATGGTTGCCCGCGGCGCGCAATGAGGCGCCGCAGGGCCAGAATTCTGAGTCGGCGCTCAGCGAGGCTGCCAGCTCGATGTGCACGGCGCGTGTAGCTAGGCAGGTGAATAATACACCCCACCGCTTCTCTCGTCGCCGTCCAATGGCCACCTCCATAGGGCCGAAGTAGTCCACGCCGCACTGCACGAACGCTCGCCTTGTTATTTCAAGTCTGGCGAGTGGTAAGTCGCCCATCTTAGGTATTCTGGGCTTTGCCTTTTCAATGCGGCATCGCTGGCAACTTGCTACTACGGCCTTAACTGATGACCGTAGGTTAGTTATCCAGTAGGTCTCTCTGAGGCGGTTTACGACGGCCTCTTGGTTAGCGTGCAGGGCGGCTCGATGGTGGTGCAGTATGAGCCTGCGTGTGAGCTCATGTTTGCCGTCTAATATGACGGGGTGCTTCTCCCCGAAACTGAGTTCGCTGCATGATCTCAGTCTGCCACGTACTCGTAGCAACCCGTCTTCGTAGAGCATCGGGTCCAGCGCGCGCAGCCTGCTGTTAGCTGGCAGCGGGCGGCCGGCATTCAATGCCGCGATGTCCGATTCGTAGCTCTCCGCCTGCGCTAGGCGGAGGAGGCGAAGCCTCGCCTCGTCGAGGTCTGACGTCGTCACGTCAGGAGACTGCCGCTGCTTCCGGCAGCGCTGCGCGAAGATCAGTACGCGCGCTGTCACATACAGCGCGCGCGTCCATGTGGGTAGCCGTGCGTAGGTCAGCACCGGCTCGGGAGGCGTGCTCGTAGCGTGCACGCGCTGCACCCTCTCCAGGTCAGCTTCCGCCACTCCGCTCGTGTCGTCGCTCACCGGCCATTGCTCCTGTGGGGAACGAAGAAACGGGGGGCCGTCCAGCCACTCGTCGCTGTTACTGGGCCAATCTAATCGAGTAGCCTTATCAGCTGGGTTCAACGCCGATGGAACCCAGCGCCAGTTTGACCTCTTTGACCTCGTATCGATCTCGGCTAACCTATGCGACACAAATCTCTGAAACTCAGTCGCTTCTGAGTTAATCCATTTGAGGACTGTTTTACTGTCTGTCCACATGAAACTTTCTGTAATGGGCACTCCTAGTTCTTTTTCTACGGTGTTTGCTAACCTACACGCTAACACGGCCGCCTGTAACTCTAACCTAGGCACGGATACCACCTTCTGTGGGGCTACCCTAGCCTTACCGATGACGATGGCTACGTCTCTATCTCCGGCGGTGTTAGTGCTTACTAAGTATACTACGGCCGCATACGCGGATTCACTAGCGTCTCCGAACGCATGGAGTTCTAGGTGGCCTGTATCCAACCCGTACCACCTAGGTACCGATACTTCGGTGAGGTGTTGCAGGTTTGACAACCAGTCGAACCAGCAACGGGCCTCTGCTTCTTTTAATTGTTCGTCCCACCCTATTCCCGTGTGCCATATTCGTTTCATTAGTATTCTAGATTGGATGACACACGGATACAGAAAACCTAGTGGGTCGAAAATTGACATTATAAATCTCAAGAATTCCCTTTTAGTGGGCACTACTCGCCCTTCCGTGATTTCCCTCGGCAATCGTTTGAAAGAGAGATCAAAAGCTAATCTATCGGTGCCGGGCGTCCATGTTAAACCTAATGTGCGTTCTACCCCGCTCTCCCCTTTGTCTAGCGAGATCCTGTCTGGCATTTCAATGCGCAGTCTGTTGCGCAGCTCCTCAGAGTTCGTGACCCACCCCCGTATCACAAAACCGCCTTGGGCGTGGATGTGAGTCACTTCCTCTATCAACCGGTTAGCCTGCTCAACAGACCACGCACTGTGGATGTAATCATCCATATAATGGTTTTCGTGAATCGCGGACACCGCACTCGGATAAGTGTTTATGAATCTCGACGCGTTCTTATTTAAAATGAATATCGCGGACGTAGGCGATGACGCGGCTCCGAATATCATGGAGTTCATCTGGTATACCTCGGGTTCCTCTCTATCATTAGTTGACCATAAAAATAACTGTGCGCCGCGATCTTGTTCCCGGATTCGAACCCGCATGAACATGTCAGCTATATCTCCTGTGAACGCGACGGGACCTAATCTGAACTTGAACAATATACCTAATAATGAATTTAAAAGGTCGGGCCCAGTGAGTAGGTGATCGTTTAACGCTGTCCCTTTGTACTTGGCGGCGGCGTCGAACACTAGACGTAACTTGCCCGGCTTATTGGGGTTAGTGACCCCAAAGTGAGGCAGGTACCAGATGGGCTCAGTCGCGACTCCCCGGTCTACTCTACTGGCGTACCCTTCCGCTAATAGTCTATCTATTTGCGCTTTATACGCTTGCTCATAGTCAGCGTCCTTTTTAAAGCGACGAATTATTCCAGCTAAGCGCTGTTTTGCATTTACATAGTTGTCGGGCAACTGAGGGTTGTCCCGACGCCACAGCAGCCCTATCTCCCAATTTCCTTCCTCTAGCTGACGGCTAGTGGCATCTAAAATATGTTTCGCGCGCTCTATGTCCACATGCTTACGCGGCACTTCGCTTATCCCTATCGCCTCTAATTCGAATTGTTTCTTAACTAAATTATTTAACTCTATGTTTGATTCGACTACACAATTAATTGATTGACTACTGTTACTTAATTTAAAACCTAAGGGACCATGCACGACCCATCCTAACGAGGTCAAAGAAGCAACTGGCTTACCGGACTTTCCACGGCGTGTCTCCCTGCCGACCAGCAGCTCCCAATTATCTTGTCCCAGCAACAGCAGCGGCTTGGCACCACACATTTCTCCGCAGCCCAAGTCGCGCAGGTGGGCGTGCTCCGACATTACCGCGGCGGGCACTGACTGCGACGGTAAGTCCATGTTCACTAGTGTGCGGCACTTAATGTTGTGTGTTAGTCCGTTGGGTCCGCGCACACCCACACTTATCACTCGCGATGTTTCGTCCGTTATTTCGTGCCCTCGCGCACTACGAAGCGTCAGCGGCGCTCGTTTGCCTTTGACATTATTCACCAGCGCGCTGTCGATCAATGACACGGTCGCGCCGTCGTCAAGTAAGGCATAACAGCTCTTCTCTCCGCTGTCGGTCACAACGTGCACCGGCATTATTTTTAATAACGCCTTGCCGGCGTAATCATTCACGTTTGTGACACTCTCCGGCTTCTTATCCGCGTGCAATAAGCTGTGGTGAGCATAATTACATGACGAACACTTCTTTTTGCGGCAAAATCTCTTCGAGTGTTTCGCACCCAGGCAATTAAAACATAGCTTGTGCTCCTTGACTGTCGCCCATCTATCGTTGACGTCTAAGTCGAGGAACTTTCTGCATGTCGACACAATATGTTTTTCTCCGCAAAGCTGACACGAATCCTCAGCACGCTGCGTTCGTGTGTTGCGCTCGCTCGATTCCTCACTCGAGTGCACGTGTAGCCGCTGTATGACCTTTGCCACTTTAGTGGGCGGTGCGCTAGCTCGGGGTTTGTTCAACGGGGTGCTGGGCTGGCTCATGTCCATCTGTACGTAATATGATGAGGCGCGTGCAAGGTGGCTCAGAAAATCAGAGAACATCTCTAAACTTGGTGAGACTCTCATATCTATGCCTTGACTCGCCGCTATGCCCATAGCAAAGTCCCCATACTGAGCGCGCTGTACGGCCGTTAACTTATTCAATAAGTCACTCACCAGTTGTGGGTTGTTGAGGTATCCATTTGCGTGCACACTTTTCAGTAACGACACGCAGTTTCTCACTGTAGTGGAGAACTTTCTGAGTTCACGTCCACTCTCCGTAACTTTCGGTAACTCACGCACTTTCTTCAACGCACATTGAAGCACTAAGTTCGGATGTCCGTATTCTTCATCTAGTGTCTTAACTATTTCAGCCGGGCTAGTCGACGAACGTAGTAAGTCTTCTACAGCTAGCCGGGCTTCGCCTTGTAACGCAGTCTTCAGTCTCGCTAGGTTCTCATGTGGCTTGAACTCGTACATCGTCGTTGTGTCGTAGTACATGTTCTTGAACGATAGCCGCTAGCTGGGTATCGGTCGCGGTCTAGCGATGCTGGCGATTGCGTCCGCAAGTTGCTCAATTTTTCTGTCTCTTGGCGCTCTGGTTCTGTCCGCTTCTTCAAGTCCCGCGTCCCACTCCATATGATCGCGGTTCGTCGCGCGCGCGGTAACGATTGGAGTCGTTATATTCACTGTTTCGCGGCGCGGTACGGTCGCGGGCGGCGGCGGCGGCACAGACACACTCGCGGGTGGTACGAACGCGGGCGCGGGCGCACAAGTTTGAGGCGCAGGTACTGACTCGGACGGCGGCGGCACAGATACACTCGCGGGCGTTTCGATTTGCGGTGGCGGCGGCATGTCTTGACTTGTTGAGACTTGTCGCTGTCTTGTCGTGGCGGGCGTCGTGCGTGTGATCCATTCTTCAACGCGGCACGCTGTCTCCTCGCCGTCGGAGTCTGAGTCTTCCTCGGCTGCGTCGATCTCTGCCAAGTCGGCTTCCAGCTTCTTATGCACCAACTTTTCTTTCATGCGCACTAGTTCCTTCTCTGCCTCATATTCCGCCCTTCGTCGTAAATAGTCGGCGCTCTTCTGGCCACTTTTAGACGAGGTGAGGCTGTTTCCGGATCTGAATCTTCTCGTTGTCACCGACCGCACTGGCGTCGTTATATCTCGATGGTCCACTATTCTTCCTGAACCCGTCAGTGGGATGACTGGAGCAAGATCAGTGTGCACTGATGGCGCAACAGATGGTGAGCCTGGCGCCCTTTCTGACGGCACGCCTGAGTCCGCTTCGAGGGCGCGTCTTCTCAGCGTTTCCTCTTCCAAACGTCGTAACTTGCTTCGGGTAGTAACTGCACTCTTTTCACTCATTTTTCAGGTTTTCTTGTTTCTTCGTATTTTCTCAATGTTCCTGATCCGGCTTCTCGAAGGACCAAATATGTTGGCGACTATTCAGGCGCAGGGGTTCCGGCAGCAGGAAATAAAACACAGAGACTTGAAAAATAATTGCAGCTTATATTCTTGATTCACACACACACAAAGTAAGTTCTTTACAGGACGGCGGGTTTTTCCAGACTGATTCGCACCGCGCAGCGGTGTCATATTTATACGCTCGGTCGTGGGTGGCAAGTAGCGGGCGGGCTACGCGCCTACACAACGCGCTCTCCACCAATCACGGCCGGCGTTTACATATACACATGTATAGGTATCTATAGAATTATGCACAATTATTTGCATTATGCATATATCGATTATACGTATTTGTATAATATTCATTTATTAATACGGTTTTACAATAGAGATCAGTACTTTTTAGTATAAATTCAATAAACTAACATAATTAAACTATTCATTCTAAGTACTAATCAAATAAACCATATAAACTATTTACATCATCGTTATAAGTCGCTGTGCTCCTTAACAACACCATTGGGTGTCCATAACACAGTGTTCCAGGCCGAATGCATGGGTATATCTCTTGCTGCTTCAGCCATCATGGCCAGGGAAGTTAAGGACCACTCGATAAGAATACTCTCAGACAGTATGGCTGTTCTGCAAGCGCTAAACAGTCACACTGTTGATTCTGGGCTGATATACGAGTGCCACCAACGCCTCAACCAGGTGGGTGACCTCAATAATATAACCATTCAATGGATCAAGGGACACAGCGGTTCGCGGGGCAATGACGCAGCCGACGAACTTGCCAGAAGGGGGTCGAGCATGGCACCAGTGGGGCCTGAACCCATCACGCCAGTCCCCTTCGGGTACCTACGCTCTCTGGTAAGGAAACGAACCAGGGAACAACATCACAAAATATGGGTGGACCACGGTGAGTGCAGGCAGGCTAAGGAGGCTCTCCCTACAATCGACGGCCGCCTCACGAAACAGGTTCTCCGATTAACAAAACAGCAGCTGCGCACAGTTACAGCTGCCCTAACTGGCCATGGGTCATTTAATAAACACCTCTTTGTCATAGGAGTCACAGACAGTCCGCTGTGCAGAGCCTGCATGGAGGACGACGAGACAGCAGCCCATGTGCTGTTAAACTGCCCGGTGGTCGCCACATACAGGGCCAAGTACTTCGGTAACCCAGGTACCCTACGTGAGATTGTCAGTGACACCAAGGCGTTGCTGGCCTTCTTTGAGGAGCTGGGGTGGATCGAATAACAGATTTTCCCACCCGTACGCAAAATACGCGCTTTGACGTGGAGTTGCGGATACCAGCCCGTATTACCTATTACCTATTATGCCCAACCTGGACCATCACACTATCCCACAAATCCCATTCCTGGGCCATCACGAAAATTAATGGATATAACAAATATTCAGCAGGTAATTTATTGTTATTGTTAACCCAAATATTTATGACAAAAACACAAAAGACATTGCTGGCCACAGTACATCCAATTTCGCTGGATTTGGATTTGCTAGTAATCTGTGTATTACTAACTCTTATTTGTTACTGGTGGTCAAGGGTTAAAAATGGTGACTATTAGAAGACTACTTTATTTGTTATCAGTCTTAAAAATAATAAAATCATCCCGGTAGCTCACCATTTGTTCTATGGAACATGAAGTCATCGGACAACCAAGATATTTTTTTCTTATTTGTACTATAGAACATAATTATAATATTTTTATTTCTCAATTTTTTCTATGGGAGAAGGCAAACAAAACTTTTAGAATTATCAAACTGCCCACTAGTAAATAATTATTTAGTGTCACTTGTCTCATGCCAGTTTTCACCTTCCCTAAGTGACACTTAAATGAATCCCTAAATAAAAGTGCACTGTTGGATTTTCAACTCTATACAAATATTCAATTCAGATCATGTACTGTGACATTACTACAAAGTTAGCAGAGGTGAAACACTAGTATATAGTTCTATAGTACAAATAAATAAAAAATTGTCCCATTTTGTACAACAACATCATGTTCCATAGAAAAAATTAAAACATCCCTGTTGTTACTGCTAAACAGTCAAGCTTTAAGACAATGAAGTTCTTTTTTATTCCTGTATGCAGTCATTCTAGGGTAGTAAAATAATACATTCTGCAACTACTACATTTCAATATTTTGTTTGTTTTTGTTTTAGTACAAAGTTGTCTCTCTTCCTGAAGAACTTGTGCACATTCCTTTGGACACCTCCAAAGACTATGCAGCAGTATCTCAGCCTGGCCCATTAGAGGTACCGATTAAGAGCACACAACAACATGAACAGGTGAATATAAGTCCTATACTGTGTTCATTGTTTTAGTAAATTAGAGATAGAAGATTGAGTTTGATTTTGTCTTTTTTTACAGTCAATTCCTGTTGGTAATGCTCAGGGCAATGATCCTGTTTACAAGAAATGCAAAACATATTTAAAGAAAATCTGCCAGCTAAAAAATAAAATTAAAAAGTTGAAAGCCAAGAACACATTAAATATCCATTGTGATAGTGAAGTAGTCCAGAAGTTGAGTGCACGTTTATCTCCTTCATTTGCTCTCATTCTGCAAGGAGAGTTAAAAAATACCAAGAGGAAATATAAAGGTAGAAGGTGGACTACTGAACAAAAAATCGTAGCATTGAGAATGTATAAAAGGTCTGCAGCATGCTATCGTTTGCTAAGAAGACTATGGCGTCTCCCAGCACCAAGCACTTTGAAAAATTTACTAGGGCAATTTCGATTAGATGTTGGTCTAAATGACAAGGTATTTAAAAGTTTGAAAAAGTTTGTAGAAAGTCAAGAGCCATCAAGTAATGAATATATTTTAATGTTCGATGAGATGGCCATCAAAAAACACCTGTGGTACAATAATAAAGAAGACAGAGTGGATGGATACCAAGACCATGGCGAACATGGAAGGTCCCCACAAGAGGCTACTCATGCCCTTGTGTTTATGGTCTCGGGAATAAGGAAAAGAGTAAAACAACCAGTTGCATTTTATCTTTCCAGCTCTCATGTGACTGCAGATAGATTAGCTGTACTTATAAAAAATGTAAGTTAATTGGTAGTTAGAAGATATAAACTTTAATTTTTTTTATTTATCACAATGTATTTAATTATTTTTTGTCCTTTTTAGGTATTACGTAAATGTTTTGAAATTAATTTAAAGATATCGGCAACAGTATGTGACATGGGTGGTGTCAATAGGCGAGCAATGACTATTTTGGGGGCTTCCATAGAAACTCCATATTTCAATTTTGAAAACAATGAAGTAGTCACATTGTTTGATCCACAGCATTTACTGAAGTGTTTCAGAAACATGTTTTTAAAATATAATTTGAAATGTTATTCAAATATAACATCAGACAGTTGTGAAGGACAAGGTAATTAGTTTAAATACATTTTTCTTTTTTAGTCTAGGGTGTGGTTTTGCTGTTTACATACTTTGATTTTATTATTGTTTTTAATTCTGAAGTAGTGTGTTCACTGATATAACAATAAAAACAGTATGCATTAAAAATATTTTTCTGATTTCATTTTACATATTAGTTGTTCTTTTTTGTCTGTTTTGTCATATTTACCTGTAATTGCTCTATGTTTCATCTGGTACAGAGTACCTACTTATATCTTCATGTAGTATTGGTCAATATGTATGTTTCAAGACAAAAAGTAGTTAACATGAAAGCATGTGGTCATTAAGCTGTAGTAGTCTTAACTAACCCTTTTTTAACACATTTCTCATTATTTTTATAGGCATTGCCAAATGGAAACACATAGAAGATTTTTACGAAGTGGACAACAGTCATGGGAATTTTGTATTTGCTCATAAGTTAAGAAAGGATCATTTGAATCCAAACAATAAACAAAAAATGCGAGTGAATATTGCTGCTCAAGTTTTGAGTCATTCAGTGGCTGCAGGAATGTTTGTCAGAATATCCCAAGGTATTAACCTTAATAATAATTTTAACTTTACTTGGTTTTATTTAATTTGATGATGTTGTTTATTGTTTTAACTAAATGCTGTGTCCACATGAACTTGCAATTATTTGTCTTTTTCATTTACAATACAAGACCAAGTTTCTATCAGGTAAAGCCATGGCCAGAAGCATTAATTCGGCTGATAAACTGAATTACATGTGGGGAAAGCCATGATGGGCTAAAATTATTATAAACGTATTTTAAAGACCAACATTATAAAAATCATTGTACTACAAATAAATAAAGGCATTACTTTAATGTTATATTTTGTTGATTTTCAGGGCTGCTACCTGCAGAAGCAACAATAACTGGAGTAGTTTTGGACAGAATGAATAAATAGTTCGACTGCGTGAATAGCGACTCAGCAGATTTAAAAAAAGGAAACCCATATTCAACTAATTTAACAGATGCGTCTCCACATATAAAGCATTTTAAAATAATGAAAAAGTTTTTTAAAACTTCCGAATTTGTGGGGTGTCTAAGCTCGCCGCCGCGCCATCACAGCAAGGTTGGATATGGACAATTAACGGAATAGAAAAGATTTTTAGTAATTAAAAAAAAAAACACGCTATTAAAGCCCTCTCAACTCGCCGTCTTCAGCAGGACCCTCTCGAAAATTTATTTGGCACCATTAGAGGAAACTGTGGTGCCAATTATAATCCAACAACTGGACAATTTATCGCTGGATTGAAGACGGCTATCCTGTCCAACCTTGCTCACTTGGGGTCAGGCAATTGCAAAGAAGATGACTGTACGACAATGTCGAATTTCAAACAGTTTTTGACCAAAACCACTGCCACAAACATATGCACAGAAAGTGACACGGAAGGTCCAATTGTTTCAGACATGCTTTCTTTGATTGAGGATTCTTTTGAAGAAAGTGTGTCTGATTCTGAAGGATTACAGGCTTGTGCATATGTTTGTGGCTTTTTATTGAAAAGTCTTAAAAACAAATGTAAAAATTGTGACGCAATTTTGAAAGCAAAGGATACTGGCGAGTTGTTGTACACTTTCGTAGCATTCAAAGAATATGATGACATTAAAAAGAGATTGAACTATGCTTCTCAAGAATTAGTTAGATGTGTTGAAAATTGCGCCACTATCTGCAACAGTATCTATTTAACATCATCATATTCTTTGAGTTTAAAACAAAATACGATTAATAAACTTTCAGAACAAGCTAATTTTAGATTTCTAATGAAGTGTGAAGAACATTTTAAAATAAATATTGATTTTATTATGAATAGTGTATTCTATATCACTGTTAAACGATTTTGTGTGCTTAAAAATCGCCAATTTTCAGAAGCACCCACAAACAAATCATTAAAAAGGAAAATTGATATATTACAACATAAATAGTGTAATTATTTCATTATATATGTAAGTGTATTGTAATATATCAATTTTATTGGTTTGTGTGTGTTCAACGGATAGGCAATTTTTTATTTTTTTTATTTTTAGAATTATGGACATATAGCAACAAGTTCTATGTCATTGACAAGCTGTACCGTCGGGCACAGCTTGTTGCTCCAGAAGTAACGTTTTTCGACTGTATGTATTTCTTTCACACGCTTTGTAGCCTAAACGGCGTGATGGATTTAACCATGATTATGAGGGGGGTTTTTAGCTTCGTGTTCATTGAGTATATTTAAATATTACGCAGTCGGGTTTTATGGTTTTATTTTTTAAATAGTTTTGCTCGTTTATTTAAATGAAAATGAAAGAAGACGTAGCTTCTGTTTCTGAAAGATTTTTTTTAAAGATATGACTATAAACCATTACAACATAATGTAAAATCCAGAATTTTTATCTACTCCTCATGTAAATCAATGAACACTTATCTGAATCTGAACCCTAAAACACAACGATTTCAACCTTGCTGCTATATTAACGGTAGTAACAATAAAACTAACTTATCTATAAAAAGTTTACCTTTGAAAAACCAACATGCATTATGCATAAAGAGTGAAGTTGATAAAAGTAAATTATTTGTTTCATATGAAATATTGTTTAAAATCTAAAATGACTTCTTCTGAAAGATAGTTTAATAATCATCAATCTTGCTATTTAAATGTATGAATCTCCAGACATTGTTGCTGTCAAAAATATGTTATAATAAAAAAAAAACAGTCATTTTCTGTGCATTAATTTTGTACTTTAAAGCATGTATTTTAACAAACATTTTGAAGAATTGCAAGTATTCTAAGTTAATATGCTTTTTTTTAAGTTGTAAAATGGATTTGTAACATATAATTTGCTATTATAATAAAACTATTAAAAATACCTATGTTTCTTTTCACCCTCCTCAGATCTTGAAGAAATTGGGGACTAGAAACAATTCTGGCACTTCTAAATTACTTCGGAAAGGCCACAGCCTTTCTGAAGTAATTTAGAAGTGACAGAATTGTTTCTAGTCTCCAAACATATTTCATGTCACGTGATCTGGTTCAAATTTCCCGCTTCAATTGTTGCACTGGGGCAGTACAGAGATGGCGGTAGAGCCGAATTATGTTTCATTTTTCTTTCTATGAAGTTAACATTCTTCCCGTAGGGTATATATGTTCTGTGGTCATGAACTAATTAATATTCACACCAACATTGGAGATGTTGGTGTGAATATCGGGTCGGTGGTCGGTGTGAAGTCGGATTAGGTTAGACGTGGAATCGCGATTGTCAAATTCGATTTTGGTTGTGTGAAAATTATTTTTAAATTTAGAGATTTTTTTACAGAATAGTTTAAGATTCTCATAGCCAAAAGCAAGGAATTTTTGTGATAGTTTATTTCGGTGTACAAGAGAATCGGCACCATTAAGCTTTAAAAAGCTAATTTTTATTACAAGTGCACGAAAAATAATCGCCGCAATTTTATTACATCAGTGCGAACGTGGGCTTACCGTCAAAATGAGTTCGGACGAAGAACGCGTGATTTCAGTTTTAGGGTTTTAGCAATAGTAGATTTGATAACGAGGAGATGAAAATCTAGATTGAGCATTGAAATACAAAAAGAATACATAAAGAGGCATTCACTGCCGCGTGAAAATTGCTAGCTCACTCACAAAAATGAAACTATTCCGCCAACTTGAGATATTTTTGTTGTATTTTTATTATACTTGTCCTTGAACGTACCGTGCGATGTGTGAATGCCATAAGTATCTAAGTCGACTTCTAGATGGCGATATAAAACTACAGTCTCTGGCAATTTGTGAGTCGCTGATGCTGCCATCTGTTGAAAAAATGGAGGAAGAGAAATAGCCAGGTTTAAGGAGGTATCATTTCTTTGTATGGGATTGGGTATCTGTACTAGTATTATATTATCTGTGCCAATATTATAAAAAGAGAAATAAAAAATGATTAAATTAATGTAATTCTTTTCTTTGAAATTCATTGAGTCGTTTTCATTACACCATGTTTTATATATATTGCATATGATTTACATTAAATTAATAACCCATGGTGTAATGAAAATGGATAAAGCAAGAAAAACAACGAAAACGGCAACAATGTAGCGAGGTATGAACCTACCTATACCTATAGGTATATTGTAAAGTTTTATAACTCGTTAAATTAACAAGAGATGGCGCTGCGACTATAACGTCTCGACTGATAAATCTATCTCAGTAGGTATATTCAATGTACTCAGGGGATTCAGTCGGAAGAAAACATTATACACAGTGTCACGTGCCTGCAACCCGATATTATTCGATAAATTAATAATAGATGGCATTGTTCTGAATAAATTTTCAATACATGGTATCACTAATCTAATATTAGTAAGGGCAACATTGTATTGACAATTTTTTATGCGTTTCATTTCAAGCAGCACGATTAGTGCCTTTCCCCACAGAGTACATTATATATACGGACATAGAGTCATCACTTAGAATTATGATACTAGCGACATCTATCGGTATACGACACCCGTGTAGTAAATTGGTCGGGTGGGTCCTTATTCATATTATGTTCATTGCCTATTCCTCAAAGTAATTTCCAAAAGCCAAATCTTTATAAATTGATTTTAACTTTTGGAAATTACTTTGAGGAATAAAAAAGGTTAAGTTAAAAAAATTCTCTCTTTGATAGAGAGAATGGAATTCAGGGAGGTAAATCAAACAACAGTTTAGCGGTTGACTGCCTTTTTATAATGTTTTCTTTTATTGTAATAATTAAAAGCATACATTTTCATCATGTCATTTTTGTCTACAGTTAATCTGGTGCCATTAATGATTTTATTAATATCTCGGCACCAGTTACAAATGAAAAATTTGCAGCACAGCTCCAACATATACTCAATTGTTTGCGACTTGTGGTTTTCACAATCAAATAATTTAAAATCAAGATCTACATAAATCAAAGTTTTTAAAGTTGTTTTTATGTTTCCAGTTATAGATTTGTTTTTAAGGTAATATGTGATTAAATCTTGTATTTTTGAAAAAAGCATTACTAAATCATTGTTTGGATATGTTAGATATGATTTTCCCTTTTTGTATTCTCTTATTTTCAAAAAATCACTTATATTATTTCTGTCATAAAAACAATCTTTACATTTTTTACAATTTTTGAAAACGTTTATTTTTGCTTTTCTTAATAAATAACCAGTTACATACTGTAATGTGGCTAATATTCTGGGGTTATTTTTTTTCACCTCAAAGTCTACATATTCTACTTCATCCTCCAAATCGATCGTAACTGTGGGCATGGGCATAGATTGCCTCTCAGCATTTCTAAATAACGATTCCATTGATTTAAAAATTGATTGGCAACTATCTTCCTCACAGTTGGAACCAGGTGAGTGCTGGCCACTTAAGTTGTTTATTAATAATGCTGCGAAGGACGATTCGAAGCCAGCTACAGTAGGGTTAGTGTTTCTGCACCCATGGCTTCGAATCGACCCAAAAAGATTCTCAAGAGGGTCCTGATTGAAATGCCTCATCCACACAGATTTAATGTTGTATTTTTTAAAAAGTATTTCTATGAGGTACTCCACATTATTTATAGTATGTAACCAATTAATTATTGTTGGAACTGTGACCTGCTTGTCCTGTGTTTTACCATCATTATTTACGAATTTCATTGAGCTTAACACTAGTTTAGCTTTCGACCAAACGGTGCCATGGTCTGATTTTGGTGTTACTTGTGTCAGTAAAAATTTTCCAGACCTTTTCTTCGAATTATCATAACTCCCATTTATAGAATCGAACAATTCATCAAAAAAAAGGATGACATCAGCAGTCTGTGTACATTCAGATGGGAGTATGTTCCTTTCTGAAAAACAAAAAATATAATTTAAATTTAGCATTACAGCATAACTGAGCTCTGAGCGTTTATGGAATGTTTCAAAATTTAATTACCTGCTAAAAATCCCATAGTAACTGCAACTTTTTGGCTCAAAACTTGTGTTGCATATTTTACTTTAATTTTTTGAAATTTATCTGGATTAATATGTCGATCAGATAGTTTGTTAACAAGTCGTATCCCTTTATATGCTGGGTCTTCTTCATATAATTTGGCAAAATGGCAAAAGTGATCAAAATGGTCAAAAATGATCAACAAAAGTGGCAAAATGGGACCACGTAGCCGTGGTCCCATTTTGCCACTTTTGTACAGCCATTTATGGAACATACTAAATTTTTGCTCATCAAATTGTTCCTGATTCCCTTCATTAAATGAGGCGGGTCGTATAAAGGAATGACCTCTTTATCATCTACTGCAAAGATATTCCCTCGCAACTCTTTATTTTCCCTTAAGTAATTTGCTCTTGTCTCCTGAATGAGAGAGTTTACCGCACTGACGTTAGATGCACCTTGGTCACATACAGTAGCTAGGACATGTAGTCCTACACTATGCAGTTCCCTTATCACCACTTTTATTTGTTTTGCTAGTTCAGCTGAGTTTGTGCTACCTGAACAAAATGTGTAGGAAATGGGTTGTTTATAATTTCTTTGAACTCCTCTTATCAAGAACACAAGAGCATGGTCAGCTAGTTTGTTTTGTCTTGACTCCCCATTATTTACGAATCCTGAAATTTCGTCTCTTCTTTGATTGTAATCAAAATGTGGTGCAATGGACATTTCGTCAAATAATAATATACAAAGTTTGTCATCTGCTTTCATCTTATCCACTCTTTTTTTTAATTGGTCAAAGAGTTTTTCATTAATCCCAGGTTTTAAATTTGTTCGCGCTATTAACCTGCTTAGAGTCATAGCCGATGGCAAGACAAAAATTTTTTGAAGCCACCTGTAAGTCCTAGGGCTCCTTTTGTACAGGCTCAATGCCATTATTTTCTCAGGCTCTGTAAATCTGCGTCCCATTTTATTTTTCCCAGTTTCACGAAACTGCATTAATGTGAACATTGCAGCCAAGGCAGTAATTTTTTTTATTGTTTTCTGAAAAGTTTTGTTTTCCGACAAGTTTAATGCCTTCTTTAATCTTGTTGCATACTTGTCTTTCTTTTTTGCAGCTTATTAACAGCCTTAATTAATTCTTTTTCGTCAAACATATGCATTTTCTTAGGCAATTTTGTTTTTTTTACTGTTAACTTTGGTTCCTCTACTTGAGCTGCAGGTTCACCTGTAACATAATACAACACTGTATAGTATGTATCTATGATAAATAATGAATTTTAAATCAATATACATACTATCATATTTATTTATTTAATATTTATTTTATTATATTTTTTATTGTACACCTCATAATAACAACAGGACAAACATTTATAAAAACAAGTGTACAATGGGCGGTCTTATCGCACAAGTTTGATGGACTGCACAAAAGTAGATATATTTAGTGTACAAACATTCTTCAGTTTTCAAATTCTAATTAGACATAATAATATAAACTACATAAATACAATACAAATTAACATTAAATATATAATTAAGAAAGGAGCAGGCATGTTGCTGGGGCATTATACATAGTGCCTTGATTAATCACTTGTTCTATGATAGAATAAGGATGTAGGTTCATTATGTTACATATACAATACAACATGTAACATAATGAAACCACATCCTCCTTTTGTCCACTGCGGGTATGTTTTCCATACTAAGGGTCCCCAGGTCCTTTTCTGTATGTTAAAATAATGTAAAGGAGATACCAATATTAGAAATAAAAATATGTTACATTACATAAATTATAAATACCTGTAGAAGTGGACGGCAATACAGCATCCAATAAAGCAGTATCACTCCTATTTGTTATTTCCATCAGTGGAACACTAACCAATTCAGATCCTGTAAGAGAATAAAAAAATACAAAACTATAAATTTCTCTAAAAACAATCTAAGAATACTCAATCACATAAACCCTAAAGTTGAGGACAGTGACACAACAAATAAAGTCAAATATTTTAGAAACCAGATTGTTGTTCCAACAATACTTGCTATGTGCCTGTTGTGTATTGAAACAAATATTGACAGAAAAAAAGGAACAATTTAATGCAACTGCAAAGGTTAAATAATGACACTGATCTTCAGTTCTCATAACAGTTATTGGGACGTTGATAATCACAAAGCATGGCTTCTTGTAACACTGATGCTGCTGCTTGCTACTGGTCTGCAATAATAGGCTATTCAAGTATTTGAAATAACTTAACCATGATTTGTCATTTGTCGGAACTTTGTTTGCTGATCAGCAGACTGTGACTCATGGCACCTGCTCATGCATGTGAGGGTGCTTTAGAGTACTGAAGTGGTAGTAGAGCTCCCAATTATAACATTACATTATTATACATTCTTACCTGGCAAGAATAAAGTGGGAACTGCATCAGGGCTCAGTCTTCTAGTCCATGTCAAATAGTTTGTTTCAAAATGGGCATGGCACACTCGACGGTTTCTGAACACATAATGGGGATCCAAAGACGATATACTTATTCCAACTGCTCGAGTCCATTCAATATATCGCTCCATGTCCTTGTCAGGATTAGGGAATGAATGGAGAACTGTACCATCTTTGCCTAAAAAACAGATGATTTAATTAGAAGAGAATGCTCACATCTACGGTGGTTAGTGAAATTTGCAAGCGGTCATTTTAGTTATTATTATAATTCAACTTTGCACACATAAAGTACCATAATATCTAACTGTATTTTGTACTTAATATCATGGATCTTCATCAATATTTACTTACGAGTTTTATCGCACCGCGGCACACAACAACCTCTCTCGGAAGCGGCCATAATCCAGGTTAATAGTGTACAAATCGTCAGGCAAATCAGGGTCCAGGGTAACAGGCGTAAGTCCAAGGTATCAAGCGAAGTCGTCGGGGTCCGGGGATGAAGCAAAGTTGTTGAAAAAATCATAAAAACACAGACGGAGCACATTTACCACAGACTAAGTAGTAGGGAAGGTACGTATTTACGCGACCAGGTTTTTACACCAGGTATTTGCTTCCAAGTACGTACACCAGGTACCGCCCCGAAATACTTGCAAGGCTCCAAAGTATTTTATACGGCTACTCGGACTCGCTCCGTCGTCGGGGCTCGACGCTCGGTGTTTACAAACTTCATCGTCTACGTAGGTACCCAATCCAATCAGATCTTCAATAGGTCCATAACCGCGATGGTTTTCGCAAATGCGATCATGCTCCTTATCTGTAAGAATCTACGGAACAGTTTCGTATGCAAGTATTTCTAAAGGGTATGTCTTTGCAAGTATTTATTTGTAAACGCAATTTTGCTTCTTATTAATAAGAAGTCACGGTTCAATTTCCCATGCAAGTATTTTTTATTCCAACAGGGCTTAGATGGTAATAAAAGTAAAAACTAGGTATTTATTTGTAAACGCGATTGTACTCCTTACTTATACGAAGTTACGGGTCAATTTCCTATGCAGATAGAAAATACTTGAAAGTATCCCGAGCCCTAGTTTTAGGACCTGGTTTCTGAAGGTAGACGCACTTGGAAGCCCTGGTACTCGATTTTGCAAGTACGACCCATGTCTACTAAGTAGTACTACATTCACGGATCACACACGGAAACGGAATGACATTGACAGTTGACACATGACATAAATATGGCGGCACACCGTTTCTATTCTCAATATTTTTAATAAAAGAATAAGCAAATAGGTAGAAAATAACAACGTAATTATGTAAAACAAAGATCTCTTTACTAAAATATTCGGTTATTCTACCACAAATACTCTTTTATATTTAAATCTTCTTTTCAAGTAATTACATTCATAATAATAATCTGCTTAATACGGAACGGTATTGTCGTGGATTTGATTTAAGCTATATAAAGGTATATATACATGAGCGAGTATAAAAATTTAAAACAGCGACATCTACTGCAATATGGCAAAACATTTTAATGCATAGAAATGTCATTGACGAAATAAATGTATGGGAGTGTTAAGACACTGCCTTTCCCACAACAATATCTGAATATTTACACTGACAACTTTTTTTTTTTAAGTAATGCTTTATTAAAAAAAAAATTAAACTTCTTTGAGTTGTTTATGTTACATTTAGGAAAAAGTTGGAGTTCTAGCAAAATGAAAAGTAAACTAATGATTATTGGAACGAAACTTGTTTGCTATGGCGCATGGCGCCCAGAACAGGCCCAGTCAACTTTCTACGGGGCACAGAATTAGACCTATTGGGGATATTGATGTGTTGCCAGCAGACCTAAATTAATACGTCTGTCATCAAACTTTAGATTTGTATGGCAACACTGATGCGTTACACTCTTACAGGGACTTTTTGGCGGGAAGTCAAACTAGGCGGTAATTTTGATTTCACCAAAAGTTTTATAAATAAATAATTGTACAGAAATACCATATTAATAACATCTGATAAGATCTCAAACAACCATGAGTGTCGCCAGTGGCGGTGAGGAGTCGCCAGAGCCTGGGGAAAAGAAAAAACGAAAGTTGTACAACAACCGAAATTCCGACTCAAATACTAAGTATAACATTTTCACTAAACCACATTATAAAAGACTGTTCATAGAAAACACCAACTCTGAATATGTAGTATACGTTGAGTCAACAGAGCAGGAGAAGGTAGGGAATAAAAATCCTATCACGCTCACCAACTTACTAACGGATAATGTTAAAGGAGTCTTAGGAGTACACAGAATAAATGCGCATAAAATAGGAATAACGTTCAGGAAGGCGGCTGCGGCCAACAATTTTCTGAAGATGGAAGAATTTTTATGGAAAAATAAGTTTAAAGCCTTTATACCGTCGTATTTGACAGAAAGGATTGGTGTATTAAGGTTTGTGCCCAAAGAACTCTCCAATGAGGAAATATATAAAAATATAGTGTGCGACTCTGAAGTAATTTCTATTAAAAGATTCATGCGTAAATTAGAGGGAAAATTAGTGCCTCTCAATACAGTTGCTGTCACCTTTGCATCAACATCTTTACCGCAATACGCTTATATAAAGTTATTTAGATACGAGGTGAAAACTTACATACCACCATTATTACAGTGTTATAAATGTCTTAAATTTAATCATTCTGCTAAGACTTGCAGAGGCGAACAACACTGAAAGAAAGAAAGAAAGAAAGAAAAATAGGTTTATTTGTCACAGAGACACGTACATACATCTAAGACAGGAGTAAATGAAAACAACAAAAAGTACATAATAAATCACGAGCATAAAACAGAAATTAGTCGGCAGCTGCACGACATGACTGTGACAAGAAGGCTTCCACTCAGCATGATGCAGTGCTATGGGGAGCCCACAGCACAGCGCTGATTTTCAGTGGTCACCCGAAAAAAAAAAAAAGAAGAAGAAAAGACGTACGGAAATCAAGTCAGGTACAGTGATTTGTTTATTACATAGGCAGGTAGTACGATAAAACAAAATAAACAGTGCTTAGAATGTAAGACAAATACACAACGAGATATAAGAATAAATATTATTAAAAATCATAAAAAATAATAAAAAATAATCCGCAGGCATTATTACATAGAAGAAGGCATTATAACATTATTACAAAACAAGGATAAACAAGTGTTTTGTCTCGCTCCCACCCTCACCTTCACGTCGTCTGCGCGCGCGCTCATAATCTAAAAAGTACCGTTGCATTTCCCTATTAAGTCTGTGAGCGTGATGACGTACTGTGCTGTCTGTGAGCCATCGAGCCGTCGCGTCGAGCCGAGCGCCCGGCCGCCGGCGCCGCTCGGCCGCAACGCAGCGGCACGAGTGGCTCACGAGATCTGCGGGGTCACGTGCCGCGCCTGCTCACTGCTCTTCGTGTGCTGGTCGCCACTCCTACAAAGAATGCGATGTCGAAGAGATCACATGCATCAACTGCGCAGGTAATCATCTTGCCATTTCACGGGACTGTCCCATTAAAAAACAAAAAATTGAAGAGAAAAAGGCCAAATTTTTGCAGCAATCGTATGCCACTGTTGTGAAACCACCCCCTACATTTAATGAGAAATCTTTCCCTGTTTTACCTAAGGTTACCGATAAGGCTAAATCCAATGACATTTTAGATATAAAACAAGTAGCAAATAATGACATTATAATTAACGCAATTGTTAAATCGTTGGTTGCATTAGGAAACAAGAGTGACTTTGATGGGCCACTCACACATAAGAAAATAAAAGAAATATTTTTATCAAATTTAATTTAAACATGGACAGTTACCTAAATATTTTACAGTATAATATACAAAGTTTACAGAGTAAAAAAAGCCTATTACAAAATTTATTAATTGAAAAAACAATTGATGTCTGTCTTCTGAATGAGACTTGGTTCAAATCTAATTCTATAATCCCACACTTTCCCACATATAATTTAATCCACAAGAATTCCATAAATTCCCATAATGGAGTTGCCATTTTGGTGAACCATCGTTTAAAGTACAAAGTAGTTAATACACACTTCTCAGAATCCATTCAAAACTTATGTATCACTATAGAAACACAATTTGGGGCCATGGCAATACTTTGTATTTACAGCCCTCCAAGTATCAGGTTTGACTCGGCAAAGTTAAAAGATTTAATCAATAACATACCCAAACCTTGTATAGTCATGGGTGATTTTAACGCTCATAACATAGCCTTTGGATGCCATAGTGATAATAATAGAGGTAGATGTTTGTATAATATCATTGATGAATTTGACTTATGTATTTTGAATGATGGATCACCAACAACTGTTCCTTATCCTAATAGACAGGCTTCAGCAATAGATCTTGCCCTTGTTAGTTCTTCAATAGCTCATTTATGTAACTGGTATGTTCATGACGATCCCATGGGTAGCTATCATCTTCCAACCTTACTTGAGATCAACATTCAACCATCTATGTATGACACATCACCTCCTGTGGATCAAGAGAAATATATTTATAGTAAGGCAGATTGGGACGAATATTATAGCTTATCAGAAACTTGTTTTTCCCAGTTGGACACAATAAATGATTCCCCTATCAGTGTATATAACTATTTTATAGACACATTAAATGATTTAAGGAATAAAACAATTCCAAAACGAAAATTAATTGCAAATACACCTATTAAAAAACCAGTACCATGGTGGAATACAAAATGTAGTGATGCTGTCGCAAAATCAAAAGATGCATTAAAGTATTATTTTTCTCAGCCCAACATTGAAAATTGGATAATGTATAAAAAACTAGATGCAAAAAAGAAAATAATTCTGAAGGAAGAGAGAACTTCTTCTTGGAAAAATTTATGTAGTAGCTTCAATAGGTTAACTCCAGTTTCTAGGATATGGGGATACATTAAAAAGTTTAAAAAAATTGGAACAAATCGAAACAAAAACATCAATGATGAGTGGGTTCCAAGTTTTTTAGATAACTTAGCAGATTCTACTCAAATAGATGACAATAGGCTTGAGTATTTGTTCGAGAATGCTACAGTAAATGATGTAAATGTATTTCTCAAGAACAATTTCACTATAGAAGAGCTGAAAACATCTTTAAAGAGTAGGAAAGATACGACACCGGGATTGGATGACATACCTTACATGTTAATCAAAAAATTACATTTAAATGCACAAACAACATTACTTCATATTTATAATAAACTATGGGATCAATTAGAAATACCTGAGCCTTGGAAAACACAGTGTGTCATTCCAATTTTAAAACCTAATAAACCTATAAATAGTGCTTCTTCATATAGACCTATTTCCTTATCATCTTGTTTGGGTAAACTCTTTGAAAATATGTTGAAGTTAAGATTAGATTATTTTGCTGAATCGCAAAGCTTAATTCCTTCTATACAGTTTGGCTTCAGAAAAGGTAAAAGTTGCTCTGAAAGCCTTGTATCTTTATTATCAGATGTAAGACAGGTTAAATTAAGTCACTCTAATGCAATCTGCGTGTTTTTAGATGTAAAAGGTGCTTTTGACAATGTAAATATAGAAGAACTCATTCAAGTATCTCACGATATTGGTATACCTGGTCATGTTCTAAAATGGCTTTATTCTTTTTTAAACAATAGAACTGTATTTGTTAAATATAATAATAAATTGCATGGACCTAGGACTGTCAACAAAGGCACAATGCAAGGGGCAACTTTGTCTCCTTTACTTTATAACTTGTATACTTCTGAAATATTAAAATATATAGATGTACCAGATGAAAAAATTCTGCAATTTGCAGATGACTTGCTTATGTACAGCATAAATCAAAACATAGATATAGCAATGGCTAATATTAATAAGGCTTTGTCTCAATTATACAGCTATTATCATAATAAACTTAAATTAGAAATAAGTCCAGAAAAGAGTTCAATTTTAATTATCAGTAAAAATGTAAATACTCATAGCAATGTTAAAATTTCATATAATAATGTAGAAATTCCTGCTATTAAACAACATAAATTCCTAGGCGTCATTATTGATGATAAATTAAAGTTTGATGAACATATTAAACATATATGTAACAAAGCACTGAATGGTATTAATTTATTGAGACATTTAGCGGGAACTTTTTGGGGATCTGACCCCAAAGTCATGAGTATGCTGTACAAAAGTATAGTGAGAAGCCATTTTGATTACAGCAGTTTAGCTTACATGAATGTCAATAACATCTTGTTACGAAAATTAGATGTAATTCAAAACATGGGACTGAGACTCATTTGTGGTGCTATGCGCTCCACACCTATTAATTCATTAGAAGTTGAGACATGTATACCTCCCTTGATATTACGAAGGTTGTTGTTGGCTGAGAGATTTTTACTAAAAGTCATGGCATTAAATGATAATCCTTTACTTAAGAAACTAACACTACATCCTAAAATCTCACAGTCAATTGCTTCCAATGCCATCTCTGCTTCTTCTTTGGTTGGTGGAACTCTACCTGAAATGCCAACAATATTTGAACATGTAAATAAGAATTCAAAAGATATTGTTAAAAATGATATTTGGCCTATATACAAAATTCCTTTTAATGGTATTATTAACAGCTTTGCAATCCATTTAGACACTGTGCACAATAAATTTGATTTTTTACAGTTTAAAGATAATAGACCAGAACATTATGTTATATACACAGACGGATCTAAAACAGACCATGTAAATGCAGCTTTCTATGATCCACAACTAGACTTCACTAAATGTATTAAATTAAACAAGGTGTGTAGCATTTTTACTGCAGAATGTTACGCAATTTATTGTGCACTGCAGCATGTAAATAGTCTTGTAAACAATGTACACAATATTTTAATAGTTACAGACTGTAAAAGTGTTTTGTCTGCTCTACACAATGTAAATATTTCATTTAAGTTAAATTATATTATTTATAATATTAGATTTATAATCCAAAAACTACTTGATAAGTATATTAAAGTAGAATTAGTTTGGGTACCTTCACACAGTGGCATTCGTGGAAATGAAGTAGCTGACACTGCGGCCCGTTCAGACCATGACGAGGATCAATCCCAGTTACTCAAGGTTCCATTCACTGATTACTACAGTATTTTTAAAGAACTTAATAGACAGTTATGGAAAAAGTATTGGGGCATAACCCTGGAAACGAAAGGCAGATGGTATGCTGGAATACAAAATGAATTACCTATTAAACCTTGGTATCATAACTTCAAATACATCACAAGAAGATATATATCTATTATATCACGCATGAGATTGGGACATTGCTTAACACCAGCTCACCTGAATAGGATTCGCATAATTAATAATAGCCGATGTCAACATTGTGGAGTAGAGGATGCTGATTTAGACCATATTATCTTACAGTGTTCAAGTTTTAACGTTCAACGTTTGATTTTGGTCAGTGAATTGAGAGAATTAAATGACAGTGACAGTGAAAATGAAAGTCAAAGTGTTCCCCGCTGCGTTCAAGATTTACTAGAAAATAAGAAATATTTTAGTGTATTGTTTAAGTATATTTGTAATACGGTAGGAAAAATTTAATTCATTCTGTAATTTGTATAATAAGTTAATTAATTATAATTTAAATTAGTATAAAAACGATGATATCACTGAGATGTATTCACCTAACCCGAATGGGGCAAGTAAATAATATTATGTATTATTATTTAGTGGAAAACGTGCATTACTTTAAGTATCTATAGCTATTGTAATATTATTACATCTAAGTTAAAACCCATCTATGTATTCGACTGAAAGACTTGTATCTATGGTCATGAATAAATATTATTAAAAAAAAAACACTCTTACAAAAGGACTTTTTGGCGGGAAGTCAAACTAGGCGGTAATTTTGATTTCACCAAAAGTTTTATAAATAAATAATTGTACAGAAATACCATATTAATAACATCTGATAAGATCTCAAACAACCATGAGTGTCGCCAGTGGCGGTGAGGAGTCGCCAGAGCCTGGGGAAAAGAAAAAACGAAAGTTGTACAACAACCGAAATTCCGACTCAAATACTAAGTATAACATTTTCACTAAACCACATTATAAAAGACTGTTCATAGAAAACACCAACTCTGAATATGTAGTATACGTTGAGTCAACAGAGCAGGAGAAGGTAGGGAATAAAAATCCTATCACGCTCACCAACT